>OX465291.1:54970963-55570963 GCA_949987695.1 Merzomyia westermanni
GGATTATAATTCATAAAGAGGTAGAATAAAGTTTGTTGTTTACGAATATTAATGGAAGAAGATGGAACAGTACACCTCTCTCAAAAGGTGTGACAAAGATATATGTATTTATATGTTTATATATTAGACTTAGCCAAAGCAAAACCAATTATATTGTTATTAGTTTCCAGACCGTAATATTCTTTTTGAAAGTAAAACTTTGAAGGCGCATTTGGATGCAAGGTTTCACAATGAATGGAAAGACATGTATCGCTTAAACAGATCGGGCCCAAAACTTTATTTTGTACTGAGATATTTAAATACAGAAATCCCTTCACTTGCAGAGTAAATATCTATTGAGCAAGACTAAAGCTTAATATACGAGGTGTGTTCAAAAAGTATCGCGAATTTTGTGTGTTTTCAAAAATTATTTATTTATTCATGAATATCTATTTTGTCCCCTTCAAAGTAATCCCCATGAGATATTATACACTTGTGCCAACGGTTTTTCCAATCTTCGAAGCACTTCAAAAAATCATTTTTTTGTATCTTGTTCAGCTCCTCCTTCGATGCCGTCTTTATCTCGTCAAGAGAAGCGTAACGTCGTCCTTTCATGGGCCTCTTCAGTTTAGGGAACAAGAAAAAGTCACAGGGGGCCAGATCTGAGGAATACGGTGGCTGCGGCATCATTAGTGTGTTGTTTTTGGCCAAAAAGTCGCGCACAAGCAACGATGCGTGAGCAGGGGCGTTATCGTGGTGCAAAAGCCAATTTTTGTTCTTCTTCTCGGCCTTCTGAGAACATTTTGTACCACCGATAAACGTTGCTTCGGTCCAAGGTAGCTTCTCCGTATGCCACAGTCAACATTCGGAATGAAAACAAAATTTGATACAGGTTCTTTGATCCATTTTTTTGAATAGGTAAAAGTCGAAGACGATCCAAAACACGTGCAAGCAAAGCAGCTGTCAACAATTAACTGAACATTCAAAATGGCCGAGCTTGTCGGCATAAGTGAGAGACATGAAATTCGAATATACGTAACCAGCGAAAATTCAAAATTCGCGATACGTTTTGAACACACCTCGTATTGTGAAATTATAATAGTTTTGTTTTTATGTTAATAATAAGTAACTAACAATTTGTATTTATCAACTTTCTACATTAAAAAAAAAACATGACCAAGTTTGAAGTTTGACTGCTCGAGCACGGCTGGCCTGACGAAATTAAATTTCAGACCTATTACTTGAAACAGGCGAATATATCTTAGGCAGCAAATAAGAAGAGATCAATTTAATAAAGAGGGTTATTATCAGCATTGTGTTCTCCGTACACAAATGATTTATCACACAAACTCTCCCACTTGCTCGAACTCTAACGTTAATTTTTATTTTTTTTTTGAAGAGAATGCATTCTCCACTTAAAACTACCATTTAAGCTCAATATCTTCGTGGTATTTTCCTAGATGGAGAAGGGATCACGTCTCCGGAGACCGTCCGATACGAGCCTTCCATGCTCATAGCTGTAAGTATATTAACTGCTTAAAGTATTGTCAGTACAGTTAGCTGGTTATAGTGGTCAGTAGCGGATGGGCAGATTCGGCTGGACCACCAATAATAGGCATTATTCGCATAAGGGCGATATTTACTTTAGAAACTTTCTCACTTCCTGCGTTTAAGTTATTTGAGGGTCGATGTATATGGTAGACTAGAACTGCTATACAACTGCTGTATTATGAAAACTCTGGATACAGCATCCATTACCGCTTGCTCCTAAACTTACATGAATCCTGTGTGTTGATGCTATAACTATCCATTGACTTCGGACTTTCAAAATGAAAAATAACAATACTCTTTATATAACAAAAGTGAACGATTATAAGAAGTCAAACCCGTTGACGACCCGGCTTTGTCGCGAAAGAGTGATATAAAATGTATACCAAAATCCATGAAAATTCTTGGTGAATACTATGAGGACACTGTTCAATCAGTTTCAATGACTACAAAGAGCTCAGTTGAAGGCACTTGGTCTTAAAATAAATTTTCCTTTGTAACTGAAATATGTAAGCAATTCGTAGCTCCCCTGTTGTCTTTTCAATGCAATTATTTTATGGATTTTGAAAGCAGATCTGACGACACTAAGCTTTTCACCAAAATTTAATTTTTGTACATTTGTAAAAACAGCTTAAAATTTTGTACAGCGAACCAGCTGAGATCTGTTAAATATTTCTAAAGCTTATCACTAAATACCAGATCAAAAAGATATTCGAATGTGCATGCATTCAGATGGTACCTATACACACAGGAATTTAGAGATTATTTCAAGGCAAGAGTAGGAAAATCATTGCTGTTAGCATTTGGACACGATTTAATACCATTTATGAACACCACTCATTCAAACTAACTAATTCTAAACTACTTCAAAACTAGGATGCATACCAAGACCTACTAGTTAGACAACTGCCCTTTTCCATGCATGAAACTTTTACTTTTAGCATGTATTTGTCCTGAGAATTGTCAGATTTCGGACAGAAATATATGTACCAGGCTCAAATAGTGACAGTTGCTAAGGGAAAATATTGTTTAAAACCAGGGACCCCCGATAATTATTATTTTTATATTTTTAATGAAAAAAATAAAAGGATTCCCAGTATTAGAGTACAGTTTGAAATATATGAACGTGCATGTCTCGTCATGCTCAACGGAAATCTGAATTGATTGAAGAAAATTTGAGCGACACCTGCATTAATTACATCTAGTCAATCTTTTTTGGGTTTTATTTTTTTTTACGGATCTAAAAACTCAAAAAGCAGCCTAAGCAGGATAAAATATCGCTCAAGGAATAAGTATTATTTTTGTCAAAAAAATTAAACTCAAAAAATAAACATTATCCTTAATCAAAAAAATTAAACTTGAAAATATCTATTGTTCTTGATTTTTATTAAAAAGATCTGAAAATAATGAACAAATAGCGAGTTTTATAATAAAACTCATAACAGTTACGGTCCCTGATCAAAACATCACATTAATAAAATAAGGTATTCTGGGATTTTACGAACTCTGGACGGTTTTTGGAATTCTAGCTGTAAACTAGCATTTTTTTGTCTACTTTGGGACTCTCTGCATGGTATACATTCACTTAAGCAAAGGCAAAACATTTGACAACTCATTATTTGCTGGCGCATTCATGTAAAAATTTAGTACAACGCAAGTTGAAATGTGTTAGGAGTTTATGATGCAGAGTTTTATGTATGTTTTTTATTAAAGAATCCAACCGATTAAAAATAGTACACCGGATTCGGTTTTTCAAGTTTCTCGGTTCCCGTTCTGGTTATGGTATTCAAAATTAAAATCAAAATAACAAAGCATTTTAATTAGCGGTAAAAAGGATCAAACAAGATAAAGAGATTTGCTAGAAATTCTGACTCTAAAAAAAAGTAAAAATCTTAAGTTTTTATATTTTATTTTGTTCTAATTTACTGCATTTTATTTTATTTTCCTATATTTTATTTTGCTTATTTTTTTTTTATTTTATACTTTTTTATTTTATTTTATACTATTTTATTTTATTTAATTTAATTTTATTTTATTTTGTTTTATTTTATTTTATTTCATTTTATTTTATTTTATTTTACTTTATTTTATTTTATTTTATTTTACTTTTTTATTTTATTGCATTTGATTTTATTTTATTCTATTTAATTTAATTTAATTTTATTTTATTTTAATTTATTTTATGTTAATTTAATTAGTTTTTCTCATTTTATTTTAAATTATTTTATATTTTTTTATTTTACCTTATTTTATTTTATTTTATTATCTTTTATCTTATTTTGTTTTATTTTATTTTATTTTATTTTATTTTATTTAATTTAATTAATTTTTTTTTTTAATTTAATTTTTTTTTTTTATTTTATTTTGCTTTAGTTTCTTTTATTTTACTTTATTTAATTTTATTTAATTTTCTTGAACTTAATTTAATGTAATTTAATTTAATTTAGTTTAATTTAATTTGATTTATTTAATTTAATTTAATTTAATTAAATTTAATTTTATTTTATTTTATTTTGTTTTGTTTATTCTTATTTACTTTATTTTTTTTAATTTTATTTTACTTTATTTTATTTTATTTAATTTTATTTAGTTTAATTTAATTTAATTTAATAAAATTTTTTTTTTTTTTTTTTGTGTTCGTGGGAGGAGGAAATGCTTTATGCACTAACCGGGTTTAAGCCCTCGTTACTAGATGCTCTAGCAGCGGAACTCTCCGAGTGTGGGAGTCCTTCTTATCTTGAAGTATACCGCACTAAAACCTAACCTCCCACGGCCCGCGCATTCTTCCTTACCTGGGACCGCGCTTAGCATTACTTCAGGTAAGGAAGCGCGTTACTTGAGCTCTATGGCTACTCTCACGCTAACTGGCTAGACAACCGTCTTCCCGTTTCGCAAGGAGGACATTCCTCGCGTATCGTCTGACTATATCCCATCTAACGTTTTCGCAGGTCATCTTGCGATTGACACTGCCCGGGGAAAGTTCGCCAATTGTCTCTTCCACCCGCCTTCTTTCTTCTGCGAATTGCTCGCATTCGAAGAAGGTGTGGCGTACGTCGTCTATGGCTCCGCAGTAGGTGCAGTTCGGGGTTTGAACTTTGCCCATTCTATGGAGATATTCACGGAAATAACCGTGTCCGGTTAAGAACTAGGTCAGGTAGAAGTCGACTTCTCCATGAGGTCGGTTCAGCCATGGTTCTAGTTCGGGGATTAATACCCTGGTCCACCTTCCAGCAGCACTGCTGCTTCATTGTAGTTGCCACCGTTGCTTTAGTTTATTTTATTTTACTTTATTTAATTTTATTTAATTTAATTTAATTTAATTTAATTTAATTTAATTTAATTTAATTTAATTTAATTTAATTTAATTTAATTTAATTTAATTTAATTTAATTTAATTTAATTTAATTTAATTTAATTTAATTTAATTTAATTTAATTTAATTTAATTTAATTTAATTTTATTTTATTTTTTTGTATTTTACTTTATTTTGTTTTGTTTTACTCAAATTTTTTTTTAATTTTGTTTTATCTTATTTTATTTTATTTGATTTAATTTAATTTTATTTTATTTTACTTTATTTTTTTTTATTTTACTCAAATTTTTTCTTATTTTGTTTTATCTTATTTGAGTTTGTTGTATTTTATTTTATTTTATTTGATTTGATTTTGTTTTGTTTTATTTTACTTTATTTTATTTTTTTTTAATTTAATTTTATTTTAATTAACTTTACTTAACTCTGTGTACCTCTTTGAGTGGTGAGTTTTTATACTCAGTTCCAGTGAGATTTGTAAAACTCGTATTTTGTTATGCTAAAATTGGATGGACACAAACTGTATTTTCGGATTTCTTCGAAATTTTCATGTTTTGTAATATTATTTTTATTTAAGTGCTATATAAATCGGTGTTCCAGGCTTTGTTTATACATTTTGAAAAACCTCAATTCTATAGCTATGAAACGCACTATATTGTATATCAACAATATATTGTGGCATAGTGCTTATGTACTTTAACGCTATCTTTTAATCCTGAAACTTTTGTACAAGTACGCACATGTGTACTGAGATACGAACAACGTATTCATAGCTTGTTTTAAACATATTAATAAATTTAAAATTTTCAGCACGCAATTACCTTGACAGACGTTAAAAACGTACTCAGATTTAAACTCATATAAATTTGTATTTTGGATTTATTTTTTTGTTATTTTTTATTCTTTACAAAGCAAAATATTTTCATTAATCTTTGTTGCTTTTGTGTTTTTCGCTTTTCAAAGTCTTTTATATATATAATTTTTATACTTTTCCCTCTTCAAATTCAAGCAAAACATAAAGCCACTGGAACCAGCATACGCAGTAGCGCTCTGCATCCTTTGTTGTTGTAGATTTTTTTTATATTAATTGCCAGCCCGGCTTTCCATACATTATTATAGTACAATTTGTGGTTTATGTTTTAATAAAGGGTCATTACGAAATTAATGAAAGCAAGTGAAGGACTACTGGATTATCTTTTAAATGATGAGCGGAACACGTTTTGTTTTATTGTCCTGCGTGCATAAAAGCTTGCGTACAAAATTTTAATGGTTATGGGATTATTATATGTGGTGCTTCAAGTTTTTTGTGTGAGCCAAGACCGATGCTAAGTATTCGCTTACAAACCTGGACTGTACCAATGACAAATTAAGACCTTTGAAACTCGCTTGATTTTACGGTTGGAAGGCGTTGTAGTTATAGGGAAGATTTGGCTAACCTCAAGTGGAAATATCTCCAGAGAGATGCACATATCGGCATATCCTTATTTTGTCTTTTTTATTTCACAGATCCCAGAATCTTCTAAAAAATATTTCTGGGTCTTACCGGTCAAGTGAAATAGTTCTTTACTGTGTACAAGATTTCAAATTCATAAAAATGTGTAAATTTATTTTAGATATACGAGAGACTGAATATTATATTATTAGTTTGATACCCATATTACCATATTTTATTAAACTTTTTTTATATAAGTGGCAACCCTGCTCCAACGTCCATTAGTGCGAGCACTTAAGTAGGCGGGCTACCTTATCACAATATATATATTTAAGTGTTTATCAAAAGGGATTCCTCGAGATAATAGTCACTATGCAAAAAAATAAATATTATGTGATTAGGTGGCAACTCTAGATTTTAACATTATCTGTAAATATTTTATGTGTGGAATGCGCCTCCAAATACCTCCAGAGAGATGCCATATAAGCATATTTATTTTCTCTATACAAGATTTCAGTTTCAAGGAAATGTTTAAGATACTAAATATTATAGGATTTTACGTATAATAAAACAAATTTAGTTTGGTAGCCATATTGGCATATTTTATAAAAAAATTTTATATGGGTGGCAACCCTGATCCAACGTCCTTCATCGCAGCACTTAAGTAGGAGAGCTGGCAAGGTAGCACATTATGTATATTTAAGTGTTTATCAAAAATCTGTTCTCGAGATAATAGTCACTATGCAAAATCTAAATATTATACGATTAGGTGGCAACTCTAGGTTTTAACCATCCTTAGAAAAAAGTTTGCTAAAATTTTACATTAAATCTGGTACCTATATAAACACATTTCACTTAAAAAATATATAATTTTGTTGACCTTGTAAAAACATCCTCAGTGGCAACACCTAATCGATAAAAAGTTTCAGAAAAACTAAACTTTTCCTTAGAATATAATACACACAAAAACTTTCCAAAATAGAAGACGTGCTGGTATAATATGACAAGCTAGAAAGTTCTTAAGTCACTCCTTATATACGCGAAATGCAAATAATTTTTTTTTATATTTAGTCTTCACATTCTTCTTTGTTACGGTTTAAGTTTTGTACTATAAACCTTACAGAAGCAAAAACTAACTGTTGGTCAATCTAAGCTCATGGATAAATAAATGTCGTAAAAAGCAATGATGTGTGAATGATTTCTTGGGACTTTTTTGTTTGATAATCAAATCACTTGCAGACCATATGCCATGTGTGGTATAAACGTGTGTTAATTTAGTTGAATAGATGATGCGATTGCATAGTATGAACGAAAAAGTAATCTCGCTACATACAGGGTGGCTGATGAATTTTGCTACATTAAGAAACTCAAATAATTTTTTTTTCAGTGTATGGAATTCATTTTTCTTTTATTCATGTTAAAGCTCATTAAATTTTATTAAATATAGCTTAATTAGTTTTAAAAATAATGGAATTTAAATGCCCCCCCTGCTCGTCGATGCATGTGCGGCATCTTACCAAAAAGTTGTTCATTACTGCTTGGAGAGTTGAGACAGGAATAGCCGCAATTGTTTCTCGAATGGATTGCCTTAGTTCATTCAAATTTGTTGGTTTTGCTTTGAAGACTTCCCGTTTGCAATAACCCTGCAAGAAAAAGTCAGGTGCAGTAAGGTCAGGCGACCTGGGTGGCCAACGGAATGTGGAGTTTCTGGATATCAGCTTATTGGGAAATTTTCGTCGCAATTCTGTCATAACAGGTTGGGCTATATGAGGAGCTGCACCATCTTGCTGAAACCACACAGAGTTGAAAGAAATTCTCATTCGGCGTAATTCTGGATAGAAAAACTCTCTCAACATGCTCAAGTAACGGTCTCCAGTAACCGTAACGGTGTGACCGTTTTCTTCGAAGAAGTAGGGCCCGACAATGCAGCGTGATGAAACTGCACACCACACTGTGACACGAAGTGGATGCAATTCCGTCTCATGGAGTATCTGTGGGTTGGAAGCACTCCATATTGGACAATTTTGTTTATTTATGTTGCCGTTTAAATCGAAATGGGCCTCGTCAGACATGAAAAGACAGTTCAACATGTTTCCATCCTCTTCCACCATTTGAAGCATCTTCTGGCAAAATTCCAAGCGAATCGGCAAGTCTGCAGCGTTCAGTTTGTTGGCCATTTGAATTTTATATAGAAATAAGTCCAAATCTTTGTGCATAATTGACTGTAATGGCTGTCTGCTTACACCCATTTGAGCAGATAAGCTTCTTGTCGAAACACGTGGATTGTTTTGTATGGCAGCAGCTACAGCAGCGATTGTTTCCTCCGTTCGAACTGAAGGGTTTCGATGGTAAGGTCCTCTGTTGACTGTCCCATGCTCGGCAAAATTGTTTACAAGTCTTATTATGGTCCATCTGCTCGGAGGATTGCCGCCAAACGTGCGCCTATACTCTCTTTGAACCGAAAATACGGACTCCAGTGCGTGATAGCGGCGGACAATCCAAATTATTGTTTCAGTGTCCCAGTTATCCATTTTTGTTAAATGTAAAAGTCAATCTGCAAAATAAAAAAAAAATTTACCAGATTCATTAAATAGAAAAAAAGTTATTTAATTTTTTTTTGGTAGCGGCTTTCATTAGCCACCCTGTATGTACATTAGATTGGGCCATAAAATAAAAAAATGTTTTTTTCCAAAACTATATTGATTATGTTTCTGAATATGTAAAGCTTGATTACTTTGGAGAGGCTCACCTTCATTCACAATTTGTTTGTGGGTAATTCAATTTCATACAAAACTGGTTCACATCAAAAAAGAGAGCAGTCCTACAAAAGCAATTTAGCAATGATGAACCTATAGAAGTTGGGATAAGGATTTGTTACTTTTACATTACTTTGGTTTCACCATTTATTTGGTATAAATTAATGGTAATTGGAAATATGTGTCCTTTAATCAAGACTTAGATAATTTTGAAAACGAGGTCGGTGCCACACCCACACATTTTCGTGTTTTGTTTGCCCTTCATGCATGTCCAAAGTTTATTGTCGATCTCTGTGAAACGATCTATTTTATTTTATTTTATTTCATTCTATTTTATTTTGTTTTATTTCATTTTATTTTACTTACTTTTATGTTGTTTTATTTTATTTTAATTAATTTAATTTTTCCATTTTAGTTTATTTTGTTTTATTTTATCTTATTTTATTTGATTTTATTTAATTACATTTTTTTTAAATTTATTTAATTTTATTAAATTTAATTTAATTTAATTTTATTTTAATTTATTTCGTTTTAATTTATTATTTTATTTTTTTTTGTTTTTTATTTTATTTTATTTTTTTTATATTTTTTTATTTTATTCTATTTTATTTTAATTTATTTTATTTAATTTTTTTATTTCTATTTTATTTTGTTTTATTTCATTTAATTTTACTTAACTTTATGTTGTTTTATTTTATTTCATTTCATTTTATTTTGTTTTATTTTATTTTATTTTATTTTATTTTATTTTATTTTATTTTATTTTATTTTATTTTAGTTTATTTGATTTTATTTTATTTTATTTTATTTCATTTTATTTTGATTTATCTTATTTTATTTTATTTTATTTTATTTTATTTCGTTTTAATTTATTTTGTTTTATTTTATTTTTTTCATTTTAATTTATTGTGTTTTATTTTATTTAATTTAATTTTTTTAAATCTCTTTTAGTTTACTTTATTTTATTTTATCTTATTTTTTTTTTTATTTAATTTCATTTTGATTTATTTTATTTTATTTTATTTTATTTTCTCTTAGGGGAGTAGGAAAAGAAGTTTGAGATATAGAAGTGTTTGGGGAAAAGGAATAGGTTAAAATAAACTAATGGGATATGGGGTGGGGGAAAAGCAAAAGTAAAAAGAAAAAGAAGATATGAGGGTAAATGTTGAGGCAGCGCCGAGTGGGGATGGAACAATTTGTGAAATGTAGGCAAGTAAAATTTTAGACAGGACAACGTCTGCCGGGTCTGCTAGTATCAATACATAATAAAAAAAAAATTTTTTTGGCTCAGTCTAATACATACATATGTGTTTTAAACTGTTATTGTTATTATTTAAATTATTATTATCACTTTACTGATTTTCTGTTCTTTTCATTGCATCTACGCAGTAAGGGGAATTATAATTTTTTTTGGTGATGGTTTCAAAGTTTCATATCCACAATAATATTGTGTCTTTTTAGAGGTCACTTTCAAGAGGGTTTGAAAGCCATCATATTATTCAATAAATTTTTTCTTTTACTCAAATTTATATGTATCGGAAAATATCATATACCTTTTTAAAAGAATTCTGCAAACGATAATAGCCAAATTCGAGATAGGTCAAAGTTGAGTAATTTACAGCGTTATATTTTACGTATTATAGGGCTTTTCAGACAATTTTGCGATTCGAAATTGTTACATGAACAGTATAGAGTAGTTTTACTCAATGTTTTTGTTCACCAGTGCTCGACAACACGTCTTAAAGACGATTCTATAAGAAGATCCGTAATCACAAGTTTAAAGTTCATCTCAAAAGCGAGATTTTAGGCAAAAGTTCATTTTAGTTGTTATTACCTGCAATATTTAACACTCCCGACCGCTAGAACTATGCAACTTTTTTTTCACAATAACTTATATCAACATTTTGAGATTTGGAAAAATGTATACGAAATCATAACAGATCCACTCTGAGCAGCACTAAAATTGGGACAATTTACGACAAGTGGGGCTTCCGATATGAAGAGTTACGTTCTGCTAGATCAATAGTTCTATCAGGTTATAGAAACAGCGACATTTCTCAAGTGTTATCTCAGAATTCACCTGAGACTCCTAATTTCAACAAAAATTCAGCTTTATCAGCGCTTTGGAAATTAATTCTGAGGAAGGGGCATTCTACAAACGATATTTCTAAAAATATTATATTCTCGAACAAAAAGCAATAAAACAAGATCTCGTACTCAGTCGCTGATTTCTTTAAATAAATTTGGTAAGTTATTTAAAACAACAACTAAATTTGCCATTAAAGCAAGCAAAAAAATCATGAAAACTTTTCCATGCAAGGCATTTTACTGACTCTTTTTAGTTTTATATCTTTTAAGCAATCTCTCTTGAAAGTATTGCAGTGGATTTTTTATATTTACTCGTACTCAGTAAACTATTCATGTTTGTATATAGTGGTGTATGTTCGCATCAGCACTTTAACCACTTAAGACGTCGTAAAAGCACACTCAACAGGCTTTCCGCTTCGACTGAATTGCAAAACGTTGTCAGGAAATTGCTCAAAAGTAAAGCTGTACTACTCAATATAAATTTTAGAGAAAATAAATAAGAAAGTTTAAGTACGGGTGTATCTGAATATTATATACTGCGATATTTGCCTTAGCAAGAGAAATGGAATTATTTTTACTTTGATATGAGCTATAGCTATATAAAATTTTTACGCCAATACTAATACATATTTATATAGCTTGGTATGAAATGTGGGAGTGGTTATAAATCGATTGATTGCATTTCTGGCAGTTTAATGGCTACAATTATATTAAACATGTTCACGACTTAAAAGCGGATATACAGGGGCGGACATGAGTGTTGTCTGCGAGTTTCACAAATTTTGGCCTTAAGGCTTCTGTGTTTTTCTTCATAGAAGTTTATGAACTCAATTTTTTTTTGTATGAAAGAAAATATTTTAGCTCGTCGGAAAATAAATTTACAAAAATCAGCGAAATCTGTTACGAACTTAAGATTAACACCTTAATATACTAAAATTTAATGGGCTACAAAGGTGCATACTCCAAACAATTCTAAACATGAAAATAAAATTCAAAATTTTAGTAAAATTTCTTTGAGTTTCCACTAATTTTGTGTACATTTTTAAAACAAAATTTATAGTTGTTGTATTAGACCTTGACACATGTTTTTACTCGAGCTCTGTTAAAATCGGTTTATTAAGGCCAATATTTGTGAAAATCGCAGAAAACGACTGTATGTACACTTATGTCCGCCACTGTATAACTTGAAGCATAATCATCTTCTATAAAGGGATGAGTTGTGGTTTAAAAATGAGAGTACTACGCTTTCTGGTTGTTTATATTGTGGCATGGTTCTAGTTTATAACATAAGTTATCGTTTTTGCAAATTTTCAATGGCACAACTCTTTTGGTTTCAAAGCTCTCGTCTTTCCAAATTAAGTAAAGCAAATTTTTTCACTATTATCGAAAGCAGTGTGATTTGCACAATAAAAATTTCTTAATAGTCCCTTTATATGGAAAAGCACGTATCAGATAATAAAATTTAAATAGTGAGTCATGTACTTTTTATCGTTTTTTCTGAAACTGTTATCGATTATTTGGGACTTATATTTTAATATTTTTGTCCAAATATCTTAGTGAGGGATACAACAAAAATATCTGCAAATATGATATTTTATGTAATTAATATAATTCAATTAACAATGTAGTCAGGTAGCTTTGTATGTATTAGTGTGTAATAGAGATGGTACACAAATTTAACAAGTGATTTTTTTGGTTGATATTTTTAGAGTACAGTTATGTGATTTGAAACAAAACAATTTATTGAAAGTACCATTTTATAGAAAATATATACGATAATATACTTGAAGTAATGAAACACGTTAATTATGTCGATTATTTCTAACATTTTTATCGATTATAGGCCCACAATATTTTTATTTTTATGTACATGCATGTTAGTAAGTGATGCAATAATTAGATTTAGATAATTTTTACAATATTTTTTGTAAATATGTTGTATAAAGTTTTTTTTTATGCTTCTTCTTATTATCTTCGAGTTATGGCTACATCTACAATACCCTCATGCTGTCTTTTCGAATTTTTTTCAAATTTAGTCCGAAAGACTTATTCAACTTGTAGACTATTTTTTAAATAACGATTATTAACTCTGTCTTACTATATAAGATTTTTCCAATCTGTAGACTGAAACAAATAAATAAAAAACATGAAAAAATTAAAAAACGAGGCGTTGCCACGCCTATTTTAAAATGTTTTTATTTTTTTTTCATTTTTATAAAAACACTTTTTAAGTAAAGTAAAATTGATATAAAATTATTTCTGCCGAAATATCTTCCATATAATTGTTAATTTTTACTTCATTGTTTTATATAATTAAGTTTTGTTGTATATTTACATAAATGTATAGTGGTCCCCATCTTATTTCGTCTATTTCTCATTCAATTATCGTCTAGAGGCTCACTGTGTATGCCAGTAGTGATGCTAGTCCTGGTAAAAGCAGAATCGGGAAAAAGGGAAAAGACCACTGACTTGGGTCGGTCTTCGCTAGGAAAGCTGATACCAAATGAGTGCTGGAATTATGTTCCTAATTAATTTAAATTGGTAGAGATTTCAGTAATTTTTGGTAAATTTGGGTTTGGAATGAAGAAGGACATTGAATTATTTCAAAATGATTCTCAATTAATCCGAACGGTCTCTCCATAGATCCACTTGTTAGGGTATTAACAGGGCATGATTTAGTGGAGGTCGATATATACCGATATTATTAATGAATACTATCGATAAATCGATACTAACGAAATTTGGAAATTTGCAGATGTATATATATATATATATATATATATATTTATAGAATTCCTACTAAATCACAAGCGTTATGGTTCGTTCCCACTTGTTGTGTGAAACAGGTCCTGCCATGTCCTCACGCTGAAAACATAGTTATTAAATAATTTATATGGATCCACAGGATTTATCGTTCATCAGAGCATGTGTGAAGCTATTTTGCGCTATAACTGTTGGTAATAAAATATCGATATAAATATCGATAAATAAAAACCAGCGATATATCAATATTATGTATATATATATTATTACCTCTAGCTTGGAGGAATTATCGAAGAAAGATGGGTGCGAGGCATAGCATTTTACATAGCTTTGGCACTAAAACTGATAAATCCTCATTCAATCAGATAGCTGCTTCATTTGATGTAGTCCGAAAAAACTCTAAAATAATGGACACTCTCATACTTTTATATAGTACTAACAGACTCGACAGACGTTTTTCTGCTAAAAAATTTACTTGACCCTCTCTTCTAATTAGATCCATATTCTTCTGCCGGTACACCTTCCTTTTCTTCCTCTATATCTGCTTCTCCGTTTTTATATCGTTTATATGTCTTTTTCAACTTACCCTATCTCCATCACTATTACTATCACCAACATTGTCGCTCTCACTTTCACTATCACTATCCCTATCCGTCTCGCTATCCCTATTCTTATCCCTGTCCCTATCCTACAAACATTTGCTTGCTAATACCCTAATCAATACTTTGAATTTGATACTCATATCGTGGAAACATCTTCTAGGGCCGCACCTGGTCCACATTTTGGTCAATAACTCTAACCATCTATCGAGTAAATTTTTAATAGAAACGTTCCACAAAGCAACCTTCTTCCTTACGGAAACGCATGTTCCAAATATGAACCAAATCTGTTAAGTGGTGTAAGAGTTTGTTGGCCTACATTATAATTAAAATTCAACACAATTGCAAAATCGTGACCTCTCAGAAGTATTAATTTTTCGGTAGCAACAACTAAAAGTTTTGAATATTTTTTAATCGAAAAACCTTCCACAGAGAACGTCCAAGAAACTACTTTTTACATAATAGAAATCGGTTTCGCCGTTTACACATCCAACGCGGTCATAGGAAAGACATTTTATTTTTATATATATACACGGTTAAAAATTTTAACTTTAATTTAAAACTTTTCTGAGCTACATATATGTCCAAACCAAATTTGGTTTAGAATTTAAATTGTGCCAGTTTTCGAGAAAATGACCGTAAAGAAAAGGTTTTCAATTTTAAGCAAGAAATGTCTTAACAATTAAAAAAGCATAAAGAACATTTGTATCAGTTGCCAGGACTCGAACCAACGATCCCCGCATCAGAGTCGTCTGCTCTATCCACTGAGCTATGACACACACAAAACTGTAATGACAACAATTCAATGACTTGAAAAAGCTTTCAGAAATAAATGAAAAGAAATCACGACAATTTTAGAGGTTTTTTCCATTTCCGTTTTAAATCTAATTCGCAATAAATTCAAAATTGTTGTAGATAATTTAACGGTTTGGAATTTATTACAAAAACGTTTAAAAAATTGCTTAAACTGACGAATGGTTTAAAATTAGGCTCAAATTTTCAGCCGTGTAGCATAGCTTAAAGAAATTGATACGTGGGCCTAGACTATAGTTGAACTTGAAAGTGAGTTTTTGTACATTGATTAGACTTTAGTCTAGAACAAACAAGAGCCTGCTTTCTTACGCATTTGAGCCGTTTCAGCATTTCGCCTCTTTAGTTTTCTATGCAAATGTAGAAGCTTAAAAAAGAGTGGAAATTCTGAAACGCCTGCTACACCCAAACGCCTGCTACACCCCATACAGCCTGTTACATAGTCTTGGCTGTGGTGACTGGGTGTTTTATTTTGACATACTTTCACTTTTCCTTTTTTTTTCCATGCACTGACGTTTCACGCCCTTTCAACTTGGTAAATGTGAATTCACCTGAATTTGAATAAAAAGCTGTGTTGGTGCTAACTTCTGATCTCGTTAGCCTTGACGCAAAAACGCACTTGACATCTGTGGATTGAAAATAGAAACTGCACGCTTGCATACATTCACAATATTCTAATTCCTCAACAGCAATGCGTATTTTCCTTGAATTGTGGGAAAATATGTGAAGGAGTTGTAGAGGAATATACTAGACTAAAATCAAGTTCATTACGGTAGGATGAGAACTAGTTTGGAAATATTCAATTGGGAAATAAGGGAAGAGTAAAAATAAAGATAAATAATTGAAGTTCGTAACATCTTTCTGTTGTTGTCACGGTATCGGTGAGCTCGGTACCTTGTATTGTCATCAATATCTTCTGACGGAAGTCCAGGATTGTACCAAAGAGTCTGCTTTGTCGAGCTGTTAAAAAATATGTTGGATGCACCACATGCTGAACAAACATAAGGCATATCTAGGCTCGGGAAAAGTAGGACTTTAACCAATTTAGTACACGGCTGAAAATTTGAGCTTAACGTTTATAAGGAGATTTCCGGGTACAGTCCTAGGTGCTGTGTTCTGGAAGTGTCAGATTAACGATATGAAAAAAATGGATGAGATCATGGGATAAGCCTTTGTCAACTCGCCAACGAAAGGGGCCGTTGCCATGCCAAGTCAAACGATCAAAACTTATTCGTTTGTGGAAAGGATCATTAAGATATAGAAGTTAAACAAGAGAGGGGATAGGACACCACTATTGAAGCACTTGCTTAGTTCTACGCGGTTTCAATATTTTGTTTCTGAACCCCACAGACGCTTGCCAACCACTCAGATAACTGCCAAACTAACTTCATAGACTGCCCAGAGGCGCTATGTCTTAGATATCTTTGGCGTGTTTAGCTTCATTCCTTATATCAAAGGCGTTTCATTTTTCCTGCCAATATAGTTCTATCATTTGGTCTTCTACAGTTTAGGCCTATATTTATCTCAGTGTTTGTGTCATTCAGCGCGTGGGTGGTGCTCTGTATCTTCCATAATAGGACTTTTTATTTAGTCATTTCTTCTCGCGTAAAGAGAGATATTAGTCTACATGTCTCCCGAGTTGTTTTAGCGTTGACTTGGCTATACTCGATTTCGAGTTCTAAAGCTTGCTGATCATCCCCTGTGGCGATCATGGCAATGCGATCTTGGCTGTTTAGTGGTTTATGTATTTGCCTAATTACTCGTCGTATCTCTCCTTCAACCGAAGAGTTAAGTATGTTTCATCGTCAGAAACGGCTAGTACATTTCTCCTAGTCCGACACAATTTTTTCACCCAAGGCAATAGTGATTTTGTGGTTGGATTTTGTTCAATTTACAGCGATTTCATTTTCGACCATAACTGGCCGAAACCAGCAGAAAGAGTGAAAGATCCAAGGTGAACCTCCCAGTCATCTGATTCCAGTCTTGATATCCTTGTTGTTGTTTTTAGAGACAAAAACACCCCCCGTAGGTTTCAGGGAGTGTTGTTGAAACTAACAGTTCCTTGCCGGATATGAACCCCGTACGCTACGGTACTCCCCTGAAGTACATGCCCGACTGTATTGAAAACGATTTTGTGTGACCAGTGAAACCTTCTAGATCATCTCACCCTTTCCTTCCGTAAGGAAGAAGAAGGTTGGTAATCGGAGGTGATCAACCATCAAAGTTGCACGTCATTACCCTTGTGGATTTTAGTCGCCTCGTACGACCGGCATGCATCATCGAGCATATTCTAATACCCTAACCCGCAGGGGTTCGTGATCTTGAGATCCTCACTTTTATTGCCTCCTTGGTTAAAGTGTATTACCTGAGCATTTTCTCATGCCAGGGCTTTGACTCCGGCTTCAATATCGCTTGCTTTCTCTTCCCGTATGTCAGTCAGAGTGGAAAGAGCAAAGGATTAACTCCTCTTAAGCTTTCGTTAAAGTATGCAATTTTTCTCCGAGTCCATCAATTTCGTAGCATGAAATACAACTCTCAAGCGTAGACCTAAATGTCATCAGAAAAGATATTTAAGAATATCTAAAAAACAGTTATGAAATATCTCTGGGGTCACATAACTTTTTCTACGTGGATATTAACTCACACACACACACACACATACACCAAAAATAACTTGTGCACATCTGTGACTTTCTACATTGCTTTTCCATATGAAAACGCCCCTTTTAGTATGCAAATATGCATTATGGCAAATGTCAAAAGTATTTTACGTTGCACTTCATACTCGAACCTTTTTTACTCTACATGTTAGTGAGCACATGTGAAAGTGTGCGTGTGTTGGTGAAGTGTTTTTTCAAATGTGCGTGATTGCCCATAAGTGGCTTAACTTGATTAAAACTCTAAAGTAGTTTACAAAATTTGTGTTGACTTTAACTGCGGGCTAAATGACATTCGTAGTCAATGCCATAAACTGCACCTTTGTTCTAGTTTTTTTTTGTGGATATTTTTTTTGTAATATAAAGGGGTGGAGAATTTAGGCTAAAGTGCGATTTTGTAATTTAATTATTTATGCTCTTAATGGCGGCGCTTAACAATATAAAATATAAAAACCCTCAGGAATTTGTTGGTACTTTTGTTACTACCTTATCGAGGATCAAAGGAGGTTGGATCTAAAATCTAAAAATTTCCAGGACAAATTATTTCAGTTTTGAAGATAGAAAAGACTAAAGCCCACCACAAAGCCTGCTATAATAGTCATTATCCGATTCGACGATTACTGGCACACCGTCTAATGCTCGGAAAATTGTTGGATTTCCAAAAAATTGAAAGCAAAAGCCATCACCTAAATACTGCACACAGTCGTTGTAGTTCCAAAGAAACCTTAAACAAAATTAATAAATAATTGGCACTATATAGACCTCCGAGAAGATTAAGGCCGAGCTCCTCTACCAACTTGTGGTGTGCTGCTTCTAATTTATGGTGGATCCTCCAGGTTTTTGCCGGAGCCTTCCATGGCATAAGAACACTCGCAGAGTTTTCCAAACCACGTTTTGAAAAAACTTTTTAAAACCACCTTTTGATTTTACCTGTTCCAGGGCTCGAATCTTAGACCTTCGGTGTGGTAGGATAGTAACACTACCACCACACCACGGCGGCCAATTAAATCTTGCCATACCGAAAATCCTTGAGAATTTGCTGCTAAAGTTATCTTCTCCTGTTGCGTGGAGAATTCCTTGACTGTGTGGAGATCTTTTCGAGTTTACATTGGCAGCATTATATCCGAGAGTCTCACAGCATACTTTAAGTATCAGCAAAGTCTTCTTAAATCCTAATGTTTGCAAGGGCTTCAATTGAGATATGTGCGTTGTTTAGTTGAACTTCTCTAAATCTGCCTTTGGCCAACACACCCGATATATGATTACTGACTTAATCAACCAATTAACATCAGATATAAGTCTGGCTGTCTATTTGCCTCGGTGTTTACTTTCCCAGTCTAAACTTTCCCAAAGTCTAAACGGTATCTCGTTGAGTTCATAGCGAGCGACTCTTATGAGCTTTTCACCCTTGTGCTTTTTAGCTTCCGGCAGTTTTCCACTTTGCAGCGCCAGTGTACTGCAGTGATCACTAAAAGGACCCCACCAAAGTTGTTGATATACTTCCTTTCTGAAGAACTTGAAACTCTGGAGCATGGCTTTCCTTCGTTCCCACGACATAAAGAAGTGGTGCACGTTAGGCAAGCTGATGGGCCATTTCCTGTCCTTATTTGTTACTTTGACTTGGTCGTCAAAAATTTCACTATAATCAAGGCCAACTCTTTCAAATTGTCACCAGATGAAATATTGTTATTGCTAACGTGATATTCCGAATGGGTGTACGCTAAGCTTGCTACTCTATTACCGACACTATCTCTTGCAAATATCGGCATAGGTAACGACGTGGGCAATCAGTGTTACCAAGATGTTAGCTTGTACTTCATAGGATATTTCGGATTGGTCCATAAAAATTGAAACTCGCCAGGTTTCGAAGAGTTCACTATCTTCGCTATCTATCACCGTAGACAAATTGATTTGGCGTTATCAGTGCGGCCTCAAACCTGGTAAATCTGCCATCGACCAGATTTTTACTATGCGCCAAAAATTGGAAAAGAGCAGTGAGAAAAGAATCGACTCGCACCACGCTTTTGCCGATAATAGAGGAGCCTTTGACAGCTCCTAATCAAAATAGGAGAAAGAAGCGAAAAAAGTGGGTCTGGAGGTGAACGGGGCACAAAGAAGTACCTTGTGCCATAGTGCAAAGAGTCAAAAGTTTGAAATACTTAGTAAAGGACTTCGTTTACCTGGAATACAATTGTCCATAAATGTTACAATGGACTGAGTAGGAAATTGAGAGGCAACAGAACAAAAATCGCGCTCTATAAGTCGCTCATAATACGCGTCCTGCAATATGGAGCAGAAGCATGGACGATGACAGCCGCAGATGAGTCGGCCGTTGGAGAATTCGAGAGACAGGTTCTTTGAAGGATTCATGGATCTTTACGCGATGCCAACGGTGTTTACCGAAGAAGAGTTAATGATGAGTTGTATGAGCTGTACACAGACACCGATATAGTCCAACCAATTAAAACTAAGCGGCTACGTTGGCTTGACCATGTAATGCGAATGAAAGATGATGCTGCGAAACAGGAAGTATTTTTGTCTGAACCCACCTATGGAAGCAGAAGAAGAGCGAGGCCCCCACTCCACTGGAAAGACCAAGTGGAGAGTATGTGTGTAAATGTTTCCTATTATTATAAGTGTACTATAGTATTATGTGTCTCTGGGATTGCGTAGAGCTCTGATCCAAATATATTTTCTTAATGGCGCAGGAAAATGGATATGAATGAGAGTATTGCAAATATTTCCGCTAACACTCTGTCGGATATTTTGGACATATCTTTACAAGTTGAACTCTAGAACATTCGCACGAATTTACCGTCTTCCAAGTTTTTTCTTGTAGGAAAGATAATCCTATACTTTTAATCGAACATTTTCATATACCGTTTGATAAAGAAAGTTTTTCCCTAGGATTGTGGGCATTTTTCAGCGTCTCAACTACTCCTGAATAAGGTTAGGCTAGTTATTTTTGAGTTGACAGAGCATGCACGTCAGACCAAAAGTATGGAAAGTTACTTACACAAAAGCATTTAAAGCCAATGGGTTTGAAGTCTATGCACCTTTGGTCCACCCCTGTTGAAGCCGCAAGGTTTCTGGGACTTCTGTTAGAAGAGCCTGATGACAATGTTGGATAAAAGAGGTGATATTTCAGACAATTTACCCCTGCGGGTTAAGCGTTTAGAATATGCCCGAGGTAGGCATACCGGTCGTAAGAGGCGACTAATATGCACAAAGGTAATGACGTGCAACTCGATGGTTGATCTACGGATATGATGCCTCTCAACTCTCATTATTCATCTCTCCTTCCTTACGGAAGGAGGGGTGACATGACCTAGAAGGTTTCACTGGTCATAAATCGCTACCACGACAGTCGGGCAGTTCCGCAAGGGAGTACCGCAGCGTACCGGATTCAAATCCGGCCAAGGACTGTTAATTCGACAACACTCCCCAAAACCTTCGGGGAGTGTTTTTGTCGTTATTACTACTACTACTACAATTTAAATAGTCGCTACCACAACAAAAACAACAACAACAACAAGTTTTTGCACATTACCTAGGCTCTCTTGTATCATCGACGAATTTAGCTCCTCATACATTTTTTGCGGCCCTGATAAGGCCAACTACGAACATACTTTTTAAACCCTATGGTTTACCTGGTTGCGAATAACTTAGTCCTTTGGCTATATAACTACTATCTGTTTTTAGGTTAGAAGTATAAGGAAGGCAAGGCGCAATTGTTTGTATTTTCCGAGAAGCTCTTTAGACTCATTAAACAATCTGGCGAGTTTGTGGCAAGGAATTTCGCTCCACGCTCATCTGCCTTTCCTATTTCAAAAATTTCTTTTAAATATCAACTGCAATAGATTTCACCAGAACAGAGGCCCTCCAACAGTTTCAAATCCTTCCATATTTTCTTGTATTCAAACGACTATAATATTTTTAAATAATTTTTAAAGAGACTTACATTCATTTTAACTAATATATTTCCTCACCTCTTAAAATATCGCATTTCTTTTACTTAACTGCAACACCTTACAATAAAGCAACTTCTTACCAAGCAGACAAAATTCAATTACTTTATTTATATTAAGTGACAAAATTTGGGCAACCGCTTACCAACATATCTACCTGCTGGCACACTCATTCACTTTGCTCAACCGCATTCATCATTTCCAATGCAACAACAACTATATATAGTTGCACGCAGTAGGAAGCATTGCTCTGCGGTGACAACAAAAACAACTAAAACAACATATTTCGCATTCGGCGCAGTATAAGTTCTTCCTGCGAATTGTTGCACTAAATTGGAATTGCAATTGCATTAGTCCAGGATTCGCAATGCGCACTTGTTGTATAGTAAAGTAGAAGTGTGTGTATGTGTATGCTGTTGTTGTGGTTTTTGTTGCTGTAACAAGTTATGATATAACTAGCTAATACAAGCACAAATTGTATGTGGAATATACGCTGCATAATTTACAGCTTCTTCGTTTGCAGGTGAACATGAATTTCTCCCAGCATTGCGAGCTCTAAATATATATTTCGTTAAGGTGGTACGCTGCGTATGAGTAACTTCTTGCAGGAAAAGCCATGGTACAGGGTGGCTAATGAAAGCCACTACCAAAAAAAAAATTAAATAACTTTTTTTCTATTGAATGAATCTGGTTAATTTTTTTTTTATTTTGCAGATTGACTTTTACATTTAACAAAAATGGATAACTGGGACACTGAAACAAGAATTTGGATTGTCCGCCGCTATCACGCACTGGAGTCCGTAGTTTCGGTTCAAAGAGAGTATAGGCGCACGTTTGGCGGCAATCCTCCGAGCAGATGGACCATAATAAGACTTGTAAACAATTTTTCCGAGCATGTGACAGTCAACAGAAGACCTTACCATCGAAACCCTTCAAGCTTATCTGCTCAAATGGGTGTAAGCAGACAGTCATTACAGTCAATTATGCACAAAGATTTGGACTTATTCCCATATAAAGTTCAAATGGCCAACAAACTGAACGCTGCAGACTTGTCGATTCGCTTGGAATTTTGCCAGAAGATGCTTCAAATGGTGGAAGAGGATGGAAACATGTTGAACTGCCTTTTCATGTCTGAAGAGGCCCATTTCGATTTAAACGGCAACATAAACAAACAAAATTGTCGAATATGGAGTGCTTCCAACCCACAGATACTCCATGAGACGGAATTGCATCCACTTCCTGTCACAGCGTGGTGTGCAGTTTCATCACGCTGCATTGTCGGGCCCTACTTCTTCGAAGAAAACGGTCACACCGTTACGGTTACTGGAGACCGTTACTTGAGCATGTTGAGAGAGTTTTTCTATCCAGAATTACGCCGAATGAGAATTTCTTTCAACTCTGTGTGGTTTCAGCAAGATGGTGCAGCTCCTCATATAGCCCAACCTGTTATGACAGAATTGCGACGAAAATTTCCCAATAAGCTGATATCCAGAAACTCCACATTCCGTTGGCCACCCAGGTCGCCTGACCTTACTGCACCTGACTTTTTCTTGTGGGGTTATTGCAAACAGGAAGTCTTCAAAGCAAAACCAACAAATTTGAATGAACTAAGGCAATCCATTCGAGAAACAATTGCGGCTATTCCTGTCTCAACTCCCCAAGCAGTAATGAACAACTTTTTGGTAAGATGCCCCACATGAATCGACGAGCAGGGGGGGCATTTAAATTCCATTATTTTTAAAACTAATTAAGCTATATTTAATAAAATTTAATGAGCTTTAACATGAATAAAAGAATGAATTGCATACACTGAAAAAAAATTATTTGAGTTTCTTAATGTAGCAAAATTCATCAGCCACCCTGTATATAAAAAAGGTAGTTATTATGTATTATTTCTCCCGACATAAGACAACGATATGAACTAGCTGCGAATGTGTTTGAAAGCAGATCTATTACGGAACAACCTTTAAAATCGATCTATCTTCTAATTTCATTTAATACATTTTCATGAGTTAAGCCGTACTTCAAATAATTTGTGAGAGAGAGCCATGACTACACCTAAGTCTATGAGTACACTGAAATAGATATTGAATTGTATATATTGCGCAGGACGAAAAGAGAAGTTGATGAAGCCATGTCCGTTCGTGAGTACGTTTGGTAACACGATGAATTGAACGAAATTTTTAGATACTTTAAGGGATGTTGGTATGGAGGTTCTTTGGCAATTATGGACAGAAATCCGATGATTCCCACGCCCACCCTTTATACATTAAATATTTTTGTAGATACGAAAAAAGTTAATATTTAGCATATAATACACAGAACTCAATTTTGTGTGTACATTAAAATTAGAACACACAATTAAGTTTTTTTCGATAGTACTGAAAATGGGCGTGGCAACGTCCACTTTTTATGCAGTTAATTTTACAAATATTTGCAATCAAAAACCATTGAATTTAGAAAAGCAAATTTGGGTTAGTAGAATTTTTCAGAGAAAATTTAACAAAATCACAAAAAAAACCATGCCCACTTTTATATAAAGAGCTTAAAACAAGGTTGCACAACTAAATAAACAAAAAAAAATTGCTTTTTTAAATATGTAAAAAAAATATTGGAAAGCCTTTCCGTTTATGCCAAATACCATAACCAAATATTTCGTTTCAATAACTATCAAAAAAAATTATTAAACTTAACCGTTTTGTTTAGTTGATATTGAAAAATAAATATTTTAAAAATTTCGTTTTGTTGTTAAAAAAAAATGCCTATACAGATACATATGTAGGTACATATTTATATTCACACGAAAATGAGTAGAATTATTGTAAGGATATTTGTTGATTATATGCATTTTGTAGCGACAACTATTGACAGGTAAAATGGGCAAAATCGGTCTGGGACCCCGCCTACTTTTTAATGTAGTTCTGAAAATTGTGTTTCTAAAAATAAAAATTTCATGTTTCTGTAACTGTGTAAGTTATGTCAATGTCGGTGCAAGTAAACTAACTTTTAAGGAAAAGGTCGACTGCAAATGATTTCTGTGTAAGTGGGCGTGACACCGTGAGTTAATTCTGATTGATACATAACATATATTTGTCAAATCGAAAAAGAACGAAACGAAATATCCAGTCAGGAAGTTAGTACCTGCATGGAATTGCAATAGGGGTTTATGTCCGTAAAATCCACAATATTTGAGCAGAAGCAGTGAAAATTTGTATGATTATATATCTTAGCACGGGGTACACAATGCTGGTAATTGAATTCGCTATATTTTATATGAAAATTATTAAAATCGCAGTTTTTTCTTATTTCGTCAACCGACATCAATTTTAATTTCACTACTATTATATTAAACACAACTGTATATATGACGTTACAGAAATTTTCCTGCGCTTAAAGAAAAATTCAACTAACAAAATACATTATTTATTTAACGTAAAATATTTTACAAGATATTATCTCAAAAAAACTTCTACAAACACATACTCTTGAATATATTTTCCCAACACCCTTTCATTGTAGGCGAATCAAAACTAGTGACTGCCTGAAGAGAAAATATGCACAAGGATAACAACAACATCACTTGCAGCAATAACGGCAAACAATAAGCAAAAATAACAATGCATTTGCAAAAGGTAAAAAAATGTAAATAAATATGAAAGCTACCTTGTACATATAAACAGAGAAGAGGAACAACAAACATCAGCTGAAAAGTTGTTACAGCGGAAATGCCAGCATGCGGCCAACACAAGCTGACCGAGCAGTTAACCAGGCAGCCACCCAACCAGCAAAAGCACAAAAACCACATTTATTGCAGTGCCTATGTGTATATATGTATGTACTATATGTAAATATATATATACACAAGTGGGTTATATACTGAGTAATTTTTGCTGATTTCTTATTAAAAAATATTTTTGTTAGTGGGAATTATACGAAAATGCACTTGAACATTCATTTATATATGTATGTATGTGTTGTTACATTTTTGTAATCACGGGATTTTCGGGATCAAATTTTATAATTTCGTGATCGGAGAATAAGTGCGCGGCTGAGGGTATTCGCTACTATTTAACTGTTTAAGTGAAGCGATTGTCTAAGCAAAAGTAAGTTGGGACATCACTGATATGTGCATACTAGGCAGACCTGTTAAATAATGATTACTATTCGTATTGATTACCGGTTTAATACATTTTTTTTCTTGGGAATCCAATGAATGATTGACCAGTACTTTTAGTTTTAATGTTTAGTTTACACTTAATTAAAAAACTAATCATGATTTTATACTATTATTAAAAAAAAAACAGAAAAAGTTGTATTGGTTATTTTTAATTTTTCTTAGATTTTTTTGATTTTTTTTTTAATGTTTGGTAATTATTTTTGAATTTCTTGAGTATTGTTGCAGAAGCACATAAATATACACATAAATAATACTAATTATAAAAAAATAATTTAAAGTAATCAAAACAAATTTTTTTTGGATTATTTTTGATTTTTTGCAATAATAATGTTCTAATAGTAAAAAAATCAAAAATCATAAGTCCCGAAAAAAATAAAGAATAATCAAATATAATAAAACAAATTTAAAACTATCAAAAGTAATCAAAACAACATTTTTTGATTTTTTTTTTTAATTATGTTGTAATTTTTTCTAATCGTAATTAATAATTGTCTTTGCTTGAAAAACAATTAAAATAATCATTACCAATAGAAAAAGCCTTCTAAATAATTGATTACTAATTACTAATCAAATTTAACTAGTCTGATACTAGGTATGTTGGATTCTGATTCCAAAAGATTGAAGAGTTCGGTTGATTTAAAAGACTGATACTGGTTTCGACTCACATTGTTTTGAGGCGGAATTACAGCGAAAGTACCTTATATAAAATTTTGCAATATCCGGTTTTGCTGCTGGCTCTGATAAACCCATTTTCGTCACATCCCTAATACATACACATTTAGTTAATGGTTTGGACGCCCACATAAGTAAAGTGGTAATGGAAATGTATAATTTGCGGTTACTCATAATAGCTGCGGTACTCCGTATGATGTTATCTGCATATTTATGTTTACATTCTCAGGCAGTTTCAGGATATTTAAATCAAAATATTTTTAATGGAAGTTGAGTACGGCATGAATAAAGGGGAAAGTTGCAAATGCAATGTAAAATTAAAGAAACTCGCTACAACTGGTTGGAGTTTAATTAACGTAAAGTGGGAATTTAGGAGTATGTAAGGCGCGGAATTTTTTGAAATAAAATTTTTAACTGTTTTATACATACCTACTTTCAGGCTTTGAACAGTATTGATTTATGTATTTAATTGACGATAAGCTACCGTGTTTAGCAGAGGTCGCCAGTCATCCAGAGTTGGGATAGCTAATGTTAGTCAGATATATTTACAAACAACGGACGATAAGCATAACTTGGTACAGAAAGCTTTGGCGACAATTTCTATCCCTTATAACTTTGTCCAATTTATCTAATCCATCGAATTAAGTCATCGTTGGCATCGGGCACTCAGTTTTCGAATACTCTTATATTCTAGGGATCTTGAAATTATTTCAACAGTTCGGATATTCGAAGTTTCGATTGTCGATTTTTTTGCTACTAAAATCTAATGTTACTATTCGAATATTCGATGACCTACTATTTTTCGAATTTTCGGTAAACGGCGAATATTTGAATATTCCACGACGCACGATTATTCGAGTATTGGTTGTCGAACATTCCGGAATCCAACAACATTGCCTTATTCGAATAGATCGAGTATTCGAAGCTTCCATGTCGAATTTTCGATAAACTGCGTACATTACAATATTCGACGACGCAAGATTATTACAATACTGGCATTCGAATTTTAGTATTCGAACACTTCGGAATCTTCGGGGAGGGTTTTTTTGTTAAAACCAATAACAACTTTGCCCTTATCGAATAGTTCGATTATTCGAATAGTTCGAGTATTCGAATATCAAGAGCTCTGCTATGTTCATTTGTTTTGATCTCTTCCTAATAGAGGTCTAATAAGAAACAGTATAAGTATTGTTTTTATTCGGCATGAAGGGCTTCAATTCTCTATCTCCTATTTAGTTAAAATATTTACTTGTAGTTGAACAAAGTCTGCTAAAAACGTGGAACCTATCTTTCTCCTGAATGTTTACTAAAGGTTTCGCCTTCACCATCTACTACTCGGCGTATATAAATTTTTGCTGGACTAAGCAACAAAATTTATTTGGGTTTCTTAACTACTTTTCCAATTCACTTTTCGCAGATAAATCAAAAGAAGCAAAATCTTATTATTACCAAATAATCAAAACTAGTAAAGACAATAACATAAATATTTGTTGCTGTAAAATCTGAGCATTTGCTAATAGTTGTTTATTTTAAAGCTCTCGTCTTCATTAGAGCTTGCACTTCCGCTAGCCGTAAACCGCCACGCTTAACTCATTTGTTATTTCCGGAATGCTTCCGTCGAAAATTCAACGGGTGATTAGCTTCAATACTTAAAATGATTGTCGTTGTAGTAAGCATTGTTTGTGCATGCCAATCAAGCTGGCTACGATGTTGGGACTGTCGCTGTGCAATGGGAAATATCTTTATATTGGCAGGATATGCAAAGTTAGTTGGGTTCGTGCCAACAACTTCTGGCTGCCGTTTGAGCTAAGCAACAGTAACACTGAAAGGAAGGGCTCTAGAAATTCAAATGATTATTCTATTGAAATGCATTTAATAACTTTATTGTTTTGTATAATGAGCAATTGAAGATGATGAGAATTGCTGGAGTTGATGTACAAATGCGCCGTGGCTGACGACAAGGAAAATAACTGCAAATTAAAGAGGGGATTTTAAATATGTTTAGAAAAAACTTACATATTTTGTTTATAGCTTTGTCAAACTTAAACATAACTTTTTGCATTTGGTTATAAATTTTATTAGTTTGGAAATAGATTGGTGGCCTACTTGAAATTTGATAACCGCTTGAAATTGTTACCCGCTGATCTTTAATAAGTACTAAAAAAAATAAAATAAAACAAAAAACAATAATGAAATAAAATAAAGTAAAGTAAAAACAAGTAAGGAAAGGGGTGTTGTTGTTGTTGTAGCGACAAAAACACTCCCCGAAGGTTTTGGGGGTTGCTGTCGAACTGACAGTCCTTGGCCGGATATGAATCCGGTACGCTCCGGTACTCCCTTGCGGTACTGCCCGACTGTCGTGGTAGCGATTTGGTTTGACCAGAGGAACCTTCTAGGTCATGTCACCCCTCCGTAAGGAAGCAGAGATGGGTAATGAGAGGCATCATATCCGTAGATCAACCATCGAGTTGCACGTCATTACCTTTGTGCATATTAGTCGCCTCTTACGACCAGTATGCCTACCTCGGTCATATTCTAATTCCCGAACCCGCAGGGGTATCGTCGACTGTGCCAAAGACTTTATACCTTTCACGAATACGCATCACGGGTTTAAGTGTCCGCTCCTTACTCGCATTTAGTAAAAACTCTGCAAAACTGATAGTTTAAAGATACATAGCCCAAACCCCATTTATCGGAACCATCGATTGCATGGTAGCTATATGTTATGTTGGTCCGATCTGGGTGATTTGCACTACACACATATCATATCTAAAAAGTACCAAACTTGCGAAATTTGACGCTCCTAGCTTTTTAATTGCAAAGTTTATAGCCCAAAACCCATTTATCGAAACTATGCGTTGTATTGCTCCGATCTTGCTGATTTAAAATGGCGGCTCCAGACAGACGGACATTGCTAAATCGACTCAGCCCATCGCCCTGATCATTTCGGTATAGTTATTGGTGGTTCTATCTCTTCTTCTTCTTATGATTACAAACATCGGACCACAGTTATAATACCATTTCATGTTCATGAAAGGTATAAAAAATTAAATAAAGTGGAACAAAATAAAACAAAATAAAATAAAATGAATAAAGATAAAATAAAATAAAATAAAATAAAATAAAGTAAAGTAAAATAAAAAAAAAAATTAAAAAAAAAAAAAATTTAATAAAATGAAATAAAAGCAGAAAAATAAAATGATTCAAAGTAAGAAAAATAAAATAGAATAAAATAAAATAAAATAAAGCAAAATAAAATAAAATTAAAAAATGTAAGTAAAATTAAATAAGGTAAAACAAAATAAAATAATAAAATGAAAGAAAATAAAATAAAATAAATTAATATAAAGTGAAGTAAAATAAAAATAAAAAATAAAAAAGATAAAGAAATAAATAATTTAATAAAATCAAAAGAAAAGATATAAAATAAGAAATAAAATAAAATAAATTAATTTTGTTGTTGGTTTGGTTTGCAACAATTAGCAGCTTGCAAAACTACACCCAGCACAGCCTATGGGTTAGGCAGCTGCGCTTGCAATCAGAGTGAGTGGGTTCGATTCTCCATAAGATCTTCTGAAAATAGCTAAACTATACGAATTAGTCTGACGAGAAATCGTGGCTGTTTTCGAAATAGTACTATAACTATAGCCTGTATATGTTTGTTGCTTTGAATTTTTCTTCTAATCATAAATAATTATAATTAACGAAGAATTATTATCAACTGGTCTTGAGCTCGTTGAACTTACAAAAATATGTAAAAATTAACAAACCACAAAACCAAAAACTAAAATAAAATAAAATAAAATAAAGTATAATAAAATAAAATAAAATCAAATATAAAAAAAATAAAATAATATAAAAAATAAAATAAAGTAAAATAAAATAAAATTAGATTAAATAAAAAAGAAACAAGAGCAAAAGAAATTATAGCACAGGAACGGAAACGAATAGAAATATGTAGGCTTTAGGTATTCTGCCCTATTTTGAGGTTGAATTTAAATTCATATCTTAGTTTTTTTAATAGTAAACACTAAAATTTCGGTACAAAAGTGTATTTTTTACCTTCACACCAGAACATTTACTTATTGTTGTTTGTTTATTTCGCTAACGTGACGTTACCTTGGTGTTATCTCAAAAATATTTCATTAAACTTCCACTTATTAACTTCATTTCCATTCATAATCAGCATTATATATGTATATGTGATCTCAAATTTACAGCAAATTGCTAGAAACGGGCAAATTTCATTCCATTTAAATGCGCTTTATTGCGCGCTTTCTACAGGCTTCCGTTGCTACGGGGATGCTGGAAATTCAATTTATTCAAAGGGCAACACTTGACGTACAGCAAAAAAGAATGCTGTCGCGAACAGAAATCATCAATGCTCGTACCAAATATTTAAGTTGGCAAGAGTGCATTACTTCAGCCATAAGTTGCATTTACTAGTCCAGATACAGCAACTATGAGTAGTAGATATTAAAAAGAAATATTTGCTTATTTCTTTTCGTTTTTGCTCTCCTTGAATTTTTCCAGTTTGCTGTTACCCGCTATCTGGTTAGACTTCACTGCTTAAGCTTGGCTACAGAATATTGGAAATATGCTTTCAACTCGTCAACTGCTAGATATTTATATTTTGTCTGAGCTTCAGCACTGAACCAAGTGTCTAACAAATGAAAAGTTCGTTGCAGACAAAGGCATTTTAGTTTATATGTTAAAGCATAGTACGCAGATCGCAAGTAATTGCTCCAGAAAAACTTAGCTATGTTTCTTGCGTGAAAAATAGTAGTAGGCAAGTAATTTTGACGTCTAAAAATCAATGATGAATAGTGAAAGAAGGGAGAAGAAGAGCACACAAGCACACGAAAAGTAAATAATAAGTTTTCACTGAAACAAAATTTTTATTTTCCGCCTTCGGATTATTGATACCGAGGTCAAAACGCGTCTTTTGGTACCTCTCCCGATATTTTTTAACGTGTTTTAGCAGTTGGAGTTGAATGCAAAATATTACCAAATTACTGTTTCCTTCAAGAAATATATGCCACTTGATCATGATCCAACTACAACAGGTCGTAGCAACTCGACAAACATACAGACACACAAAAATTTTCATAGTATTTTGTTTTTGTAATTTGTGAGTTTACCGTCAAAATCGTACTGAGAAATGAGTGTAATGTCAAAATTCGAGACAAAAGTAAAAATCAGCTGGTCTATTAACACGACCTGTATTATTGGTCCATGCACTTGCTATATTTCTTGCGGAAACCTGTGTTGCCGTACTCAAATTTCACAATAGAATAGTAGTAAGGTTTCGTATTATTTTTCTTGAGAACTGCGTACTATCTTAAGAAAATTGAACACAAGAAATTTTCTTGAGCATTTCTTGAGCCTTTTTCTATATGAAGTTTATGCTTTTCTTTGGATCTGCGTACTATGCTTAAGCATCGTTTGTGCTCGTTTGTTGTTGTTAGTACTGCGAATGGCCAATAGGTCAATTGAAGCGTTATTACTGAAGTCTTTTGTTTATATGTCGAACGCTTATCATTAGACAAGACGAATTATATTGAAAAAAAAAAATCGATTACAACTATTACACAGGTCAACAAAATAAGAGTTTTGGTTTGGTGCAGCTGTACTTGTAACCAAATTTGGTAGTACTCAGTACCCTGATAAAAACTGTATACATACTTTTTTAATGCTACGTACAGTTTTCTAGATAGGGTCAAGAACCCCTTTTTAAGAGGTTAAGGCATGTATGGCCCCATAACTTTGTTTCGGTTTATTCTATCAACACAGTTTTTATGTCGTTGAAAAAGGTTCATTTCGCCGCTTCTATCAGTATACAAGTTGTTAATATATCTTCATAAAGGTCAGAGAAATTGCAAAAATAATGTGAAAAATTAAATTTTTTGTTAAATTTTTTCATTTTTAATCACGGTTTTCTCGAATAATTTGTCAACCAGTGGATATGTAAATTATTTTAAAACAATCTCCTATTAATTCTGCTTTCAAAGACATATAACTTTTTTATATCCGCGTAGATCTTCCTAATATATTCTATTTTAGTAAATTTTTACTGTGAAAAAAAAAAAAATTTTGTTATTTATTTTATTATTAACTTTTTATTTACATAAAAACTTTCGTTTACGTGATTTTCGTGAATGAGGTATGGCAAGGCAATCACGTTGCATTCCCCAGCAATAGTCAGCCATCATATGCTGATCCCATCGGCCTTGGTACCTCGCTTCCATAGTTTTTGGGTCCTGGTGAAACCGTTTGCCTTGTTCTTCGCTATAGGAACCAAGACTCTCCGGAAACTGGTCAAGGTGGCTGTGGAGATAATGGACTTTGATAGACATGTTACATTCTAAGTTTTCGTAATTCTCTAGAATGTTGTTGACAATATCAGAGTAGTTACTTGACTTGTGATTTCCCAGAAAGTTCTTAGTAACTTCAACAAACGAATTCCACGCAAGCAGTTCCAAACTGGTCATTGAATTTGAAAAATCAGTATCTTTTATCAACATTCTTATCTATAGGCCATCAAAAATACCCGTTTTATTTTTTCTATGCTTAGCGTAGGAAATTTTATGTAAAGAAAACATTGCCCATTTTTATTTAACGCCTTCACAAATTGTTACATTAGACCCAATTTAATGTGCAAGGGTGGCAAAATAATTAAATCTCTTGTAACTAAAGGTGGGTTTATCACATTCTGCTTTCCCATTTCCTACATCTCACGCACAGGCCACTCCCAAAAAGTTAACCATATTTAGATCTACACAAATACTCCAATTATGTTCGTTATACTTGATTTTGTCTAAAACAAGTGCAATATTTTGATATCCTTCCTTTAATTTAGTTGAATGAGCAATGGGAATTGAACCATATTGGTTGCCATTGTGTAAAAGAACACACTTAAGGCTTCGGTTAGAGCTGTCTATGAAGAGACGCCATTCATTTGGGTGGTTTTCTGAAAGATCCATTTTGAGAAGGAGGCCTTGTACATCTGAACAAAAAACTATACCATTTTCCGAATTAAAAAATGGCAGCAATTCTTGCTCTCTGGTACGGTAGAGAGTCACTTTCGTACCTGTAGCCAACAAGTTTTTTTCTTTTAATGTAGAAGCCAACACTTCTGCAGATTCCTTAGACAATTCGAGATCCCTTTTTAGATCGTTTAATTCTACTTGGGTAAAAGTTGTTGGCTCAGTAGACGCTATTTCTTCGATATCACTATCGGTAGACACTTCACTATTCGATGATTCACGGGTAGAATAAAATGTTGCAACAAGTGCTTCCTCTGAATGTGGTAAAGGTCTCTTAGCCGATTGAAGGTTTGGATATATCATTTTTTTAACATTAACACCACGCAAATCGACACAGCAGAAGTAACAGTCATCGAAGTCATTTGTTTGTTCTCTTGGCTTCTTTTACCATTGACCCACTGTCTCAAGTGTTCACAGCATATTTTGCAAACAATTCGAGGTACCCACGGCTTGTTTTTGTCTACAACTTGCAATTTAAAGTACTAAAAATAAGCAATAAAATCTGTTATACTTTTCCTGAATTTTTGGACTGTGTATTCCCCACAAATGTAGCAAAACACATTTGGGTAATTGACACAACTACCTTGTGATGCAGACATGATTTTGAATTTTTTTTGTTTATTTATAGAAAGGCACTAACACTTGAAAACGCGCTCCCGAAAGTACTAATTACAGAAAATTTAAAAAATAAAGGGGAGGAAAAAATTTTTATAAAATATAATTTTTTATTTTTTTTTTTCACAGTAGAAATGTACTAAAGTAGAAAATCCCAGGAAGATCTACGCGGATATTAAAAAGTTATATGTCTTTGAAAACAGAATTAACAGCAGATTGTTTTAAAATAATTTACATATGCACTGGTTGACAAATTATTCGAGAAAACCGTGATTAAAAAGAAAAAAATTTAACAAAATTTTTCACATTATTTTTGCAATTTCTCTGACGTTTATGAAGATATATTAACAACTTGTATACTGAAAGAAGCGGCGAAATGTACTCTTTCCAAACTGTGTTGATAGAATAAACAGAAACAAAGTTATGGGGCCATACATGCCTTAACCTCTTAAAAAGGGGTTCTTGACCCTATCTAGACAACTGTACGTAGCATTAAAAAAGTATGTATACAGTTTTTATCAGGGTATCGAATATACTTAAAATCAATTTTACTTTTATCTGCACCAAAATCACTGTTGACCAGTGTTATGTATCGTAATTATTACTAAGGTCAGAGGCTGGCTTATGCGACAGTAAGGGGAGTGACCGTTAGTTTGCAGATTACTAACATCGTAATGGCGATGAGATTATTTTTGATTAGTTCCAAGAAGATGATCGAAAACTTAGTAAGAGCAAAACAGGCAATCTACTTCTCCAATTCCTGGGATTTTTAGCCTCTTCCAGTTTGTGTTTTTTCTCTTTACTTGACATTAAGACAGCGTAAGCCTCGAGTTTCCATATTAAAATGCATCAATTGCTTTATAACGCATAGCTAAGGGAATACAATCAATTTATAATATATAAAAAAAAATATAGCGCTCTTATTAATTTGGAACTTTTAAAATACAATTAATTACGTACATTAAATTTAATCTAAACTTGACTTAGTAATCAATTGGAGATCTTCGCTAATAATTAATCAAAAAGATTTCTCGAAAAATCCAATTCTGATTAACTTTAACTATAATTTTATTAGTTTGATTATACAGAATACTAAGCAAGCACAACTTGATTAATTAGAAAATTTAGATGGTATTCTTCTTTAACTCACCACTTTTAAAATTTGATCATTTGCGCAAAAACTTGTTCTTTTTATAATCATTGATATATTTCTTAAGTACTCAAAAGAACTAAACAAATTTACTCAGATTTCACCTAAAGTGTAAGTACTCCATATTAATTTCGAAAAGCGCATATCTAGGAGAGTTCAAACTTTACAGGAGAGAGAAAAAAAATTATCTTTTAATTAAATTTAATAGTAATCAAAACTATTATTGAGTTACATTCTAGAGCATATTATAATAATGCAAAAATGTTTGAATGTTAGCTTTATTATAGTTGAACCTTGTTCTATAAGTAATCTCAGAATGGATGTGCGTCCAGAGCACGGGGGGGCTTGTTCAACTTATACCAATTTTTTTTCAGGAAGGAGGCATGATGGGTAATTTTTGAGCACGGATTCGCGTTCAGCATAAAAAAAATCCTACCAAATAATTTTATTTTTTTTTGCATTACAAATACAGGGTCCTGTAACTAGTGCGCCAAATACGAATAATTTATTTTATTTAGTAGCAGTTTTGCAAATTTTTTTAATTAGTGTGACTTTTGCCAATTTATGGGAGTAATAGAAACCTTCTAAACCAACAAAACATACAAAAGCTATTTTTGAAAAGATGTTTTGGTCAAATGTGTCGGTTTGGAGCTCCAAATGGGTTGAAGTGAGATTTCAAAAATTAATTTGAATTTTTTGAGTTTTCGTAGGGAACTCTGAATATTAACTCGGGTAGATAAATTTTAAAGTTTACTTGAGAAAACGACCACTTAGCTAGCTAATATAATCCCTTTTAAATTTAGGAAAACATTTGGTGGTTTTTGCCTCTAGGTAACCCTTGCGGTCTCAGTGTTCACCGAGATATCTTCGGTACTTCCTAATTCTAACTGCATGGATACAAGATAGTTGGTCGAACTCCGATTCAGACTACGAAACATCATAAAACTCTAAAGTTGTATTCCTTACAGTCCCATCTTACTAGCACGACTGCAGCCTCTTACAACAGGACTAACTACTTTAGCTATATCCCCTAATCCGTCATATTCTTTGATTTTAATTTTATATGCTTTTTTCGTCTCCACGCGATTTCTGTTTCGACTTCGATCAACAAAATTTGAAAACTCTCAGTACATCAGTTATGACGAAATTCACCTCATATATATTCATATCTATGCATTTAAAAACTATGGATTTAATGTAGAAAACTTACTGCGATGGGCATTGTCTGTTGGATCTCTACGTAATACAATTCGTCGCTTCGATGAGCAAATAGGACCCGAATCCACATCGTGTATAACAATTTTAATAGCTTCACCATCCATTGATGTTTGCCGTCTAGGCGCTTCCAGATCTTCCAAATTGGGACCAGTAAATGCGGCAAGTGGTGGTGGTATTGTGGTGGGTAAGTTTGTAGGTATGGCACCGCGTTGTTGCAGTGCTGCCAAATCGGGACTAAAATAGAAGAGGAAAATAAGATTGCATAATTTAGGGAGCAATATTTTTTAAAAGCAGGTCGGTTAGTGCCTAAAATTAGGCAATGCAAATTTCAGAATTTATGATATGTTTTTGCAATGTGAAGTTTACAAAAAAATTTAAAAATGAAGCTGCAGTTTGGCCTCAACATTTTGTAAAACAGCTAAAAATCTAGATTTTTTTTAAATTGTGCTATGTTTCAGCTCATACTTACAGTTGTGAGCCACGTCGCCGCAAGCGTCTATCATCATCCACTGTCAGCACTGGGCTGCCTTTGTCGGGGCTTGGCGATTCATCATTTTGCAAATCTTCGGATGGATGTGGCACACGGAAAGAGGGTCGCCGTGAACCGGGTAATGCAATTTGTGGTGCCATACCATCGCCGGGTGAACGCTGTAGTTGCGTTGCGGCTGGTGTAACACCTTGCAACAGATTTGGCGCAAAGACATCGTATGCCGATTTTCTATAAGGAGGTTGTAGTTTACAATAAAACCTATTCAATGCACAAACACACGCTTGTCTACTCACCTTCTTGGCATTGCCGGTATGCCGAGTCCGGGATCACCACCTGCCATACCCTGTCCACCAGCTGTCCCAACTGACGATGCCGCTGCCATTAATGCGCTATTCATATCATCATCATAGCTGTGCTGACGCGCCACACGCGATCCACGTCGTGATGCAATGCGCGAAAGTGGCGCACCAAAAGGCGGTTGCTGGTCCAAATCCGTTTGCCGTGGCGGGCTCGATGAACGACTAGGCGCCATGCTGCGTCCACCCTTTCGAAAGTCCAAATCACCGCCCGGTGTTTTATTGCCCTTCAACTGCTTTTTTTGGTTTTTTGCATATTTTTTTTTTGTTTGAATGTGGATTGGGTGCGGGTGAGGAGGTGTTAAGGGTTACACCAGAGTGAAGTGTAGTAGGTATTACGCGTATTGCGATTTCACAGGTATATCGGTATGTATATATGTACAATTTTGTAGGTACAAAAGTGAGAGTACGGAAGGTACGGTAGGTACATAAATTAGGTAATTCAATATATTGAGAGTTTCGTTCGTGCGTTCGTCCACTTCTTTGCACACGCACCCAAACACAAACATACATAAACACGAACTAAGGCGTACATATTGAGTATAAAGCAACTAACATAAGCAGAGCAACGTAAATAATGGCAAAAATAACAAAAACAAGAAATTAAAAAAAATAAAAGCAACATCCAAGCACAAAAGCAGCAAACGCGCACACAACCATTGATTGAAATATTTGTTGCTTACCTTTTCGAGTTCTTTAAGTGAGGCGGGTGAGACATCGGAATGTCTACGTACTTCGGGGCTACGCGGTATTGCCAATGCTGCACCATTTGATGGTGCTAGTGTTTGTGTTGAGCCAAGTTTTGCATCGGAGTGTCGTCGTTGCAACGCTTCAAGCACAGGCACGTCCAACGAGGAATCGGTTGAGTCTTGTGGGATGCAAACACGTGACGCCATCTTTCGTCGACAAACGCTACAACGCCACATAGTCTAGAATATAAAAGAAATATGGATAATATGAGTTATATTGCTATATATAGTATTACTGGATAATTGTGTGGCATGGTAGAAAGGAAGCTTTTCAATGAAATATACTAAACTGACAGCATAAAGAGCTAGTGCTAATTTTATGGAAATTTTTTTTGCTTACTTAGTCTTAGATCATAAGAATTGTTTCCGAATATAATTTTCTAACTTTCGGCCATTTGTTTTCGAAATAGTGAGTACCAAATTTTCTACAATCGAAAGGGGAATACATCAAATCTGAAGGGAACAGAATGGAACTCGAACAACGAACACGTTCGACTAGAACATTTCTTACAGAGTACGAATCACTCGAAAGTGAAAAAATTTCCTTTCGAATAGAACTAGTTTTTTATTCGATCTTAACAGCTTTGAAATAACAAAAAAAATTTCTTCGAAGCTTTTTGTCACTTAGTCTTTTTTTCCTTAAGTGGCGCTTAGGCGTCTAAACGATTTCTCTCTAAACTAGCTCCAATTGCAAACACGAAGGTGGGCGTCAAGAAGAATACCTGCTGCGCTGGAGTTTCTTCATTCATTCGCACAACATGTCCTAGCCAACGTAGCCGCTGGGTTTAAGTTAATTGAACTATGTGGTTGTCTGGATCCAGCCTAGACATTAAATCTTCTTTAGTACTCGCCGTAGTCTACGCCTAACGGTACACAGTCTTTCGAAGCCGCCTCATCATATGTTGTCTGCGTCCAAGTTTCTGCACCATACAATAGATCTGGTACGATAAGTGACTCTTAGGGTTCGTCGATAGATAACTTTACTCTTCAATTCCCTTCTCAGTCCGAAGTAGTATTTGCCATTGAGTCCTGAGGTCATTTCTGAGTTGGTTATTGAAGTTGGATTTTAATCGAATAAAACTTTTTTTATATTGATATATTAGCTCGCTTTGGTGGTATGTTTAGAGCGGATTTCGCGTTCGATTTCTACTTTTTTCCCCTTGACCTAGGAGAAAAAACCGGTACGTGGACCGCGTGTAGCAATTACGGTGTGATTTGGCTGAAATTAGGAGTTTGTTTCACATTCAGTGTGACCACGTGATAAAAAAAAGGCTAAAAAAAGTTAGAAAAAGCTGAAATTAAGAAAAAAAGAAGCTAAAAAAAGTCAGAAATTTTTTTACGAAATCGATTTAAAATTTTTTATTTTAGTTAAAATATTTGTATATAAAGCTGTAGACATAACTTAAAGAAGCTATTCTTGTTTCAACAGATATCAGGCACATTTTCCTTGACTAGGAATTTTTTGAAAGGAATACATAGTATAGACAAATCACTACAAACTAATTAATTTTATAATATTTTCTTCGTTTGATGAATCAGAAGAGCTTGAGTCTGCTTACAAAGTTTGGGTATTTATCATAGAGATGAGATCATCCGCAATTCCATAAGCAGTGCAACATTTTGACAAGCGTTTTAATGAACATCAAATATTAAGCAACTTAGTTTTTAAATGTTCATGACACTAAAAATTCTTTCAACCTCCGCATTACTGAAAGGTAATTTCAAAAAGTTAAATACGAATTCGACCAGTTCCAAAAAAAGGGGTTCGTTGAACGAATTTCTATGTTTTCGGACTTCCGCCCAAAATTCAATGGTAGAGGTCACACTTGTCCACTGTACGATTATTAGCTTTCGCCACTGCTCAATCAGTGCTACTTAACTTGGAGAAAACCTAGACTTTTCTTCTCGAAAGTGAGAAAATACATCCGGTTTTGTAACTTTCAAAGAATTTCAGCTGAAATAAAAATTTATCTTTTGTAAAGAGTCCATTTTCTCAGGGAGGCGATGACGCCATTAAACATAGTTGACAATTATCGGTATTTCGTCATCAATACTACCTTCATTCAACTTTAATTTTATATATTCCTCGAAGTTGTATACAAAATATGGTGTTGGGACCAGAAAAGGTTTGAAGTAAAAAAGGCTAGAAAAAAGCCATGAAGCTAAAATTAAAATTATGAAGTTGAAGGACAAAAAAAAAGGCTACATTTTGCCTCGAAAAGGCTAACCTGGTCACACTGTTCAGTATCATTAAAATAAATATTTTCTTGAAAGAAATTCCGGTTGGTAGCGCTGAGGCTGGGATAATGAAAACTGAAAATCGTATTTATGGATCGATTTGGCTGATATATAGAGTATATATTATTTAATTAATGTTCAAAAGTTAGACAAATTTCCCGATAGGTGGCGCATGTGTCGACTAATTTAAAAAATGCGAATGTCTGTTTTCCGAGTTGACATGGGACCATGAAATTCTCGTCATTGCTCGGGTTTTGACGGCAATGCAATATAAAAGAAAAATCTTCGATAGGTGACGTAGGGGCTCTATATTTCCAAGAATCTCGTTCCCAGGACGTTTGCATTTGATATTAAACTAACTTCCGTTTAGTTGGGATTTTGAAATTTAAAATTTTTAATTCGCTAGGTGGTTCTAGTAACACTCAAGCGAGTTACAGATGGCGCTCTTTTCGCGACGTTGGCGATTCGCGCATAAAGAATCCAGCACTAGCGCCAGCATCAGCGACACCAGCACCATCTGCAGAAAAATAGCAGACAGGTTTGTTCGATAGTCGTTGGAAAAACGTCTTTGCTGATTTTTTTTGAGTAAATTGAGAAACACAGTTCGGTAATCGCATCTATATAGTTTTTAGTCCAGTTTAAAAACATTTTGAATTGAAAATATTTTTTATCAAATTTTTTGCCGACAAAGCTTGAACGCCGAAATGCGGATTGAAGATGATTCAGCCTGTATAACCTTATAACCTCTTATCCAAAAGCATAACCACACCTCATCAAACTCATTGCTTTTTAACGGAGTTGGTCATAAAACCCAGAAAAAATCTTTCATACCTTTCTCCTCAGCAGTTAGAAATACATTTCTATGCATTTATTTCAAATCCAATTCACTTAAGTATACTCTTGCGGATATGTAGTAATAAATCTGTGGGAGCGATGGGTGAAATTAAATGCCATTAAAAACCTTACGTAATCCAAAAATGCTACGGAAAAAGAAATAAGAAACAATGAGTTGCCCATGTAAAATGAATTAACTTCGAACATAGTTACACATGCTAACACAAATGTACATACAAGTGCGGAGAGATATGGCGAAAAGGATTACAATGGCTCATGGTTTACTTGCATGAGAACATTTTCTATTTGCGCGCCTTCAAAGTAAACTTGGACACCACCCGCACCGGTAAATAAATAAACGAGCAGAAATGAATAAAGAAAAAAAGCGAAGGAAGGTAAACTGCGCACTAGCGCTGAGCAAGAAAGACGAATGGCATGACATGAGAAATGTACACACGGGCAGCGCAATGGCTTCTGAGTGCACCATGGCGTATACGTAACGTACACAAACTTGTAAAGCAGGGACCCCCAATAAAAAAAATCAAAGGCTTCCCAGTATAGGAAGATAGTTTAAGGTATATGAACGTGCATGTCTCGTCATGCTCAACAGAAATCTGAATTGATTTAAGTAATGTTGAGCGAAACCTGTGTAAATTCCATCTAACCAATCTTTTTTGAGTGAGAAATTTTTGAGTTTTATTTTGTTCTTTCTCGAAAATAAAACTCATGTTTAGGTTTTATTTTTTTTGATGAAAGTAAAACTTATTCCTCGAGCGGTATTTTATTCTTTAAGTATAAAAATTAAATTTGTAATTTTAATTTTTTTTACAGTTCGTAAAACTCAAAAAGCTTTTTCGCACGCCAACCTTCGTACATATACATACAGTGTGCGACAAAACTAAAGCACAGAAATTCCCTATGAAACATTTCACTCAAAATGTCGTAAACCCTTTTTTTATAATGTTTAGTCCTTTCTATTCGGCGGCCGCCGTGGTGTGGAGGTAGTGTTGCCGGCCTACCACACCGAAGGTCCATGGTTCGAGCCCTGGTACAGGTAACATCAAAAGTGATTTGAAAAAAGTTTTTCAAAACGGGGTCGCCCCTCGGGAGTGGTTTGGCAAACTCTCCGAGTGCATTTCTGCCATGACAGGCTTCTCAACAAAAATTCGTCTCCTTTGTAGATGCCGTTCGGAGTCGGCAAAAAACTGTAGGTCCCACCAATTTGTAGGGAAAATTCAAATCGGCACACCACAAATTGGAAGAGAAGCTTGGCGCAAAAATCTCTTAGGAGGTTTATGATGATATACCTGTTGTATATCGCGCCGTAAAGAGAAAAAGAGAGTCCTTTCTATTCAGGAATAACACATATTAGGTATTACAGATTTGAATAAATAAAAGTAGTTTACCAGCTCATCCAAAAAATGTTGTACAAAATATCCGATGAACTCAAAAATTGGATCAACAAAACTAAAGCACAATCAAATGTCTATGGAACAAACCTGTCTTTTCTCTTTATTTCGTGGTATATCCGTGGTTCTTTATGGCAGGCTCACATCGTGTTGGCATGTGTGTATTACTTGAGTAAAACTTCTTAAGAAATAATTTTCCACTCCTGCTCAACTTTCCTCCCGGTTTTTAGGATCCATCATTTTCTATAGATCCTCTGTTCGGTTGAACAGCACGGGCCACGACAATATGTAAACATTATTACTCTTAACCTACTTTTTAAGACGATTCGCTATACGTTTCGGCAGAATGTCTTCCTGAAAGATCCACCTTAATGGCATTCCATACACCTCAAGAAATAAGATGAAGATTTTATGAAATAATTTAATAAAAGCTCAATCGTATGAATTGGACTCACTCCATGACCGGAGGAGCGTCTACCAACCCATACACTGCCTCAACCGTGTTTCATTGATCAAAAAGTATAGACAAAGTAAGTAAGCGTAGTTCTTTAGGCCGGGGAACAAGCTTCAGAGCGTCCTAATACTTCAAAAAACTTTTATTTGACAGAAAATAAGATTCCTCGTCGCATTGTACTACTCAAATTTAGGTGGAATTTTGATAACCATTATTTCTCTTCATCTGAAATCAAAGGATTTTCAAAGCACCGAAGTGAAGTAATCGGCCTTTAAGAGCACGTCTTTGAATGCTTCTACATGTGGTGGATATCGGAACTTCTTTCATAAAACTTCTTGTGGAAACAAGAAGAAATATCTTAAGTCCACAAACGATTGCCCGATCGTTACTATTCGGTGCTTTTCTTGCATAAGCACCTCTATCTGAAGTGCTTAGAGAACCAGTTAAATGGAAAAATGTTTGTTGTACGCTAAATAAGACCTTGAAAACTGTGAAACTATTTTGAAATAGTTTTTCCTGATTTTCTTTGAGTAAACTTCTTTCAGCAAATCTTTTCGACTTCTACAGACCATCCAACCGCCCTTAACGGCTAAATAAAATAACGGGACCGTTGTTTGAAATGTTTCGAAATATATCGGCTTGGTTATTGTGGCCCACGTTTACTACGATTTTGCGGTTTTTACAACACATTTATTTAAAACACGACCTAGGTTGATTTCGTCCTTGAAAACGGGGTTTTTGTTTGATATTTCAAATAACTAATATGTGGCCTTTATTAGTAAAAACAATTTAAAAATTTTAAACCTGCACATAGAATTTTGTTTAGTCATGTTCAGCAGAGTTACTTTTCGTGCTTTAGTTTTGTTGTACACTGTATGTATGTGTCTATAAATATGTTTTAATTATTGAGTGCATATGTTGACGAGATTATATCAACCAATACTTATAATCAACTACTTGCCAAAAAGGCGCAGCGGCTTTTTGAGTTTTACGATCCGTGAAAAAAAATTAAAACCCAAATTTTAATTTTTATTCTTGAAGGATAAAATATCGCTCAAGGAATAAGTATTATTTTTGTCAAAAAAAGAAAACTCAAAAAATAAACACTATCCTTAATCAAAAAAAAAAAAATTTTTACTTGAAGATACCTTTTGTTGTTGATTTTTATTAAACAAAATATGAAAATAATGATCAAATAGCGAGTTTTATAATAAAACTCATAACAGTTACGGTCCCTGTCATGAAGCAAACAATGCAGTGAAGTGGAGTAGATTGTGCATAAGAGACGAGTATTTGAGCAACAGTTTGGTTGCAATGCATTACTAAGTAGATTCGTATGTGTGTGTGTATGCCAGTTTGTATTTGTTGATGGTAATTGTATACATGTCAACTCTTGTAGTAGTGCACATAAATATGAGCCACACAAGCAGTACGCGTAACGAGCATTTTGTGCTGAACGAAAGCCTGCTGCATGTTGGTTTGTAAAAGATTTCGCAGTTTTAATTAAGTTACTCGAATGTGAGTGGGATGGCCGTTTTTGAGTTGCTGGTCATTGTGCGCTGGTAAAAGTAGTAAAATTTGTTTCTCTATTTATACCCAGTAGTGAAAGCCTACAAAATCATTCCACATTAGGAGATTTTTATGGGAAAAGAAGCTTAAGGAGGTATACCGTTTTCTGGCTTTAGAGCTTTTCTACACATTTTTTGGTGCATTTAATGAAACTCTTTAGACTTAAGTGAAAACATTTTTTCACTGAGCAGCTTGAAAGTTAATATTAAACGACTAAATATTGTATTGGGGTAGTTTATCTTTTGGAAATTTCTGATTACTAGACTGGGTCTACCGCTGACTTGTTTCAGACGGACGGACGGAAGAAAGATTTCTGGCGACACACGTCCATAATAAGACTACCTTGCTCTCTGAACCTGCTGTGCTCCAAGAAGCCTGACCGAAAGTGGCAACTGTATAATAAGGAACTGGATAGGTACCTTTCAGCTTGTAGCCCCGAAACGCCTGGGGATACTAAGGAAATTTAGGAACTGGTGGTAAAGTTCACTAACGCCTGTCAATTGGCTTTAGATAAAGCCTGCCCTATTAAAAGATCTAGGGGTAAGCAGAAACCACCTTGGTGGAACCCCGAATTAGATAGATACAGGTAGCTGTGTAGACAAGCTTTTAATATATGCAAAAGCCTCGAAGGAGGATGTGAAATGGGAAGCTTACAAGGAACAGCTTAGAGAGTACAAAAGGGAACTCAGGAAATCAAAAGGAACCTCCTGGAGAGATTTCTGCAGCAGTATGGAATCAGTCGCAGAGGGTTCGAGGTTACGGAAGATTCTATCCAAATCACCCTATAGCTCGCCGGGGTGTCTGAAAAGGCCAGATGGATCATGGACAGATAAGGGGGAGAAAACTCTGCAACTTCTACTTAATACCCACTTTCCAGAAGCGAAAAGAGACCACAGGTACCAACCTTATAGGGGTCATGGTGTATATGACCTAGGGCAGTACCTCAATCATAAAAGAATCGAATGGGCCATTGGGTCTTTCAAGCCATTTAAAGCACCTGGTATAGATGGGATATCGCCCGTACAACTTCAGCAATCAATGGAACTGATCATCCCTTGGTTGCTAGCGATTTATAAAGGGTTGCTTACTTTCAATTATATCCCCAACCCTTGGAGAAACTCCAGGGTAATTTTTATACCTAAGGCAGGTAGAACATCTCATGTTGGCCCAAAGGACTTTAGACCTATCAGTCTGGCGTCCTTCCAACTTAAGGTACTGGAGAGGTTAATTGAGCCTCACGTTAGAGATAAGCTAGATAGCAAAGTCGTACCATCGCATTCATACATGAAAGGTAGATCCACATGAAAGATAGATCCACAGAAACAGCGTTACATGACATCGTCAAGCATATAGAAAAATCCCTATAGAGTAAGGAATTTACACTGATAGCCTTTCTGGATATTGCGGGGGCTTTCAACAACGTCACGCCGGAAGCAATCATGACAGCACTGACGGCTTTGGGTATCGAGCCTTGGCTTGTGTCATTCGTGCACCAACTGCTGACGAGTAGAAGGGTGCACGCTGACCAAGCCGGGGTGTCGGTGAACAAAGTCGTCAACAGAGGCACGCCACAAGGTGGGATCCTCTCTCCTCTTCTATGGGTAGCTACAGTCAATGGATTGCTGGAAACCTTGGTGGTGGAGGGGGGGTCTAAAGTCATAGCTTATGCAGACGACCTTGCGGTGGTTGTGAGTGGTAAATATCCTCAAACGATATGTGATATCATGCAAAGAAACCTAAGGCTAGTAGCAGAGTGGACTGGGAATAAAGTTCTAGGTGTTAACCCGCCCAAAACAGAGCTGGTACTGTTTACTAGGAAATACAAAATTCCGTCGCTACGGCTACCGACATTAGGCAATGCCACCCTTAAATTGGGTGATTCCGCAAAATACCTGGGGGTTATTATCGACAAAAAGCTCACATGGAAAGAGAACATCCAGGAGTGCGCTAAAAAGGCTCTTGTGGCCCTATACTCTTGTAGGCGTGCCATAGGACAAAGATGGGGGTCGTCCCCCAAAGTTACACTTTGGATCTATACTGCCGCGGTAAGACCAATACTTCTGTATGGGGTCCTGGGCTGGTGGACGGGCCTGGAGAAGAGCTCCAACATTGTCGTAATCCAAAGAGTACAGAGAAGTGCGCCTATATGTGTTAGTGGGGCGCTACGCACAACAGCGGCAGAGGCACTGAATGCAGTCCTTAACATTCTACCGGTTGACATATGCGGTAAATTACATGCGGCGTAATCCGCACTGCGAATTAGGAATTTACCAGGATGGAGGGCCCTTGGTGAAGGTCACTCGTCCATCCTTAAAAATCTCCCTGCGCAAATTTCGGAATATTGTATACCGGAGTACTGTTTCGAGAAGAAATTTGATATCAAAATACCTGAAAGGGAATTCCGGGAGAAAGGTCCATTTCATGACAACGGGTCAATCCATTTGTACACAGATGGTTCGAAACTTGATGACAAGGTAGGCGGTGGGGTTTACGCCGCTCAGCTGGGGCTAAACTTTGGCTTCCGACTACCTGATCATTGTAGTGTTTTCCAGGCAGAAGTGGCCGCTATACAGGATCTGTAGTATTACTGAATACAGCGAACATCAATAGCGGTGATGTACACATCTTCTCTGACAGCCAAGCAGCCCCCAAGGCGCTGGGGGCCTTCAATTCCAGGGCTGTGGAGAGCTGCCGCAGATCTCTCAACGACATCGCTGAGCAGCTCTCAATTCACCTCGTATGGATGCCTGGACACTGTGGCATACCAGGAAATGAGATGACAGATGAGCTAGCTAGAGGGGGTACATCCGATCCGCTTTCACAGTCCTGGAAGGGTTTAGGCATGTCGCTCGCGACCTGCAAGCTCTTAACGAGGAATATATTCCTCAAACAGGCAAGGGATAGATGGGAAAACCTAGGTACCTGCAATCATACAAAACTGGTGTGGCCAGAGATTATCGCGAGTAGGTCCGAAGACTTACTCAAACTCAGAAGGGAGGAACTCTCATTACTTATGGGACTTCTCACAGGGCATATAGGCTTATGCAGGCATGCGGAAAGGTTGGGCATTCCCTATATATAAGGAGTAGGTTTAGAAATATAAATGAGGTTTGGAGTTTCAACAAGAAGAGGCAGAAACGATTTATATAAAGAGAAAAAAGGATAAGGTGAAGAGGAAGAGGAAAAAGGTTGGCTGGGAGATGGAAACGAAGAGCAAAATAGTTTATGAAAATGATAGCGTAGGTGATAGAATGAGGAACTATATTATGAGTGGTAAGGTAGAACATTTTATCAGAGGGAGACAAATAGGGAACTTTTTGGTTTGCACCCATTGAAAGATTTCGTTACCTGACGCATTTACCAACAACTGTCTATAAATTTTATTTTATTTTGAAATGCCTGCAAGTGGTTATAAGTTGAAGTTACATAAATTGTTGTGTGTATGTATGTTTCTACAGTTTATTAGCTCATCTTACTGGTTGCTTTGTTATAGTGCATGAAGGTTGGGTAATAAACACTGCGCCAACTGCAGATTATCAGTTTGGAAAACATTATACAAATCGCTATCTGAAGTTGTGTAACAACAACAAACACACTTACACTACATACGCTTACCGGCACAAGGCGAGGCAAGTAAAATTACGAAAGTAATTTTTTATATTGCTACGACATCAGCTGCACCCGCCCACACATCCTCGTGCTTGCTAATGTACGAGTCTGTTATACATAATGCTACAGGTGTTGGCCTTTAGCTTAGCTATCATTGTTTAGTAAATGGATTTTTGTAATAACTATGAGCTAACAACAACACTAACAACAGAAGGAATAACAAAAGTGTGGGAGATTAATGTTTAAATCGTGCCACGTTCGACATGGCCTGAATACATATGTAAATTGCTACGTGGGTTTAGTCTATCAAAATTGTTAGATGACTATATGTAAGCGTATATTTAACACGAAAAAGCAATCTACAAGTGCGTAAAAAGAGGAAAACGAAGTGATTTTAATACAAAAAAATAGAAAAATAAAATAAATGCAATTTTACGTCGGAAAAGTATTTGTTTTTTATTTTGAGATTACATAAAAATACTTTTTTTTAAAGATAATTTATCATTTCACATTGATTGAGAATAGTTGCTATAAACTAGGTGTGTGTTTGTACATACGACTTCGTTGATGTTAAATACCTTAGCTGTGGGCGAGTTAGTTGTGCAGTGCTCATTGTAAGTGTGCCTTTGCCTTAGTTTGTCCCGAAGCATGGGAACCAACGAGTAGTAGTTAAAGGGACACTATACGCTGGGTGGAACCACGGTATCAAACCGTATTAAGTGAACATTTTTGCAATTACAACAATACCTACGAGTGTCACAGGAAATGTATCACCGTCCTGGCACAATTTCTCAAACTTTGCTCAACATATGGTTCATCAGTACTCATGCCAATCACGGGATCCCATCATTTTTAAGGTACCGAAGATTCTCTTACAATACCAGGAGAGTAGGGAGTCGGAAAACTATAACTCATACGAAACATTTGCTATTTATTTATTAAAATGATCTTAGTGTTTTTTTGATATTCAATATTATTTCTTGCTTGATTTTGTCACTTAAAATAATTAGAGTCTTCTATCTGCTACCAAAAAACTGCGGGTCTGAACCACAAATTTTCGAAAGATTTCCCTTTATCTATTTAATATACAGCTGTGTTCAATATAATAGTAGAGAAATTAAGAAAGAAGCTGTGTTTTTAATAATTTTTATTTAAAATAAAACGAATTGCATAACAGAAACCATACAAAAAGAAATTTCAAAGTTTACAAAAAACTCAAGAAAGTTAATTAAACTTTAAAAATAGGCCATCAAAATCTTGAAATTTTTTGGCAGAATTTTTAGAAAATTTTTGAGTACGCAGTTTTGTAGACCAATAAATTTTAGTATCATATTGTGCAAGTTAAAATTCGTTGAAAAATTTTCCTGAATTTTCAGCATTTTTTTCCCCAAGGGTGTTCAGTGATTTGTTCTGTACAATGCACGAAGAAAAATTTATTTTGTATGGAAAAACAGACCTGTTAACTTTGATTAGTAGTTTTTTTATTGTTAAAGATTATTTGAATTGTTTTTCAAGAAAAGGCAATTATTAATTGATTACGATTAGAAAAAAAAAAATTAATTAAAAGAATTCGAAAAAAATAAGTTTTGACCACTTTTGTTTTTTTATTGTTTTTAATAAGTTTTAATTTTTTTCAGTGGCGGCCGCCGTGGTGTGAAGGTAGTGTTGCCGGCCTACCACACCGAAGGTCCATGGTTCGAGCCCTGGTACAGGTAACATCAAAAGTGATTTGAAAAAAGTTTTTCAAAACGGTGTCGCCCCTCGGCAGTGGTTTGGCAAACTCTCCGAGTGTATTTCTGCCATGACAGGCTTCTCAGAAAAAATTCGTCTCCTTTGTAGATGCCGTTCGGAGTCGGCAAAAAAATGGAGGTCCCACCAATTTGTAGGGAAAATTCAAATCGGCACACCACAAATTGGAAGAGAAGCTTGGCGCAAAAATCTCTTAGGAGGTTTATGATGATATACCTGTTGTATATCGCGCCATAGAGATAGAGAGAATTTTTTTCAGTATTCTTGATTGGAGTATTTATGTGCTTCTACAACAATCTGAAAAAAATCAAAATAATCAAAAATAATGAAAAAAATAATTTAAAAAAATCAAAAAAATCAATAATAATCAAAACAAAATATTTTTTGATTAATTTTAATTTTTTTAATAATCGTAAAAATTCATGCTTTATTTTTGTTATTTTTTTAATTAGTTGGAAAATAATCATTAAAAATTTAAATTAATTGGTAATCAATCATTAAATGGATTCTCAAGAAAAAAATTAATCAAACCGGTAATCAATACGATTAGTAATTATTATTTAACAGGTCAGAAAAAAATAACTAGCATCCTTGACAAAAACAAAAAATACTTGAAATTCAGGGGAAATTTTCATTTACTTCATATTTGCACATTATTACGCCAAATCGTTCAAAAATTTTCCAAAAATTCGGCCTAAAAATATTAAAACTTTGATGTAAATTTTTAAAAGTTTAATTAACTTTCCTGAAGTTTGTGCAAACTTTGATATTTGTTTTCGTGGCAGAGATTTCTAGTAAAAAATATAGATAGTTCTTTCAAAGAAAAGATTTTGAATCAAGCTTAAGCAAAATTTCGAAAAATACTGGAAACATCAAAACAGGGGGTTGAGAATTTTCAAGTTTTAGGCAAGAGTTTACAAATTATTTCGAAGTGTGTTTATAGAAAGCTAAATTATAGTCTCACAAATTATAAGAAAGACTCTTCAAAATTTTGTTGGTATTTCTTTTCTATACCTTGTGTGGTATAGGCTCCACATTGCACAGCTCTGACAAGGAGATACCAATCACCATTAGGGAGAAAAGTGCTAAAAATCAACTAAACTTTTCTTCACTTTTCTGTTCGAGACTACCGAATTTAAAAATAAACGTGCCCTGATACCGGAATACCAGGATCCCGGAATTGTAAAACTAGATCCCGACCATCCCGAGATTTCAAAAATTAAAACAAAATTACTTCCCTCGTATCCACACGTCGAAGGAAGAGAAGAGACACGAGAATAGGGACTCCTTATAAGAGAGAGAAGTCGTAGGAGCGCTGGAAACCGTAGGGCCGAGAGACTCCGAGTAAGAAAGAAGAATATTTGAGTCCCAAGACTTTTTTAATTAGATTAAAAATTTTACCATGTCAAAGTATAGCGTTCACCATTTCTGTCCATTTTCGTTAAACTTACAAAAATATTAATTTTCTTTCGGACTTAAAGAGCTTGTGAGAACAGCCCATACCTCGTAAAATCGTTTGCAACTGCGGATCTTTAAATTTGTAACGTACTTTATGACCTTTAGTTACTGAGCTGTCGTTTGTTTTCATTGCAACAAATTAAATTTATTCTGCTCGCTCTCCTTTCAACTCAGTTTCAATTTGCAACACTTAACAGCTCGTCACAGACCAATGGTCTCACTCACACATACTCATACAACGACACTGTGGTTGTGCTCTTCTTAAATCTTGCGCATTTTCCTTGGCATACACAGCCCCCCCCCTTTCCCATTGCCTTCTCTGAAGCTCATTGCATGCATTTTCACTTACCGCATCCTCACTCTCCTCCAGCTTGCTGTAGCTGGCACAATCTTCACACACACGTTGCTGACATTCGAAGCATGTCTTGTGATAGTCATCGGGCTTGAAAGATTTCAGACATACGCGACAAGCCCCCGCGCGTCGTCCTGGCTCATTTTTCGATGAATTTGCACTGGCAGAACTGCTGCCGCCTGTTGTATTATTATTATTGTTATTGTTCTGATTCGACGAATAGGTGTCCTGCGACTGATAAGCACTGCCAAAGCTACCGTCCTCGGTAGGTGCTAATGAAGGACGTGGTGACATTTTGTTCACTGAAAAGATAGAAATTAAAAAAGTGTGTTTAAAGAGTGAATTAATTGTAATAAGAATAAAAGAATACTGTAATGTGGATAAACGACGAGCGTTCTAACAGCGGCATTTTTTTTCTTTGGTATTTCAATGTAAGCACATCCCAAAAGTGTGAACGTAGATCAAAGTGATCTGCCTACCTAAATCGGGAAGAGCTCACAATGTGAACACAAAGGACTTCCGCCGTTAAGCCCCACATACTTTTTTTCTACAACTGTAGAGAGATTAGCAGATATGTACATGGGATGCAAATTTTACACAGAGCTCCAGACCAACTATCTGCATGCCTATTTGAAAGGAGAGTCTTTTGAAAAGACTCTCCACTTCATTACAGCTAAGACTAAAAAGGGTGCCGCTTCCAAAAAACTAACGACTGAGAATTTTGCTTGACATAGTGAGGAGTTTGACAACGTTCCAATAAGGGCTGAAGTCGAATATTTTTCAGTGCGACAATAGCGGAATCTAGGGGACTTTGTGAAGATTCTTATGGATAGTGGGATAATTCCATCAAGCTTGGGGGACACTATCATTACAAGGTTTTCATCCGGCTGCACCTGCTAAAGGTGTGTGCTGGACAAGCCTTAACAAGACCTCGCTGAATGTTCAGCGGCCATCCACCCCCATCAAACCACCAGACAAACGTGTTAAATAATGATTACTTATCGTAATGATTACCGGTTTGATTAGTTACTTTCTTGAGAATCCACTCAATGATTGATTACCAATTACTTTTAATTTTAAATGATTATTTCCCAATTAATTTAAAAAAATTTCGAAAAAAAATCACAAATAATCAAAAAAAAGTTTGTTTGATTACTTTTGATTATTTTTGTTGTTTTTTTTTTATTTTATTTATTTTTTCAGTAATGTTGTAGAAGCATAAAAAAAAACAAAATACCGAAAAAAATTTAAAATAATAAAATAAGTAAAGAAAAAATCAAAATGCACAAACGACATATCAGCTAACATTCTCAAGCTAGATCATAGAATGCTGATCTCATGTTTCACCAATAAGTTTTCAACTAGAGACCAAGATAACAACGAATGGAAATTTTGGGCACCGATTTCAATACCACCTATATCGACGGCTCGAAGCTAGATGACAGAATGGGTAACGGGCAAATACTTGGAAGAGCTATCTCATAGACGTATTAGGCTACCTGCCCATTGCAGAGTTTTTCAGGCCGAAATAATAGTCATAAAGAAAGCGACAGGATGGCTATTCGCACAAAACGAGCGTTCCGTTACAATTAACAGGGAGACACCACCTCAATCAAGGTAGATTTCGTTGTAGACTGGCACTAAGTAAGTATGTACTCCACACAACTGTGTTGAAAACAAATTAAATAGAAAGGCCACAGACTTAACTGAAATAGTTCAATCGACTTTGGGAGTACACCCATCTGCAAGCACAGACTTGAGCTGGCCTTTATGGAATAGGCGAATACCAGACAGGCACCCAACTGCAGCGTGACTAGCCAGATGTGGTCCAATATTAACAAAAATATAACTATGTTTCACATCTAGGCAGAGAGGCTATATTTTTATCTGCTTGTAGAACTAAAAACGGGACGGTGGTTTTTTTTTGAGATCCTTGCAGAACGTGTGGAACTAACCATAAATTATTAATGTCGTATCTGTAGGGATGAGGATGAGATAGAAAGTCTTGAACATTTCTTGTGTCGCTGCCTTTCTCTGGCAAGAAAAGTAGATCTAAAAAAATCTAAGTGGTCGATTTAAATCAAAGCTTGCTAGCATACCTTGGGTCTGTGGAAATAGGTGAAAACAAATACGTTAGTTTAGATTTTTGGAAGGGTAGGAGACCAAAGATTTTACCTGTAGTATCACAACGGGAGTGAGTTTTTGAAGTACGCCCCCTCTGTAAGATCAGAAGGGCAGCTACCCTAACCTTACCTAAGCAGGCTGAAGTACTCTTTAGAAGAGGTTCGAATAAAATTTGGCAAAAGTTGGCGGTATCTTTGCGGTCCAGTTTAAGTTTTCAGACTTCTACCAGCAAAGTGGCAGATGTACGCCATTTACTTTTGTCGAGGGAAATCTACAAACGTTTTTGTAACACGGTTCCCCTTAAACTTTTGGCTACGAGATGGTTACTGATTTCGAGGCCAACTACATGGCTGACAAACGAGCAAGGCAACCACATATGTTCTTCCAATTACAAACTACTTTTTAGTATAACTTGCTTAGTAGAAAGCCAATGTGGGACGAAAACCATGAAACCAAGAGCAAATATGGCCGAAAGACGATCAGTAGCGTTCTCAAAGCTTGTTTTTCTAAGAAGGGAGAATATGTGTATCCCCATAACTGCCAGGTTAAGTCAATACAAGGAAAATTAGTGACCCTTCACAAATCTTCGATAGAAATGGCCTACTCCTAATGGATACATTTTCAAACACAAGTTGTCCCGGCTCCGTTAAAAAATCAGATGAAGTGCTTCAGTATACTGGGCTCGTACATAGTAGGACAAAAGACGTTTTATATCATAGTGGGCGGTTTAGTCTTTACCAGCAATATATATGGAAACCTATGATTGCAATTCTACCTCTATAGGAAAAGGAACAGTGAATTAACCTTTAGCAAAATTCGAATGGGCTCATTATGTAAAACGCAACGAGTCACTTTTTCTAGTGTGAAGCAAAGTTTGTATAATAAAAGGCCATTCACTCAGGGCAGTAACTGCCAAAATTTGGGAGTGTTGAATGTGAATTATATGATGGTTTGGTCTCTTACGTAACTAGTCCCTTAGCAGATATCTATCACTTTTTATTAAGTCTTTGACGATACTGTGCACTCTCAATCTTTCTATCCGTTCTCGGTGCTACCTTTGCACTGCACAGAAAATAAAACCACCATTATTGTACAAGCCATTCTGTCTTTATCTATGCTGGACTTAATTTTTGCATATTGTTATTTGTTCTAAATATGGTTGCTCTTCTTAGATTCGACATGCATTTTTGGAGACTAAAGGATGGATGATCCAGCATTCCAGCGATCTTCCATTTTCGTTGCACATTGTTTAATATAAAAATGTTCTGACTAGTTGAGCTTTTCATACGATAAAAAAGTTGTACATTTTTCTGAAAATTATTTTTTAACGTTTTGCTTTTACAGACACAAGAGAATATTTCGGCTACATCAATGTGCGGCAAATACAAAAACCATGTGGAATAATTGTCATAGCTGTTATTTATCGCTATCTAATTGTTCAATTAAAACTTTTTGTGACATGCTAATTTGCCCGTTGACAAGACATTAGCTTACCAGAAACCGCGGGGGTTTGATTAAATAAAAACGGCTGATGGCTGTCAGTTGCAGTTCGGTAAGTTCAGAAGACCTTTTGAAATTTCACTGACTTTTCACTGAAACATGTTGTGTTAATGTTTCAAAAAAAAAAAAGGCAAAAATTAACAAAAAACAAATAAAATAATAATATATATTAGGGTGGGTCGTTTGTATGGACGAAAGTTAATCGATATCGCGCCATCGATTTTTCGATAGGTTTTGGGCTAGAAAAAAAAAAGTTCCACTACGCATACCCAAAAAAATAATTTTCGAGCCTGCGAAATTTAATTTTTTTGACTTTGATTTTTAAGGTTTTTTTTCATGACCTACTACAAAAATTTTCGCTTGATCTTAAAATTTTCATGTATACCCTGTCCGATCAGAAAATGTCCGCTAAAAACGTTGGCGATAGCAGTATTTTGAAAAAAAAAAATATTTTTTGGGTTTTTGGAAGTGTTTTGGTCAGAAAATTTACCCTTTCGCCATTTTTTTTAAGGGTTTTCTAGCATACATGCAAAAATGTTTTTGATAAAAACAAATTTGTCTCATATTTCCTGCCCCACTTAAAATTATGCGCTAAAAACTTTGGCGATAACGGTTTTTTGAAAAAAAATGTTATTTTCGGGTTTTGGGACTTGTTTTGGTCGGAAAATTTGTTTTTTCAAAAAACTGTTAAGGCGCGATATCGGTTAATAAATCGACCCAGTCTAATATATGTACGAGATTTCTGTCCACGTATGTACATATATTTATTGATATAGGTAGATGTAAAGTGGATTTCATAACTATACAACTCTGAAAATTTTACTTTTTAAAGATGTGCAAAGTTTTTAATACATATCTTATATAAATGAATAAGAACTGTCAAATTTGAGTTTGCTATAGTTATGAGACTCTTAAATATGTTAAAGCAGAAAGCTTTAAACGCAGTTCTGTAGGCCATCATATTCTTAACTAACTAAAACTTAAAATTTGTTTTAAAAGCTCATGACTATAAATAATCTCAAGGCCACGAATAATAATTTTTATATAAATGCTTTACTAATCTAATAGTGTTTATTAATTTTTAACGGTTTTTATAAGAACCTTTAGAACACCTATTTCAATGCATTTTCCATTCGGTAACGCAAACACCTACATAAGTTGGCTTTACCATTACTAATGATGGATTGGGTTTTTATGCGTCCCTTTTTGACACTCCGCATGTGCTCATTGAATTGAACTGTTGATTTGACAGCCTGTAAATTTTAAAGTATTCATTACAATAAATGAGCTCTATGAATAATGAGATATTTATAAAAAAACGTTATAAGAACGTTATTCTCTTTATTTCTTAATCATTTTTATTGATTTATAAAAGTTCTTATTTCAATAAAAAAGTGAAATTTGGAGACAAGCTTTTCTTTTTTGAAAATAACCTTGAGTTTTTATAATTTTTTCAATGTATTTTTCTTCCCATAACGTGTGCACAAAATTTATTTTCGTATTGAGGAAAAGGGAAGTTTGCTTCAGAGATGAACAATTCAAAGCGATTTTTAAAAGTTTAAAATTTACACTTTACTTTACTAGTATTTGAAGGGTTCCAAAAATATATTTCTGGTCTCTGATATAAAATATTTCAACATATATAGTTTGAAAAATTTTCAAAGCTCCTCGAATTTTTCTTAAGACGTTTTAATTAGAGTTCTATGAGAAAAATATTAAAATTCACATGAGTGTATATAAATGATTAAAACATGTCGATTTCAAGTGTGCTATAGTTATGAAACTCACTGTAGATATGTTTGCTTGCTAGGCGATATCTGCTAATTCAATCAAAAATACATTTATTTTCCACGCAATCGACTACTGACATTATTTCTAAATCACGTTCAAGCGAAGTTGCCAGCGAATGTCCATAAATTATATTTAGTTTAATAGAAATACGCGACGTTCTTTTCCTTTCTAGAACTGGATTTTTAAGTGATTCGTTAAATATGAATTAAAAAAAGGCTCGTTAATACTGTATCACCAAACCATTATCCTAGCTATTCTGGATACTCGCTGCTAACGGGTCGGATTCAGCAATATTGATTAATAGCCCTTTTCTGATTTTGTTATGAATAACAATTGATATACTTCAATATACACTATTTCATTATTTGCAATAGTTACCGGTATACACAGCCAGCAATGAACACGGAAAGACTTTCTAGTTCCCCATATAGATGGTGAACAAATTCTTAAAAGAAAGTAATTGAAAATAAAAGTCAAAATAAATTTTTTTAGCGCAAAACCTTCACAATTTACATAAATTGCACTTTCCCCCATTAACTTCCAATCGTTATTTAATCAATACCGCTTCACTAGCAACCTCCACACAGTAAAGAAACATTTACGAAAACACAACCACTTAAGCATCTTAACGAGGGGGGTTCAAACCCACTTCTCACGATTAGGCGCTGATATTACAGAACGCGACAAGTTCTATAATTGCAATGCAAATGCAATTTCCTTCGCAACAGCTACAATTCGCAGACGCACATACACACATAGACGTATATGAATACATTTCTCTTCTCACTGGAATTCCGCTCACATCCATACATAGGCATTTACTTAGAATGCAAGAAAAGTGTATAGGATTAAGTTGAAGGCTAGAATAACAAACGTAGTACACGACTAGCACATATACCAACTAAGTATAGCAATGAAGAAAAAATATTGGTACATGGATGAAAGGAATAAATCATTTTCACGCTTGTCACGAACCGACGCAAGCACGTAAACGTGCTCATAACCATATGCTCATGAGTCTCAACTAGATTCAAGTAAGACATGAAATCAGCTAAACAAACATTTGTATAAACGAGGGAAAAGAAAACGCAGCAAAAGTAATTGCGGTGCATTAGGAATAGTTAAGTTTGAGTTGGTTTTAAGTATATGCAGTAGTGTTAAGCACCTATAATATTAATGCGCAAGTTGAGAAAGTTTGTCCCGCTTTACTTCCAAACTATACATCTAAGGTATAAACATTATATATGTATCCATAGGTTTATCCAAGCAGCAGTACAGTCAATCAAAAAAATTAAAAAAAAACTTATTATAATATGGAAAAATTAGTTTAAAAATGACATCACTACAAATGCCAAACATGTATTCACACTATAGAGCCGTAGTTGTGTGAGTAAACGTGCCATGGATGTTATTGTTCTACTTGTGCGATCGGCTCTCCTGAGGCACGAAGCGCACGCTTTGTTGGAGAAGTTAAACAAGAAATGTAAAATATGAGCAAATATGTGAGCTTCACTGATGACACAAACAGTGTTTACAAAAACAAAATAATTGATTATTTATAAAGAGTATTCATCACCGGAGTTAGTTTTGTTTTTGTGTTTGGATTTGTATGAATTGAAATAAAATAAATAAAATTTATTAAAAGTGAAGGGGAGGACAGGAAAGATAAGGAGAGTAAAGTAAAGGAAGGGAAAGAAAAGGAAAGATAAGGAAAGGAAAGGAGAGGAAAGCAAAGGAAAGGAAAAGAAAGGAAAGGAAAGGATAGTAAAGGAAAGGAAGGAAAGGAAAGGAAGGGAAAGAAAAGGAAAGGTAAGGAAAGGAGAGGAAAGCAAAGGAAAGGAAAGGAAGGAAAGGAAAGAAAAGTGCAGAAAAGGAAATTCCAAAGATATGCATTGGTGTTAGTAGAAATTTGTGTATATATGGAATCAGAGTTTCACCATAATTAGCCATCGTTGGTTAGGAAGGTGAATAGCGCTTTTCGATAGCTGCCTACACAGCGGGTGTATAATAATGACGGTACCGGTGAATCAGTGCTAGATTACCGATGACCGGGGAACGGATGTGGGGGATCGGTGCCCAGTTAGTCGTAAGTTGTGGCGGCGAACTTCCCACTGTTCTTGTGAAATGATAGTGAGGCTTGATGGTTCAACGTTCTTCACGCGCAACGAAAAAAGTGTTCGAAAGGGGAGGATTGTGCAGGGTAAGGTGGAAAGCTACTCACAATATTTTGTGTGACTTACCGATCTTATACAATACAGGGCTCTCGGTGATTATAAAAGTGGATATAAACTATTTGCGAATTACACGCTATGCACTAATAAGTGATCGCGCATGTACTTTAAAGCACTTCAAGCGAGTAAAGTAAGGCTGTCACTTAATCACCTTTCATACGTCTTAGAAGAGTACAAACAAATTCTGATAGTCTTCAAACAAATCCAGGAAAGCAAGCGTGCATTGGGCCAAAGCCTTTAGTCTTATTTACTTGGTTAGATATATTTTATTCAAAAAGTGGGATATATTAAATTAAAAACACAAAAATGTCTATATTTGTACCGCACATCAACACAAATATGTATGCGACATTATATTTAAAAATTTGATGTCATTTGAAATTTTTTTTCACAATCCTTAGACTAAGTTAATTTATAATTTGATTATTTCTTATATACTCTAAAGTTAGATAGGTTATAAAAAAGTTTATTTCTAACTGAGCTTTTAGAGAATAAAAAATAGTAAAGCTCCGGAACTAACCTATGAATTTCGGTATTGTAAACTCAAACCCCAAACACTCCGAGATTGTAAAAAGGAAACAATTTTCATCGCAAGTCTGTATGTATCGTATTCTTCATTTGGACCGTGTAGCTAAGGCCATTTATTAACTAAAATTTTACGACAGTTTATTTTCGAATAACGTCGGCTTAATACTTTTGCGTAACATATTTTCCTTCGATATCTATACATATTTATCTGTTTGTACCTTTAGTTGAACGCACATATATATGTATTCTTACCACTTTTTCTATTATTATACTAACATACTTTGTGAACATTGCCAACATTTTCTAGCAAAAAGCTTGTCGCAATCTACTCTGGAAAATGTTTTTGTTTGCTTTACCTTGCTTGCCCTTGTTGGCGTTTTTGTTTTCCTTTCATGCAGTTGTAATTTCCCCTTGCTCTTTGGGGAATTGGTCTATGTTGACCGTAGCGAAATGTCTATTTTATGTTGATTGTTCTAAGTGAAAAAAAAGGTTGACCTGTCGACTATGTAAGTAAGAATAATGTGCTTCAACTACCAACAATAAAATGCCTTATAAATTGCATTTTGTATGAAAAAGTACGACTTGTAATGCAAATTATGAAAGGATGTATGAAATCTTAAGTATTCAAATGTATACCCGTATACCTTGCAATGTTAGCACAGATATGAATTTTGCTTTGAATTTTCCAGCTGTGATAGCTATTTCTTTATAAAAACAGACTTTTCAGATTTTGTGGATTTATAATTTATACTCTAGTCTATAGGGAATATATCTAGTTCGAACACCGATGCCCCAGGGAGTGAGAATTTTTCAACTGGCTCATGCCTTCACTACCCACAAAACAGTGCCACTTACCGTAGCAGCAGCCTAAAGCCTATTGTTAACATAGCTGATTGGTCTGTATAAAGAGAGCTTAAAGTATAATAAGTGTACTATAACTAGCACAGATCTTCAATATATGGCAAAGGTCGAAGAAGACTCATGATAAGAAATTTGAAATACGCCATCTCTTAGCCGATTTCTAAATACCTATTGAGAGCGCGAAACGGAGCTACCTCCATGTCAGTTAGTCTTAACTACTCAAAACTGAATGGTTATATCAAATAACGTTAAGCAATTACAGCAGCATCGTCATTCGAGAACAAATGCGGCTTCAGCCGATAGCATACCCTTGTAGTATACGAGAGAGAAAAGGGTAAAAGGTTCTCTAACCCTTTCCGTGACGCCGACGGTAGAACATGTACGAGCTTTAATCAGCTTTTATGCATTATCTTCTAATAACATAGTTTGAAAGGTTGTGTTACATCGTTCTTCAAACCATTGAATGTATATTAATAATTACTAGAGTTTGCCCAGTGGTTTAACTAGAAGCACAGAACTTTTATCCTTTCAATTTCTGCTTTTGTTGTTCATTTTCATTGCACTCATTTCTTTTTTTTTTTTTTTCTTTCTTCTCTTTAATTTCTTACATTATTTTATTTATATTTTTATTTCATTTTATTTAATGCAAATTAACTTAATTTAATTGAATTGTATTTAATTTAATTTCATTTCATTTAAAATGATTTAATATAATTTAATTTAATTTAATTAATTTAACTGATTTTAATATAATTTAATTTAATTTAATTTAATTTAATTAAATTTAATTTAATTTTATTTGATTTAAATTAATTTAATTTAATTTAATTAAATTTAATGTAATTTTATTTAATTTAATTTAACTTAATTTAATTTAATTTAACTTAATTTAATATAATGTAATTGTGGTACCTTTCAATGAAGAAGAGCTAGAAAGAGCCCTGCGTAGCATGAGGGCTGGTAAAGCCCCAGGACCCGATGGAATACCTGCGGAGGCAATCAGATTAACTGCTAATAGTTGTCCAGAGCTCTTGTTACACATGTATAACAAATGTCTAGAAGCAGGTGTCTTCCCCGCCAGATGGAAGACAGCACGGCTCGTCCTCATACCGAAAGGCAAAGGGGACCCAAGCTCTCCATCATCCTTTCGCCCACTATGTATGCTCGACACAGCGGGAAAAATGATGGAGAGCCTTATAAAGCAACGTCTAACAGCAGCCATAGAAGACGAGGGTGGACTCTCCCACCGGCAACATGGCTTTCGGAAAGGGCACTCCACAATAGACGCCATAACAGAAGTCGTAGAGGCAGTCCGGAAGGCCGAGACGGCAAGCCATCAAGCAAGGCCGGTGGTACTATTGGTGACGTTAGATGTTAAAAACGCTTTTAACTCTGCCAGGTGGGAAGACATGCTTGATGCATTAGAACGCTCCTTTAAGGTCCCGATATACTTGTTAGATATATTGAGGGACTACTTAAGAGACCGTTGGCTAATCTATGAAACGACGCAAGGCCAAAGAAAGGTGAAGCTAACAGGCGGGGCAGCACAAGGGTCGGTGCTCGGCCCTGATCTTTGGAATGCTACCTATGACAGTCTCCTTCGAATGCAGATGCCAGAAAGCACTTTTCTAGTTGCTTTTGCAGACGACGTGGCTGCGGTGATAACAGCACGAAACTGCGACCTGGCACAGCTTAAACTGAACCAAGTGATGCGCAGTGTAGACGAGTGGATGAATAATCACGGCCTCCAACTGGCTACAGCCAAGACAGAGATCGTGATACTAACGAAAAGAAGGATTCCCACAATCACCAACATGAATGTTGGGGATCAACAGATAGAGACGCGCCGCTCTACGAAATATCTAGGGGTGAAATTGGACAACAAGCTGACCTTCTCGGAGCATCTAAGAAGCTCCTGCGAGAAGGCTGTGAAGACCATCGCAAGTCTGAGTCGGCTAATGGCAAATACAGGTGGACCAAAGCCATGCATAAGAAAGCTGCTGGCGTCCGCCTCAGATTCTATACTGTTGTACGGTGCAGAAGTCTGGGCGGACGCAATGAAATTTGGGAAGTATCGGGCCGCTATTACCGCAGTCCAACGTAGAGGGGCCCTGAGAATCGCCTCAGCATACCGCACGGTCTCCGCAGATGCTGTTCTGGTCATCGCGGGGACTATACCGATATATCTCCTCGCTGAGGAAAGAAAAATGACTTACGACACTCGTGCAGAGGTACGTAGAGACGTTGCTGCAACGCAGGCGCGTGGTGATTCGATCCGGCGGTGGCAACTACAATGGAGCAGCAGTGCTGCTGGAAGGTGGACCAGGGTATTAATCCCCGAACTAGAACCATGGCTGAACCGACCTCATGGAGAAGTCGACTTCTACCTGACCCAGTTCTTAACCGGACACGGTTATTTCCGTGAATATCTCCATAGAATGGGCAAAGTTCAAACCCCGAACTGCACCTACTGCGGAGCCATAGACGACGTACGCCACACCTTCTTCGAATGCGAGCAATTTGCAGAAGAAAGAAGGCGGGTGGAAGAGACAATTGGCGAACTTTCCCCGGGCAGTGTCATTCGCAAGATGACCTGCGAAAACGTTAGATGGGACATAGTCAGACGATACGCGAGGAATGTCCTCCTTGCGAAACGGGAAGACGGTTGTCTAGCCAGTTAGCGTGAGAGTAGCCATAGAGCTCACGTAACGCGCTTCCTTACCTGAAGTAATGCTAAGCGCGGTCCCAGGTAAGGAAGAATGCGCGGGCCGTGGGAGGTTAGGTTTTAGTGCGGTATACTTCAAGAAAAGAAGGAGTCCCACACTCGGAGAGTTCCGCTGCTAGAGAACCTAGTAACGAGGGCTCAAACCCGGTTAGTGCATAAAGCATTTCCTCCTCCCACGAACACAAAAAAAAAAAAAAAAAAAAAACAAAAAAAAAAAAAAAAATATAATGTAATTTAATTTAATTTTATTTTATTTTATTTTGTTTAATTTAATTTAATTTAATTTGATTTAATTTAATTTAACTAAAATTAATTTAATTTAATTTATGGGTAATGGGCCAATTTTTATATTTATGTTTGCTGGGTTGAGCATTTAAGGCCATTAATTTAATTTTTATTTATTTTATTGCGTTTTATTATATTTGATTTTATTTTATTTTATATTATTTTGTTTTTTTTTTTATTTTTTTTAAATTTAATTTTATTTTATTTTATTTTATTTTATTTTATTTTAGTTTATTTTATTTTTTTAATTTAATTTTATTTTTGTATATTTTATTTTATTTTAGTTTATTTTATTTTATTTATTTTAGTTTATCTTATTTTATTTTATTTTATTATATTTTATTTTATTTTCTTTCATTTTATTTCATTTGATTTTGTTTTAAAGAATTTAAGGCTTTGGGTTTAAGGTTTAAGCCAAAAAGATGTAAAGCAATGAGGTGTGATACCCTCACTTTACCTCCAACTGACTTTGCATAAAAAATGATGTCGTTTGGTAGGAAATTCCTTGTGAAGGTTCTATATAGTTTTTATTGCAGCCAGTGTATATGACAAATCTTAGTAACTCGATGTTTATATATTTGCCTCTTGCATGATACTCATAGTTTAGAGAAACCAAAACGCAGTCTGTAGTCTTGTTACAGCACTCGGGCTCTCGGAGTCTCAAGGAGAGCTTAACGGATCGGTCTATCCCTACACAGTCTGTGTTACTTATCTGGAGCCGTCGACCAAACAGTTGCTAAGTATGTTAGTGAGTCTTATGACCGCCGTGTACAGCCACATCAGGAGTTTTCGTTTAGGATCGAAGTTTCTGATAGCTATTAGTTTGCATGAGTGCAAGTCAATGTAAGAATTTTAATTCAGCTTATTTCTAATTCGAAGTAAGCAAAAGTTCGATGCTTTGTTGTGTAAGCAGTCGATAATAAAGGATTTTGGGCTTGTTACTCCAAAGCGTAAATAATTTTTTGGGACAGCTAAATGGAGGTCAGTCCTGCGACCTTAAAACCTTCGCATCGACAACTTCATTCGTCGTTGTGCAGAAGGTTCTCATACCGCTACAAAGTCTGCTTCTATGACTAAACATTGATTTTGTCCATGCTGAAAAACAGTCAAAACTCTATGTATAGACAATGCAAAATAACTGTGCTCATGTGTAAATGCATTGAAAGCGGACCGTTTCAGCAAATTTGCCAGCTATGTCCAAATCAAAAGAACATTTTATTACGAGCTACTGTCGGCATTCCAAGTACTCCTATTTTAGTATTAGAAAGATGAATTGGTATTTAAATGCTCTCATGGAATTTTCAGGAATCTTCATTCAGTCTGTGACCTCATTGAAATTTGATCTCCACTGTTGTTCTTGTTGCCGTTAAATTTAAATTTTTGCTATTGGGAAAATCTTTTCTCACCCAAATTACCTTATTCTACTTCATTTGCGAAGTAGCCACATGAGTCCAACAGCCTAGCAATATTTGCTTTCACGCTTTTGTCCTTTAAATCCTTTCTGTTCATTTGCTTTATAAACGAGCTTTGCAATTTAATTACAGCAACATTTTTAATGACATCGATTTGTGACACTTTATGAACTAAGTTAGCAAAGTTGCAGTTGCTTATAACAGAAAAGTCTACATGCATAAACTCACACAATTATACCCTCATACACAGTCCCACACATCTCTCTGCATGACATTTTGCACACTTAAAACATTAACATTGACTGGCTTACAACAAAGTTGCAACACGAAAACTCAGTCTTCAATAAATGTCCGACGAAGGAACTTTAACACTTTTAGTATTTTTGCATGTGTATTAAGGATGTATGTACGAGAGAGCGTACACTCCCTGTAGGAAACTCAGTAACTAGTTAAAAAAATTTTTGATTCACAAGATGATCCATTGCAAAACCAATGTCAGCCACAATATAATATATCTATCTCTATGGCGCGATATACAACAGGTATATCATCACAAACCTCCTAAGAGATTTTTGCGCCAAGCTTCCCTTCCAATTTGTGGTGTGCCGATTTGAATTTTCCCTACAAATTGGTGGGACCTATAGTTTTTTGCCGACTCCAAACGGCATCTACAAAGGAGACGAATTTCTGCTGAGAAGCCTGTCATGGCAGAAATACACTCGGAGAGTTTGTCAAACCACTGCCGAGGGGCGACCGCGGGTAAAATTTGATTTTTAATGATGGTAATTAATTTATTGAACCGAACCCTATTGATCACATTATTTTCTCAAAAATCGGACTAATTATACCTTTCATGAACATGAAATGGTATTATAACTTCGGTGCGATGTTTGTAAGTATGAGAAGTAGAAGAGATAGACCCACCAAAAAGTATACCGAAATGATCAGGGCGATGAGCTGAATTGATCCAGCCTTGTCCGTCTGTCCGTCCGTCTGCCCTTCTGTCTGTTTGAACGCAAACTAGTCCCTCAGCTTAAGAGATATCTCAATGAAATTTGGTAAGAGACAGCCATTTTGTAAAGCATTAATCATTTGTCGGAACCAGCATGATCGGACCAAAATAACAAATAGCTCCCATACAATCGGTTGTTCCGATAAATGGGTTTTGGGCTATAAATTTTTGCAATTAAAAAGCTAGGTTTGGCTGGAGGTTTGGTACATAGTATATATTTAATGTGTGTAGTGAAAACCACCCAGATCGGACCAACATGACATATAGCTCCCATACAATCGAGTTTTCCGATAAATGGGGTTTGGGCTATGTATTTTTAAATTAACAGTTTTGCAGAGTTTTTACTAAATGTGAGTAACGATCGGATACTTAGAACCATGATGCGTAATCATGAAAGGAATAAAGTCGAAGACAGCCCTTTTTTAACTTGTTTCAATTTTAAACTAATTTTTATTTGGTCGCACATGTAGTCCAAGAAGTTGGAGGTGAACCCCTTGAATTTGTTGTTCGTTAGGAATTATCTTAAAATGGAGTTGGAACGCACTAGCTTATTGTGTGAAATCTTCCTACAATGAAATTGTAAACGAACTAGATCTAGAACATTTGACTAGGTCAAAACTACAGACTGGTAGTGGTTCTCCTAGGTTTTCCCTATTTTGGTAGGTTTTCCCTACAGGGTTTGTTTGTATGCATATGTGTAATGAAGTGCATTTCCGCTACTGGCAAGATACTTGCTGTGAATTCACTTCGACAAGCAGGAGGCATACAAACTTTATATTGAACTAATTTGAATGTTTTAAGTGCTTAAATAGCTCCACTTAATTTATTTATTGATTATAATTCTACTTACAAGCAAATTATTGGGACTAAGCGAGAGTTCTTGGTCAGCGCTTGTGTTTATTAATAAATTTATTTAATTTTCCTTTAACTTTAGGATTTTAAAACTACAAAGAATTTAAACATTTCAATTAAATGATGATGTTATGGTACACCGTAGTACTTGCGGGGCGATTAAAAGAGTCTTTGATATACCTGTCCATACATGAAAAATATTGGCATCATTGAAAGAAATCGATTGAGTCATGCACGTTTGTTTGTAACTTCTGCAAAAATGAGCATGTCTGAAACAAGTTAAATATAGCGTGCCATTTCTAAGTTAACTTCGTATCTTTATTTGAATAAAATTGCAGAAGACGATCAAAACCAACTAAAACACTTAAGTTATCCAAAGTGAAAATGTAGAAAAGAGGTAAATCATGAAAGCAAAACCATATAGATTATTTTGAGATTTTCCACTTGACTGAAAGGAAGCTTAAACATCGACAAAATTGGTTAACAACCTCGCCTATTTTTCACAAAAGGGTTTTTAAAATTTCATATCAACCCTTTATAATTGTCAAATTTATTCGAAAAACGAAAATATCGAATGAAAATTAATAAAGATATATAACTTATCTATTGCAGTGGGGTATGAAATACTTGCCCCGATATTTTGCGTGTGCGTTATCCGATTTGGCCAATTTTTGGCAAGAGTACATACTATTGAGAAACAGCTGACTGATCTTCATTGAAATATCTAGTTCAAATTACAAGCAATAGCCTTTGAAAGTAGCAGAACTTTTGTGTTGAAAAATGGGTGGCACGCCTACTTCCCCAAAGTCCACACAATTTTTCTGCGATCGAATTTTCCTTAAAAAGCTTATTATTTGTGCAAGATCTTATTGATACAGGTTGCATGGTAATAAAATAATCGCGTTTTACATTTTACAAAAAAATTTTGCAGAACTATGTTAAAAAACTGGGCGTGTCCGTTGACCGATTTCGCCCAATTTTCAACAAACATTTACTTTTATATGTACAACATTTTTCCAAAATATCGTTTCGATAAATCAATTTTTGCCGGAGTTATGGCATAAAAAGTTTTGTGGTATAAAAAGCCGGCGCCCCGCCCATTTTCGAAAAATTATATTTTTGAATTTCTTCTTTCACGGACACTTTGAAAGTGATATAGAAATGATACATGATTCTTCTCAAAATCTTTCATATAAAAGTAGTAGCAACATTTCTTCTATTCATGGTAACCTGTGTGCCATCTTTTTGTTATCATGAACGGTCTTTCATTTATGATTAATAATATTTTTAAATTTGACTTAATCAAAAGTGGGCGGTGCCACACCCATTTTCACATATAAATGTATTAATACACACCACATTTTATCCTTATAAGTGCATTATGTACTGAATAATCACTATTTTTGTATTTTCGAAAATATTCGATATATAAAAAGTGGGCGTGGCTATAATCCGATTTTGCTTATTTTAAATAGGGCCAAGCACCGTACTTCCAAATTTCATAGAGATATCTCAAAACTACTCAAGTTATCGTGTTCACAGACGGACGGACGGGTGGACATGGCTTAATAAATTTCTCTTTTCCTTCTGAACATTTTAATATGTGTAAGTCAATATCCATCTAGCTTCCTTTTTCACTTACGTACTACCGTTAGGGGAATGAAGTTAATATGCCTTCTGTGCGTAGCCCGACTAGGTATAAAAAAAAAGGAAAGGAGCATCCTTGTAATTTTCAGAATTTTTATTTCTGGAGCCAAATTTTTTGTCTTACTTTTGACTATTCAGTTCAAAGTAGCACTTGCTGTTCATTACATTTGTAAGCTGAGATTATATTGTACTAAAGTCTGTTATCAAATAGGCAAAGGTCTCCATGGACTTGAACTACGCGAATTAAGGAAGACTATTCTTTATCTGATGACAGCAAGTACCTCCTAGTTTCAGCGTTCACTTTTCCCCATTTTTATCTAGACAAGAGAAGATGCAACTCCCGATCATAAAGAAATTGTTTGTGAGTACTTACGTTATTTAGGAAGGCGAATTTTTTTGGCAGGTCAGTAAGTTTAGAGATAGCAGCATACTATCACCTCAGCTTTCTCCAGGATTTGAGCTATCGCGAATACCGGTTCGATAAAAGGCTATCCAGGATTGCAGCCCTACTTCAAAGGTACTATCGCCTATATAATGTTCAAACTTAAAAGCTACTTCTGTAGAAATCTTCTAGGTTTACGTGAGGGTGTTTCTTATCGTTTGGGTCAGCCCCACATAAGCAACATGAAATGAAGAGTTTCACAGACTTTTCAACCCATCGTTAGCTGAAAGTTAGTACTGGCTGTCTAACTTAAGTCTGTTATGTGTGTTAGTTAATTCATGTAAACTATGGTGGGACGACTAAAATAGTTTAAACGGTTTAGTATCAATTAATTAAGCAAAACAAATTTTCAATGTGTAAACATCTTCGGGCTTGGTAGAGCATTGCTGCAAAGTAAAGCGTCGCTGCCTGTAACCGTGCCTCTGCCGCTGCTGGAAACCGTGCTTCTGCCTGTGGCGTGTGTATAGAAATCTTGTTCGACTGCTTTGCTGATATGTATGTGACACTCTGCTTATGTGGATGTGTGTGTATGCAAGTGCTTTGATGATTGTTATTATTCGGTAATCGTGCAAAAACACGATGAATGCTATCAATCCCCAAAAGACAAAGGCAACTGCGTTAATCATAAATATACACAGTCTTTACAAGAACAAATTAAGTGACTACTCATGTTAAATTTATTTTAGCTTAGGAAACTCAAGACGGTAGTTAATTTGTTTTGTTTGTGTAATCTTTGTGGGTATACTAATGGAATAAAATGAAAAAAATTAAATAGTAATAAAATAAAAGTAAATAAAATTAAATAAATTAGAAAAAAATTAAACAAAATAAAATAAAATAAAATAAAATAAAGTAAGAAGAAATAAATTAATATAAAATGACGTTAAATTAAATGGATTAAAGTAGCTATGATAACTGGAAGGAAAGGAAAGGAAAGGAGAAAAAGGAAGGGTAGGGAAGGAAAGGAAATGAAATAAAAGGAAAAAAAAGGAAAGGTTAGTAGAGAAAAGCAAAGTAAATAAAAAAAAGACACATAAAAAAGTAAAGGAATATCATAGAAGAGAAGGGAAAGAAGGCCAAGAATGGAGTAGCGAATAACTAAAATAAAACAAAGTTTTGTGGTAGAAATTCAACCATTGGTCGAGGTCCAATTTAATTAAATTTATACACATCAAACTCCACGAGTACCTGGAACTCAAGCCTTTTTTTAAGAGATTGAGACGTCAGCAGTAAAGTTTTTTCCCGATTGTATAAGATAGGGTCCAAAAGTTATGTAATGGGCTTTCCAAGTTCAAAATTTGAAAGTTTGTAATTTTTTTATTAACTATTGTGTTTAGAAAAATTAAAAATTTTAGATGTGAGTGTGGTCCTCCTTCTCTTATTGACGTGTGTAAATCTTTAAAAAATTATGAAATAAGTCTTATACGGGATCGAAAGTCAGAACTATGAAAGAATGAATAATTTTTTCAAAAACGATTTCGAAAAACTTTATACCATTGTAACGATGATTTTCTTTTTATATGCATATCGAATTTTTTTGTGAAATTTTATTTATTACTAGTAAACCCGATCCCGCTTCGCTGCGTCTCAGAACTTATAATAGACTGAGTCCGATTTTAATCAATATATCTCTCAAACATACCAGCTAAGTCATGGAACTTAATTACACCGCTTGTTGAAGCACTTATTATCACCTTTCGTTTGATAACAATATTGTATTGAACAGATTTTGAGTCATATATCGACCGATAACAATCGGAACAAATGGTATCTTAAATTTTAAGTTAAACTTCTTGTAAAGCAACTGTTAAAGTTCCATTGAATTCCATTCAGCAGTTTTTGAATGAAGCGCGACCAAACATACGGACAGACAGACAGACAAAGTTCTAAAAACTGTTGATTTGGTTTCCATTGTCTTAATAATGGTCTCTGCTAACGATTTTTCTGAAATGTCTGCAATGTACAGATATCGATGTTTTACAATTTTATTATATGTAGAGACAAGTCCGATTTCGAAAAATTTGTTTTTGATGTATAGTGTTATATTTCCTGCAGGAAGCTATTAAGCTGTGAAACTAACCCTGTTTTAAATTTTTAAGTAATTTCTATAACAATAGTTAAGTTCAAGTGAAAATTGAAGCCAATAGTTTGATTAAATTAAAGTTAGTTCCCCTGAAGCAACAGTTCATTTTTAACTTATTGTTACAAACTCAATAGTTGTTAGTAAGTTTTTTGATTTTTTCGTTCGGAAATCCTGCTCATAACTTTGAAACATTTATTACACGTGCTATTATGTTACAAAGGGTGCATCAGCTATAGTTATGTATGTTGAAGATTATTTTCACCACAACTCAAATATGTACACAAAACCGACGAGCCACATTAGATTGGCATATACTATTCACATAAATATGTAAGTATATTTGAGGCACCTTTAAAAATTTATATATTTTTTTAAGTTTGATTTTTAAATGTTTACCTGCAAGGAACGATTACTGCTGCTTGATTTTTGACTTGATTAACAACATAAATAAAGGGTTTACCTTAATTTATTTTCGATGTTATATACTTTGTTATTATTAACTATGTTAACTTCTATTCATGAAATTTTTTGATGATAAGATTTTAAAATTGAGAATTGATTCATTAAGTATTATGTTAAAAATATAAATATTGCAATTGTTGTTGCCCTCTATAATTAACTCTTGCCAAAGCCATGGAATAAATAATTTTTTTATTTTGCATTTATTAAAAAAGAAATGAAACTTGCTTATACGTATATAAAAAAGTAATTTCTTTCTTCAAAAGCTAAATTATATGTAATATAGATTTTTTTATAAAGGTTAAAAGCCATAACAACACTACAAATAATAAATAATTATTTCTATTGAAGCTTGATCGCAAGAGTTTGTCTGGGTTTTTTTTTTTATTGAATTCAACTAAAAGCATTTGCCGAGCCTATATTTGCATCAATGCCTCTTTCCGGAGGCTTATGAGACACTTTTAGGAAAAATTTCCACTCGGTATACTTGTTTTTCAAATTTTTGGCACACGTTAGACTGTATGTACTGCGTCGAAACTTTGAGAAAATTCATTTTTTATTACGAGTATGTAAATTCTTTCCAATGGGTGCACACTCAAATTTCCGATTTTCAATTATAAGAGCCACTCTAATAGACATACTCGTACATACGTAGTTATATTGATTTTAATCAAAACCGATGTTGAAAATGGTATTAATAGAATAAGTCGTTTTATTAAAATTGCATACAGAACCTTTAGAATCGGCATGAAAAATTTACCCATACCAGTGGTGGTGCTTTAGAAAAAAACTTTGTATATGCATTTGCATATAACCATATAAGGCAAAAATCGCTTGGCCATTTGAACTAATTTTGCTATATTCAAGTTCGTTACGTAGTGTTTCTCTGTCAAACAGTAGATCACATCGTACTTTGAAATTCTAAAGGTCTGCTATTACACACAAACTGATACAGATATACATATTAGATTTTGGTATACCCCCACAAACATTTTCGGAGTGTTCATAATTTAGGAGTCCAATATGAGTTCTAAATATGTGAAAAATATAAACCTTAGAAATACAATCATATAGGAGTCTACTATGACTCCGATGTGAGGAAAATTATGAGCCTCACATGGAGAGTGTTTATTTAACAGATCAACTATGGAGCAGATATTCATTCATATTGTTTGTTTTTGAAAAAAAACAAAAAAAAGTTTTCCATAAAAAAATGTTCTAACATGTCTCTTACTGTTCCTGTTATATGTACATATATACATTTTCGTGGAGGTCATCTCAAGTCATCTGCAACGAAAAATTGTGTTTCATAAAAATGTGACTGTATCGATATACAGTACCAATTTATTGGTGTTTTTTTTAATTATTGACAATATAATATTAGCAGTGTAGTTTTTTTTTTTGAAACACATGGGAAATATACATATACTGATGAATCTTTCAAGGGTTTTCTCCCAAATATCTTTTAATAAAATTTTGCTAAACATAGCCTCAGACAACATTTGCCAATGCACATGCCTGAGTTTTAGTTCCAAAATTTATTTTTTAAGGGCCCAAAAAGAGCAGTTTGTAAGGGATATAAATCACCCCGAAAGGCTTCTAAGAGTCGTTTGGGAGTCCAATGTGTGTCGATTATGAAACAAAAAAATTTAATATATGCCTCCTATTCAAGCTGCTATTTGAAATTCGGCACATATCGGAAGACGATCACAAGAAGGGAAATACCCTCATTTCGGACTCTTAAATATGTTCATAAAAAGCGTAAACGCTCCAATTTAGGACTCCTTTCTGATTCTTTGAAGACACCTATGATCAAGACACTCAGGATGAATTTCGCATGAAAATATTTGAATAAAATGTAATATTATTTGCCTACAAGAATTGCTAACTACCAAGCCGGCCTACTTCTAAATGTGTTCTAGGGTAATACTGTTACTGCCTAGTCCTACTCATACAGCCTGCTTCAAAAAATATTCAAAATATACATGGCCCTGCCCCTTAATATATGTACATTTTTATATTAGTTTCATTTGTATATAAGTATCCAACTCCTTTAGGTGCAATTTTGAATCCCTTATTATGAAAAAATTTATAGAAAAATGTTTCCAGGGGCCGACGGCAATAATAAGTTCACTAGTATAGCCAAATCCCAGTGAGGGGTGTGCCGTAGACTTGTCGAGCGCTGATGGCAATAAAGAAATAATAAGTTTAGAGGAGTAGCCAGGGGTCAGTGTGGGCCTGCCCCTTACCCACTTTATAATTGAAATGTTGAATACTTCTCAGGGTCGATGAGAATATAATAATTTGATTAGTTCATGGAAGTAGCCGGGGAACAATGGGTGTAGGAAGTTTGGGCACTTTAAGTCTTCATATTTAACTAAAAAGTTGTAGAATTATCAATGGCCGAAGGCAATAAAATCTTATGTTTATACTGATATGTTGACCCGAACTCATAGAAATAACCGCAAAGATAACAAATTTGTTGTTGTTGTTAACATTGCTACGCCCTGTCCAATGGACACGATCACTCTGAGAATCATCGTCAAGCTCTTCTTACGAAAGTCCAAGAAAACGAGCAGTTTCAACATGGTTGTACCAGAGTGCTATTGGTGTTAGAGGAGTAGGTTCAATTGGACAGGTAAAGAGATGTTTAGTATCATGAAAGGATATACCACATGCGGGGAAAGTATTTGGCACGGTGGGATTGAGTCTGTATAAGTAATAGTTTAACCTATAACAATTGTCTAAAACTAAGTTGTGCTAACATGACTCTAGTCTGCCTCGGAAAGACGAACTCCCTATCTTTCTTGCTATTCAACCAAAAATATATGTTATGTTGGTCCGATCTGGGTGATTTTCACTACACACATTAACACATTACATATATAATATGTACCAAACCTGCAAAATTTGACGTTCCTAGCTTTCTAATTGCAAGAGCAATAAGCTAAACCCCCTTCATCGGAACAATCGATTGTATGGGAGCTATGCGCTGTATTGCTCCGATCTTGTTGGTTCCGACAAATGATGAATGCTTTACAAAATGGCTGCCTCTTACCAAATTTCATCGAGATATCTCTAAAACTGAGGGACTAGTTTGCGGTCAAACAGGCAGACGGACAGACGGACGGGCGGACGGTAAGTTGGGCATGGCTAAATCAACTCAGCTCATCGCCTTTATCATTTCGGTATACTTATTGGTGGGTCTATGTCTTCTTCTTCTCATACTTACAAACATCGAACCAAAGTTATAGTACCACTTCGTGTTCATAAAAGGTATAAAAATGATAGGAAGCTCTACATATCAATTCATAAAAAGTACCTCACCTTTTTTTCCGTTAATAATATATTGGCGTTCCATAATCTATTCCTATATTAAAAAATACTTTTAGTTTAATTTATCACAGAAACTTTTTTTGTTTATTTTATTGTAGTATATTTATTATCTCTTCGCAAAACTACCGAGAAGTTTGGTTTTGAGGCTATTTAAACAAAAAATCCCCCGTTACAGGCCATACTGAAGTAATCGAGCTATAATGAAGTGCTTTTATTTTCGCTTGTTGTTGTTAGCAACGAACTCACACGGATTCTTGCAACTGGTGGCAACATGTGAGTTTAATGCGAGCACATGTGTAACATCACGCGCATGTACAGGGTGGCTGATGAAAGCCGCTACCAAAAAAAAATTAAATAACTTTTTTTCTATTTAATGAATCTGGTTAATTTTTTTTTTATTTTGCAGATTGACTTTTACATTTAACAAAAATGGATAACTGGGACACTGAAACAAGAATTTGGATTGTCCGCCGCTATCACGCACTGGAGTCCGTAGTTTCGGTTCAAAGAGAGTATAGGCGCACGTTTGGCGGCAATCCTCCGAGCAGATGGACCATAATAAGACTTGTAAACAATTTTGCCGAGCATGGGACAGTCAACAGAAGACCTTACCATCGAAACCCTTCAGTTCGAACGGAGGAAACAATCGCTGCTGTAGCTGCTGCCATACAAAACAATCCACGTGTTTCGACAAGAAGCTTATCTGCTCAAATGGGTGTAAGCAGACAGTCATTACAGTCAATTATGCACAAATATTTGGACTTATTCACATATAAAATTCAAATGGCCAACAAACTGAACGCTGCAGACTTGCCGATTCGTTTGGAATTTTGCCAGAAGATGCTTCAAATGGTGGAAGAGGATGGAAAGATGTTGAACTGTCTTTTCATGTCTGACGAGGCCCATTTCGATTTAAACGGCAACATAAACAAACAAAATTGTCGAATATGGAGTGCTTCCAACCCACAGATACTCCATGAGACGGAATTGCGTCCACTTCGTGTCACAGTGTGGTGTGCAGTTTCATCACGCTGCATTGTCGGGCCCTACTTCTTCGAAGAAAACGGTCACACCGTTACGGTTACTGGAGACCGTTACTTGAGCATGTTGAGAGAGTTTTTCTATCCAGAATTACGCCGAATGAGAATTTCTTTCAACTCTGTGTGGTTTCAGCAAGATGGTGCAGCTCCTCATATAGCCCAACCTGTTATGACAGAATTGCGACGAAAATTTCGCAATAAGCTGATATCCAGAAACTCCACATTCCGTTGGCCACCCAGGTCGCCTGACCTTACTGCACCTGACTTTTTCTTGTGGGGTTATTGCAAACAGGAAGTCTTCAAAGCAAAACCAACAAATTTGAATGAACTAAGGCAATCCATTCGAGAAACAATTGCGGCTATTCCTGTCTCAACTCTCCAAGCAGTAATGAACAACTTTTTGGTAAGATGCCGCACATGCATCGCCGAGCAGGGGAGGCATTTAAATTCCATTATTTTTAAAACTAATTAAGCTATATTTAATAAAGTTTAATGAGCTTGAACATGAATAAAAGAAAAACGAATTCCATACACTGAAAAAAAAATTATTTGAGTTTCTTAATGTAGCAAAATTCATCAGCCACCCTGTATATGGAAATATAGTGCGTTTCATAACCATAGCACTCTTAGAATTTAACTTTTTAAAGATGTGCACAAAGTTGAAACATAGACTTATACGACACTTAAATGAGAAAAATACTAGATAAATATCGAAAATCAAATGAAATTCAATAAATAATTGAAACATTTTAATTCTTATCGCTGGTTTTCATTAGGTTAATTTTATCTTCAAACCTTGGCAGGTCAACAAACCACTTGCCATATCGCGTCATTTGCGTTTTGGTAATTTTTTGAACAAGAACAGCACCATCGTATCGTTTGACATAAAACACTTATACCTATTTATACCGCTACCAGAGACAATGGATATAGTCAACAGAATACTGCTGGACAAAACAAAAGACAGGTTCAGAACTACCCAAATTAGCAACACACTACGAACAACTCTAAAGCAAACCAACTTCCAGTTTAACAATAAAATCTATAGACAAACAAGCGGACTTGAAATGGGAAACCCAACATTGGCGATTCTCATGGAAGCGTTAATGCAGAACTTGGAAACCGAGTTAGGCGTTTCATTTTACGCTAGGTATGTTGATGACATCTACTGTGTCTTGACTACCGAAAACGAAGAAACATTTTTAGAATTCCTCAAAAACGAAGATGGAAACATCAAATTCACAATGGAGACTGAAAAGGATGGAGGAATCAACAAGGAGGCATACAGAAGAGAACTGAATACAATATACGAGTATACCATAGCCAAAAACAATGGACACAAAAAAGGCATAGTGGACAGACCCTAAAGAAACCAGGGACCACAAAAAATAGTCAATGTAAAAAAAAATATAAAGATGTCAATGACATAATAGCACTGCCGTGTTCCTTTTACCGCTTTTGTTGTAACAATGCTGTTTCTTTTAATCTTTCGTTGCAGCTATTTCATTGTTTTTTCCTCCTTATTTATTATTTGTACTTGGGAATTTGCCTCCTTGTTGATGATTTCTCTACACACATGTCTAGCGTGGTCTTATTCCTCATATGATATGAGCCATATTGCAACCTTTGCATCTACTCTCGCTTGCATGGTTCTACTGGCTTGCTGCTGTCTACAATGTTATGCTTTAAGTCCTTTTCGAGCAGCTGTGCTTCTTCGTTTTTTTTGTTTTCTGCTCTCATGCTACTCTTTGTAGAGGAAAAGGAGATATATCCCTAAGCGATGAATAAGGGCGTACTCGCCGTAACATCCTTTACTATCAATAACAGATATTTCAACAATAGGGGAGAACTCCTCAAGTTATTAATAAAAGATTACCCCCTCCTTTTGGAGCGAAAGTAAAAATTTCTTCCACTTCTACTGTTGCTGTTGTGATAAGGACAAAAACACTCCCCGAAGATTATGGAAGTGTTGTCGAATTAACAGTCCTTGGCCGGATTTGAACCCGGTACGCTCCGGTACTCCCTTGCGGTACTGCCCGACTGTCGTCGTAGCGATTTATGACCAGTGAAACCTTCTAGGTCATGTCACCCCTCCTTCCGTAAGGAAGGATAAGATGGGTAATGAGAGGTGAGAGGCATCATATCCGTAGATCAACCATCGAGTTGCACGTCATTACCTTTGTGCATATTAGTCGCCTCTTACCACCGGTATGCCTACCTCGGGCATATTCTAAGCCCCTAACCCGCAGAGAGGACTTCTACTCCTAGCGTACACCTTTTTGGGTAAGCCGAATTTTTCTGAAAAAAAAAATTTAACAAAAGGAAAAGCTGCAATCGTAGAAACACTTTCAATTCAGGCGCAATAGTTTAGATTATTTTATTATTTTTTTATTTTATTTTATTTTATTTTATTTTATTTTATTTTATTTTATTTTTTTTTATTTTTTTTTTCTATTTTATTTTATTCTATTTTATTTTATTTTATTTTATGGTGATTGTTGTTTGAGCAAAGCTCGAATTTTTATGTTTGTTTGTTAATTGATATTAGAGGAAAATTTACAACGTTATGCACAGCGATGGTATGGGATGACATGTTTCGAAGTGCCCAGCTTCTCATCAGACCCCTTCTCGGACACTGAGATACGAACCCAAGTGTCTGCACCAAAGCCGCTGTTAGAGTACTCTAACAACTAAGCTATGATGCCCTGTAGCGTCACGATGCATTATTTTATTTTATTTTATTTTATATTATTTTATTATATTTTATTTTATTTTATTTTACTTTGTTTTATTTTATTTTATTTCATTTTGTTTTATTTTATTTTATTTTACTTTATTTCGTTTAACATTATATTAGTTAACTTTTTTGCATTATATTTCATAAGTATAACCAAAAGGATTACCCAAACAGAACAAATAGACTACCTTCTTGAGTTCTTCGAGCTAAAATAAATTAAACATGAATAGTCACTTATTTTGTTTTTGTAAACATTGTTTATGTTGATGACAAATGCAGTTGCCTTCGGCTTTGGCTGATTGATGGCATTCATCGTGTTTAGGCACGATTATCGAATAATGACAACCAGCAAAACACTTGCATACACGCAACCTATGTAAGCAGAGAGTCACATCCGTATCAGAAAAGCAGTCAAACAAGATTTCTATACACACGTCACAGGCAGAGGCGCGATTACAGCAGTGACAGACGCATTCGCACAGGCAGCGACGCCTAACTTCTCTGAACTTCCCTGCCGAGCCCAAAGCTGTTTACACATAAAAATTAGTCTGTCCCAGTCTATTAAATATACTAAAAGATGTAAATTCCGTAGTGTGTTATAATTATGAAAAGCACACAATTTGGGTACATGCGTAATTTTCTTGCATTTTTTTGCTCATTTATGTACTTGACTGCAGTTGTGCGCCCTTCGGGGAAAGTATATGTACCCTTCTGCTTGGCTTGCAACTTTTTTCCTTCTTTTTTCGTTGCGCATACGAGCAAGCTTCGCTTGAGTTGTGTCAATGCAGGTGTAACCGCGCGTGACTCATTTTTTTTAACGAAACTTCTTTTTCTTGCTTTCTTACTTGGTTTTGCTCCAATTTTTTTGTGGTAATTTCATTTTTACTATGCAGCTGCATTTGTGTGTTAGTGTGCGAAGGAGCAACTCAATTGTTGCTCGTGTCTTTTACAAGTAAGCGAAATTTTTACTTCTTTTTCTGTGCAATTTGACGTCGCTTTGTTGGCGGTTTTTAGACTTTTGAAAAGTTCTTTGATTCCTCAAAGTGCTTGCTTTATGAACTTTAAGTTTAGTACTGTACTAGCAAGCACCAGGTATAACTGTAGCAAAAAGTTGGAAATGAGGCACGTGTCGTAGCAAGTGAGAAAGCCGGGTTAAGGGTGCTAGAAGATGCATTTTAAACAAAGATATCTATTCATTTATAGATTTTGTGGAAGTATGAGAGAAAAGAAGAGTCAAGAAAAACTTTCATATAAACTTTATGAATGCTCAGCTTATCGAACCATATCAGGACTAGCTGCGCAGGTGATAACCAGTATAGAATAGACCTATTGACGATGTTAAGAACAAGGATATGAGAAGCAAAGAAGCGCACGGATGAAGAGCTCATTAAATTAGATAGTCAATTTAGAATTTGGCAGGATGTCTGAGAAAGTGGACAGATTGATAGCAAGGCTGATCATATAAGTTAAGATATGGATCACAATTAGCGTGCGGAAGTTAACAACTACATATTCCTTGGGCACTGGTACTTCCAAAAATGCCGTCTATAAAGCAGCAGAGCATATATTCTTCAAATATTCAAGATGGAGTGGGGAGCGACAATGGATCACCTTGTGATTGATAGCTTTTATGGCTCTAGGGGTCTCTTGTGCATACTCGAAGAGGTTCAAATATCAGCACGGATCTTAGCCTTACTTGCACATAGTATCAAACGAAAAGTATGCCGGCGTAAAACCGTCCAGCCGTTAGGCAGCTGATCATTTTCCCACTGAAGTTTCGATCTCGGGGAGACAATTTTCGACCTAGCTGTGAAGGTTTCATGACCAATGTTTAGTTCTCTTTATTCGGAAAGAATATATATTATTGATGAGAAATCTGAATAAATGAAAATAGCTTCTTAATTTAAACAAAAAAATAAAAAATTTACGAAAAGCTTCTGCGGCTCTTTGTGGGAAGTTCACATCGTCTTGGCATTGGGTATATTAATTGCGAAAAATATCTTGAGACATATTTTTCAAAACAAATTCAAGTACACCATTTTTCATAGATTCTCTGTTCGGTTGAATAGCAAGCGCCACGACAATACTGCAACGCTATTAGCCCTATTTCCCCCGTAAAGATTCCTCAGCAAAAAATAGGACGAAGATTTGATGAAAGTTTGTGCATGCAACATTTAAATAGGCCTTTAATCGTACGAACTGGACCCACTTCATGACCGCAGAAATATCTCCAAACCAATACACTGCCCCAAGCGGTTCTCACCGACCAAAAAGTATGGTGAAATGAGTAAGCGTTATTCTCTAGGCCTGCAAGCAAGCTTCAGAGTTTCCTAATATTTCGAAAAACTTTTATTTCACAGAAAATAAGATACATCGAAGTATTGTACTATTCAAGTTTATGTGGGATTTGGAAAGACTCTATTTCCGTTTAACTGAAATCAAGAGGATCTCAAAGAATCAAACTGAGCGAAGTGGTCTTAGAGGGCACTTTTTTCAATTGTCCTTCATAAAGTTGGATATTCCAAATTCTTTTATAAAACTTCCTGCGGAAACCAAGAGAAATACTTTTAGACCACGAGCGATTGTGTAGTCCCTACAAATCTGTGATTTTAGCGTCCTTTGACCTCCGTATACAGAGATTAGAAAGCCAGTTAAATGAAGAAACCTTTGAAGTAAGCTAAATAAGATCTTAAATTTTTTTTTTCATATTTTGTAAGTTTGATAATCTTAAGACCAGGTGATGTTATTGAATTATTATTTTTGATTGTGAAAGTACCACGGCATAATTATTAGTTAGACTGAAAAGTCTAATGCATTTTTGGTGTGTAAACATCTTCGGGCTCGGTAGGGGTTGTCAAGAAAAGTTATGCGTCGCTGCATGTAATCGTGCCTCTGCCGCTGCTTGTAATCGTGTTTCTGTGAATGCTATCAATCGGCAAAAGACAAAGGCAGCGACAGCGTTTATCATTAATATACAAAGTGTTTAGAAAAACCCAATAACATGTTAAATTCATTTTAGGTTAGAATATTCACGACGGAGATTTATTTGTTTTGTTTGCGTAAACTTTGTGGTTATACTTATGGAATGGAATGCAAAAGATATAACTAATATAGCATAAAAAATCCTTTCTTTCCCGTCATTTAATTTCTCTCCCGTTATCATAGTTCCTTTTAATTAATATAATTTAATTTAATTTTATTTTATTTTATTTTATTTTATTTTATTTTATTTTAATTTATTTTAATTTATTTCATTTTATTCCATAAGTATAGCCACAAAGATTACACAAACGAAACAAATTAATTGCCGTCTTGAGTATTCGAAGCTAAAATAAATTAAGCATGAATAATCACTTATTTTGTTTTTGTAAACGCTTTGTATATTAATGATAAATGCAGTTGCCTTCGTCTTTCGCCGATTGATAGCATTCATCGTGTTTAGGCACGATTACTGAATAATAACAATCACCAAAGCACTTGCATACACACACCCACATAAGCAGAGCTTTACATACATATCAGCGAAGCAGCGAAACCAGACCTTGTGGGGAAAATCTCTAGTTCTGAACTGGCGCGCCTCTAGATCGTTTCGAACCACAAGCAGTTCGCCTTCAATCTCTTTCACAAGCAATCCTAGCCGGGGAAAATTGTCCCCCGCTGCATTAAATTTTCGACAGTTCCGAACTATTTAAAAATTCGACAGTTGCGATGTAGCTCGTTTATTGCTACTATTGCTCTAGTTCTGAACCATTTCCAAGTTCCACAGTTTGGATGTGGTTAGTTCCGAATTAAAACAAGTACATAAGGACTGTGCCGAAGACTTTATACCTTTCATGAATACGCATCATGGTTTTAAGTGCCCGATTCTTACTCACAATTAGTAAAAACTCTACAAAACTGATAATTTAAAGATACATAGCTTAAAACCCATTTATCGAAACTATCGGTTGTATGAGAGCTATGTGTTGTATTGCTCCGATCTTGCTGATTCCGAGGAGTGATTAATCTCATGTAAAATGGCGGCACCATACCAAATTTCATCAAGATATCTCAAAAACTGAGGGGCTAGTTTGCGTACAAACAGACAGATGGACATGGCTAAATCGACTCAGCCCGTCGCGCTGATCATTTCGGTATACTTATTGGTGGGCCTATCTCTTCTTCTTATCATACTTACAAGCATCGGACCAAAGTTATAATACCATTTCATGTTCATGGTATCAAGGTATACAAAATATTTTAAGAAGCCTTGCATGATAGAACTACACTGGGCGACTTGTTGCCAAATGACTACTTACGGTCGACCACCGTTTTGAAAAACTTTTTCAAACCACTTTTGATGTTACTTGTCCCAGGACTCGAACTTGGGCCTTTCGGTGTGGTACGCCGCCAACACTACCGCTACACCACGTTGGCCACATAACAAAGTTCATATAAATCAAGTAGGTAAATTATTTAGCATTATTTTTGAAAACTGCCAAACTTTCCACCGCACAGAAAGCTCACCTCAAGTTAATTCCCCAAAGATACCATACAATTTTGAAAATATATTTAAACGTTTGTGAAATTTTTTACTTACAAACTGCTTTGGAAAACATTAAATTTAACGTTTGGAAAATATAGTGTAATATACTAGCTTACTTCATTGTTTATTGGGTACATTTGAATTGTGACTGACCGCAAGGCCCTTTTTCAACCTGGAAAATATGTTGTAAAACCACCAATAACCAAACCCAAACCCTATTGAGTTATATACCTGTAGTAGTTATATACCCAGTTGGATTAGTGATTTTTACTAAATTTATTGCTTCGTATGGGGAAACGGATGAATTAATCTGCCTCCATTCTATCTTACCTTTTACTTTTTACAATTCGTGAGCAAAAATGGCTTTCGTTACCATTCCTTCAAACTTTCCACGCCACTACTTATTTCGTGCTAGAAAGTTTTACCTTATAATTTTAATTCTGTCTATCTACTTTTCAACAATATCCCGCTGCGACATCACTCACCTCTGTCCTGTGCTGTTAGTAAAGACGATGACAGCGTCTGTTTCAACTTTCCAAAAGTACCACCAGCATCGGGTTGATTTTGTGTGGATGTCGTCTCATCAGTGGCGACCATCTGTTAAGAAAAAAAAATATAATGAGATATTGTGGTTTGTGGAGCAAAAAAAAATAATACATTTTTGTTGTTGTTGTTGTGATTTTTTATAGTGCAAGTAGATAATTGAAAAATTTGTATGAAAAAATTTAAGCAAACTGCAAATGATGCGTTGTTACTCTTATTACAAGGGGGGAAGGTATTGATATTGATTTTGATGGCTTGCCTGACTTTTAGATTTTGTTGTTGATTTTACTGCTTACCTTATTTTTTTATGGCGCCGCAGGTGCATCATTTTAATTAAATCTTTATGTAAAAAATCAATATGACACACCTTCGCTTGGCTATAAAAAATGCTATAAAGCGGGTGTGAATTTTTATAGACTAACTAGGGGATGAGGAAGGAATGCAGGGGGAGTGTATGGGCTTCAATATTTAGTTAAAAAAATGTTGAAAAGCTGAGTGCTTTGTTGCTGTTTTTTTTTATTATACCTAGTAGTGCTACGCACACAAGGTATATTAACTTTAGTCATCTAACGGTGGTATGTAACGGCATAAACGGATCGAGATACACATTGACTTATATATATAAAAATGCTCAGGAGGAAAAAAGAAATTGATTAAGCCATGTCCGGCCGTCCGTCGTTTAACACTATAACTTGAGTAAATTTTAAGATATCTTAATGAAATTTGGTATGCAGGTTCCTTGGCACTCATCTCCGAGCTCTATCTAAAATGGGCTAAATCTAATGATAGCCCCGCCCACTTTTTATATATAGAATATTTTTGAAAATACAAAAAAAGTTATTATTCAGTACATAATACCCCTATAAGATGTAAGGATAAAATTTGGTATGTACATTAATGTAAAGGCAGAAAACAAATTTTTGAAAATGGAAGTGGCACCGCCCACTTTTGATTAAGTAAAATATAGAGATATTATTAATAATAATTCAAAAACCGTTCCAGATATGGAAACGTAGCTCAGCACACATATTTATTATAATAGAAGGAGTCTTTCAGAAAAAAATGGGCAAAATCGGTTAAGATCCACGCCCACTTTTATATGAAAGGTTTTAAAAAGGATCGTAGATATATTTAATAGGAAATAACTTTGCGTACAAAGGCTTTATACATTTATATTTCACTTTCAACGTGTCCGTGAAAGAAAGAATTCGAAAATATAAATTTTTGAAAATGGTTGTGGCTCCGCCCTTTTATAGTAGATTATTCCACAAGACTTTTTATGCCATAACTCCGGCAAAAATTGATTTATCGAAACGATATGTTGAATGTATAAAGGAAACTGTTTGTTTAAAAATGGATGAAATCGATCAACGGCCACGCCCAGTTTTTGGCATAGTTCTGAAAAATTTGCTTGTAAAATGTAAAACCCGATATTTTTTTAACCATGCAAGGTATATAAATAAAGTATTGTGCACATAATAAGCTTTTCAAACAAAATTCAAACGCAAAAAAAATTTTGCGAGTTTTGCGGAAGTAGGCGTGGCGCCGCCACTTTACAGCATAAAAATTCTGCTAATTTCAAAGGCGATTGCTTGTTATTTCAATCAAAATTGCTCAGCTGCTTCTCAATAGTATGTAGTATACCCCTACCAAAAATTAAGCAAATCGGATAACGCACAATAGGGAAATTATATAAATTTTTTGATTTTAATGAACATGAAATGTTTGTAAGTATGAGAAGAAGAAGAGATGGGCCCACCAATAAACAAATTGAAATAATAAGGACGATGAGCTGACTCGATTTAGCAATGTCCGCCTCTCCGTCCGTCTGTCTCTCTGTCCCGCTGTCAATTTGAACGCAAATTTTTCGAACATAAAATGTGCACGTATTGGTATTTTGAAAATAGATAAATTAGTGGCGGCCGCCGTGGTGTGGCGGTAGTGTTGCCGGCCTAACCCACCAAAGGTCCATGGTTCGAGTCCTGGGACAGGTAACATCAAAAGTGGTTCTCGGCAGTGCTTTGCAAACTCTCCGAGTGTCTTTCTGCTTTGGAAGGCTTCTCGGCAAAAATCTGTAAGTCCCGCCAATTTATAGGAAAAAATTCAAAACGGCACACCGTTTCGTTGGAGTTGCCACCTAATCTTAATAATAAGTCATACATGTTATATTAAAACCTTTGAACATACATTAATATCTCTATATCCCACTATCCGCGCTTGAAATTAAGTATGTGGGTAGGGTGCTGAATTTTACGCTCTTGTTCTCAAGGGCTGTCAATGGGATATGTTAAGAAAGTTGCCACTTATATGGAAATTTAGGAACTCGTACTCGCTATAATAAAGATTCATTGCTTTAGATAATATTTGACGAGGACTGAGACTATCTTTATTTTTTTTTATTCAATTGACTTCTTCGAGTTCAGACGAGTTTTGTTATTTTTATTAACTCGAATAGGTAACTTGAGTAATTTTTCAAATCACAGCATATCTGAAGGTAAAATTCATAGAAAAGGTATAGAATATCCTCACATATTAGATCAAAGTGATCACAACCACTTATGTATGTTAGTAATAAGCACAAAGATAAAGGGAGATAGGGGGAGCGTTGAGAAAAATTCGTTGACAAGTCAAGTTTAGCAGTTTGCTAAATTTATCTATCCGAATAGCTGCACAGCTAATTCGGGGCTTTTTGAGCTTTTCAACCAAATATCAAAAGTTCTCTCTTAGAAATCGACATTTCTGATTACCTGACACTACCGGAGTAGCAAATCTTTGCAAAATATTATACAAGTATCGGAAAGAAAGAACATTTTATAACATGTCTTTCGTAAGGAATGGGCGGAACTTATACGACCCATATACATATGTAAGGTTAGAGTCAGGCTGTACCTCTGTATACCCGACTGGCACAGAACCCTTCCTTCTTTATATATACAGAAAGCTGAATCATTAGTCCGCTTAATGGAGCGTAATATATCTCGGTCAAACATGTGACGAAGCGCCTTTTGAGACACTCCATACTAGTCTTAGCTAGTTCGGGAGAACTGCAGTTTAGTGTTTTTCGTCCTTTCAGCTGCGACAAAATTATCATTATGTATTCTCTTGAAGAAGTGACCCAAAAGTACCATAATCGCGGAAACTAGGAAGAGCTGCCTAACATTTAGAATGCACTCGACACGTTTCCTCCGGAGGGGGGCAAAGTTTGACTGGCTACTTACATGTGGTTTCCAGGGTCCATTTAGTATTTACTTTCACGAGAGAAGCAGCAGTTATCTTCCTTATGTTCATTTTCCGCTGTTGCTCACAAAAGGGAGAAACAGCAAAGCGGAAAGGATATGCTGCTTAAAGAAGATGACACGTGTAGCCAAAATTCCAATCTATACTTTACCCATTCTGAACATCTATTTTCCTCGATTTCAACTGCATCAAATAGCTGTGTATCCCACTATTAAGTCAGTTTGCGTGTACGTCGCAACGGGTTACGATCCACATTACTGTTGTGGAGCATATATAGGCCAATGTGTTGCGCGATGTCTGCAGTCGAGTGCTAATTTTCATCTAGTGTTTTGGTGTTGTCTGAAATACGCTGCAGTGCAACAATAGCCGTATGCTTAAGGAGAGTGATAGACCTTCCGGGTAGCTGTGCACCCGTTCGTGCTTCTTAGGGATTCTTATGGGGAATATGTTGTAATTAGCAAAGGTCGATGTAGTGTAGTCCACTTCACGCCTAAGTATGGTCACCCGAATGCTTGCGTGTCTGAATTTGGTGTCGCTACAACGCTGAACGGCATGCACTCTTGGCTAGTGTTTTCCGTACAAATCAATCAGCAGTACGATGAGCACAACCTTTAACGCTTTTGGCGACGTTGATGATCCGAATCAAACATGTCATCCCATACCATCGCGGTAATTTTTCGCTAATATCAATTAACAAACAAAAATTAAAATTGAGCACTATTCCAATAACAATTACATTAATATCAATATAGTTTCCCAAAAAAAAAACAATTTTTTTTTGTCCCAGTCTAATATAGACCCATTACAAAAGTACACCTAGGTTCCAATAAATTTGAAAGTTTATATCAGTAACATAGATGGACACTAAAATATATATAAAAAATTCAAATACTTGTAATCCTCTACTAAGCAATATAAATCTGTACGTGCAGAGGTATGCAGGCCATTCCATCGATTTATTTGTACCTTTTATTAAATTAAGGCTAAAAATGCTTTGTGAACAGTTAATGGAAGTTTTTACGAGGGCTAAAGGACATTTTTATGATGCAATTATTTTTGATAGAAAAAAAAGCTCTAAAAAAAGGGCAACGGAAATGTTCCCTCACATGCGAGTACCCACAGGACACACATTTACGTGAAATCAATAATAAACAATGTAAAGGAAATTGAGTTTATAAACAGCTATGTATGTAAGGCTTCTTTAACTTTTCCGGTGATAGAAGCAGAGAAGTACGCTGTAGGAAACTTGCTGTTATGTGTCTTCAAGTCTTCGCTTTGCCAACAATGTTTGATAGTGTGAGTGATTTGGTGATAGCATCAATGAAAGTTCCATCTTAGCAAACCAAGATAGAGTTGTTAAAGAAGAAGTCTAGTTCACACGGCATAGCCATACTGATGCTGAAATATCTTCACAATCAGCCCATTTATGTTCAGTGGTCATTCATTAACCACTTGCACCAAGGTAACAGAAACGGCAACGGCAACCTCAAGCGAGTAAATTTTACAAACCCATCACTAAATTTGCTACTTTTGGGTATAAATAACTTTGTTTGAATAATCTTAGGTAGCTGCAGGGTAACCACTACCACTTGCAGTTCCCTTAAAATTATGCGATTATTAAGTAGCATTACCAATATTAAAGAAGTCGGTATTACCTGTATGTCAACTTAAAAGATTTCACAAGTTTTAGGTTGTGCATCACTTAACAGTGACTGACTCAAATTACTGGTTTGCTACTTCAAAGTTATCAAGCCCTTTAAAAGGTTTTGGTAGTTTGAGCAACGTTGTCCCAACTATTTGTGTACATAAATTTGTTAGTTCTATTTCTAAATAGTAGGAGGATAGGCACTATTACCTGAATAATTGACTTTGGTGACTACGGAGTGCGTGCCACTTCTAAAATCCACCAACAAGTAAATATCGCTGAATAGACGTACCGTATAAATACCTTATGTAAAACAGATAAATAAAATATTCTATGTTTGCTATATATATGAATCATATTAATATTGTAAATGTGAATATTTGGATGTGAAGATGTCCAGAAGTTCGTGTTTGTCCATCAATCACGCGAGAACGGCTTGGCGGATTTAAATGAAATGTGGTACGCAGATAGCTTATAGTCTGTAAGGAGGGATAGGGTTTATCCTTTTGGGGTTCCGTGCCCGCTAGGAACCGTTACTTTTTTATTTATTTTTTTTATTTTATATAACTCTGTGTATACTTGACCTATACTAATGGTATTTGGAGAATAGATATAGAAATTGGTGTACAATATGGGTGTCAAATGAAAGGGGAAGAACACAGCTTTCGTTTGGACTTACCCATATTTCGATATATTTATCGATAAATGAGTTATCGCTCAAAATATAGTTGACATAAAATGTGTTTCCCCTAAACACTTGATATCAGATAAAGGGTGTTTTTTTTAGGGGTATAGAACTTTGAATTGAAATAAAACACAAGAAAATCGTTTTAAGGTCCATCCATTTGGCTTTATTGGAAGGATAATTTTATGCCATTAATGTTTAAATATGATTTCGGGCATGTGGCCGTCGCGGCTGGCTCGAATAAAGCCAATTCTACAGGTCCAATTTCCAACCACTTTTTCGAGCATATGGGGCCGTATGTCGGCAATAACGCCACGAATGTTGGCTTCCAATTCCCCTAACGTTTCTGGTTTGTTGGTGTAGACGAGCGACTTCACATATCCCCAAAGAAAATAATCCAATGGTGTCAAATCACACGACCTTGGTGGCCAATTGACAGGTCCATTCCGCGAAATTATGCGCTCATCGAATGTTTCCTTCAATAAATCGATTGTGACGTGCGCTGTGTGGCATGTAGCGCCGTCTTGTTGGAACCACAACTCATCCACATTCATGCCATCCAATTCGGGAACAAAATAGTCGGTTATCATGGCTCTATACCGGTCTCCATTAACGGTAGCTGCCTCTCCAGCATTATTGCGGAAGAAGTATGGCCCAATGACTCCACCAGCCCATAGAGCACACCAAACAGTCAGTTTTTGTGGATGAAATGGCGTTTCAAGGGTCTCATGTGGATTCTCTTCACTCCAAATGCGGCAGTTTTGCTTGTTGACGTAGCCATTCAACCAAAAATGAGCCTCATCACTGAACAAAATTTTGCGATGAAAATCAGCATCGAAATCAATCTCATTTTCGGCCCATACACCAAAATCACGACGCATTGCATGGTCTCGCGGCTTTAATTCTTGCACAAGCTGGATATTGTAAGGTCGCAAGCCAAGATCTTTGCGCAAAATCTTCCATAAAGTTGATGGACAAAGCTCCAATTGCTGTGCACGGTGGCGAATCGATTCATTCGGGTCCTCTTCAACACTTTGCTCTACAGCGGCAATTGTTTCTTCGGTGCGCACTGTTCGACGTCTCTGCGGATGCGTATTATCACATAGAGTAAACTTAGTGCGAAAACGATCCATGGTTAACCGAATTAATTGCTCTGATGGACGATTATGTCGACCATAAAATGGACGGAGCTCACGGTAAACTTCGCGAACTGAACCATTATTTTCGAAATAAATTTGCACGATTTGCAAGCGTTGTTCTTTTGTCAACCTGTTCATGATGAAATGGCAAACCAAACTGAACATAAGTGACATTAGAGTTGCCAGATTTGACCACAAAATGCCAGTTTTATCTCTATTCGAAAAACAAACCTGTAAAAAAAACACCCTGTATTAATAAAATTTTCAAAATATTTTCAAAAACTTCATTTTCGTTTTTTTTATTTTTTAGTTATGAAAAAACTAAATGTTTATTTTTTTAAAAAATCAAAGTAGTTATCGATATTAAGTTTCTGAACTCATAAATATGCCAAAAAATATTATGAGCAACCGACATGCCTCGTTGGAACTTTTATGAGCAAAAATGTATAGTAGTATTATTGACTAACAAAATTATTTTTTCAATTCCTAAAACAAAAGCAATATTTAAACCCAAAAATCTCACTTTCAATCGATTTTTATTTTTACTACCTAAAACATCAGCAAAATCAAATAATAAAACAAACCTTTTAATTTTTAAAGCAACCCGAAGAAAGAACGCAACAGCATATTTTTCAAACACGTTTTTGAATAATTTGTTTAGAAACCATACCAATATAAGAACCCTGTTACATAGCTTAATAATTCAAAGAAAGGATTTTTAGTTTTTCGTTTTAACTTATACCGCTGATGATAAATTCTTAAAATACCTCATAATGTTATGAAGAAACACCCAAAATAATATTTTTGAAGACCGTTTTTCAATAATTTGTTTTGAAACTTTTTGTAATTTTCACATTTTGATAAATTGAAAAATAATTGAACTTTCAACAATTCTTTATTTGGTCACTTTACCCTTACCCGTTGATGAGAATTTTGAAAAATACCTTGTAGGGGGCCGTTGGCAAAGCCTTCTATAATTTATATATATAAAATTCAAATTATGTATGTATGTATGTATCTATAGACCGACTTGTGTCCTAAACGTATAAACCGATCGTAACCAAATTTCATACACACACTAAGTATCTTCCAGGGATGGTCATGGGCTAAAATATATTTAGATATATAGGGGGCGTGGCACCTCCCATACAAATGGAATTTTTCATAGTCCGTATCTCTGGAAGTATTTACGTTAGACCACTGAAATTTGGTAAGGGGTTATATGAGATTAATCCCTACCACCTCCAAAAAAACTGGGGATAACGAAAAATTTGGCGTGGCACCTCCCATACAACTGGAATTTTCATAGACCATATCTCTGGAAGTATTTGGGGTAGACAACTGAAATTTGGTAAGGGGTTATATGAGATTAATCCCTACCACCTCCAAAAAAACTGGGGATAACGAAAAATTTGGCGTGGCACCTCCCATACAACTGGAATTTTCATAGTCCATATCTCTGGAAGTATTTGGGGTAGACAACTGAAATTCGGTAAGGGTTTATGTGAGATTAATCTCTAACACCTGCATGAAAACTGGTGATGACTAAAAATGGGCCATTACAGCATCTATCTATAGATATTGGTGTGAAACCCACGGGTAGAAGCATGTGTTATATAAATGTCAAAGTTTGCACTTCAGATGTTCTCTTTGGGAACACTATGTTTTAAATTCTTACTACTCTGAGCTCATTTGGTATAAATCAATAAGATTTGATTTATAGGCTCCATAGATCGATGTACAAGCAATTTTGAATAGTTGGTTTGTGCGGTATATCTCACTCGGCGTACCAGGAATAACGGTTTTATTTACCTTATCGAAAATAATAAACAATAATCTACACAGCAAAAAATTTGACTCTTTAATTAAGCAAAATGTGATATTTCACTTTCTAGGTGCGGACAGGGCCGCAGGTAAAGGCTAGTATATTATAAATATCTACTATTGTTATGGTAACAATGTTTGAAATCAATGCAATCCATTGAAAATTATTATAATGAAATTATTTGTACAGAGCACTGAATTTCCGTACAAACAAAATGAAAATTTTTCTGCAGTTTAAATTACTCGCAAGATGAAATTTCTAGTGAATATTTCTCTTCATTGCCGTAAAGTTCCAATTACTTTGGAGTGGTTATTTTTGGGGCATAAAACTTTAAATTTATTTATGGTAGCGTACGCCATTTTGATAAAAATATACGTTCAGCACCATTAAATTGATAAAAGAAATTTTATATATTTTGCATGTTTTAATGAATCAACGAACAATAGTTGTTTTTTCCTGTTAAGAGAGAAAAAAAGAAGCTTTTTAACGCAAAGCGTAAAATTGTCTTGCTCATTGTTAACTATTTGAAATATGTTATTTTAATAATACTAGAGTTCGCCCAGTGGTTGAAATTCAACCAGTAGCCTTTATTTTATTTTATTTTTTGCTGTATCTTTAATCAGATTTTTTTTCTTCCTTTCTATGTCGTTCCTTTCCTCTAACATATTTTTATTTTCCTTGATTTCTTCTTTTACTCTCTTATTTTATTTTTTCCTTTCCTCAAACTTCTTTTCCTTTCCCTTCCCTTCCTTTTATTTTCTCTCTTTCCCCTTCGTTTTCTTACCTTTCCTTTAATTCCGTTTTCCTTCCCTTCCTTTCATTTCCTTACCATTCCTTTCTTTCCTTTAATTTTCCTTCCTTTCCTATCCTTTCCATTCCCTTCCCTTTCCTTCTTTTCCTTTCCTTTTCCTTTTCTTTCCTTTTTTTCCTTTAATTTTCCTTCCTTTCAATTCTTTTCCTTTCCTCTATTTTCCTTTAATTATCTTCGGTGTTTAATACTCTTTATAAGTAGTCATTTATTTTATTTTTGTAAAGCCTGTTTGTAGGTATCAGCAATGAATTTTACATATGTATTTGCTCATATTTTACATTGCTTGCAGCTGACACTGGGCATCGTAGCGTGTAATCAATACAATAACAACAACTAAAGCAAAAATGCATGACACAACAGAGTATCTATAGTGCGAATACTTATTTTTCATTGGTCCACTACCAACTCTTCGCACTCACAGTGAGAGCCGACCACACGAATAACACAAAAACATGCATGGCAAGTCTACTCACACTACTACGGCTCTTAATTTTTTCCTACAAAGCAACTCCTCGGCCATGCTCACGATTCAGCATAGTACACAAAAAGCAAGTACACACACGCACAGCGTGTCTATAGTGTGAATAAGTGAATGTGTAGTGGTGTGACTTTTATGTAAAATTTTTTATATTAAAATGATTTTTAAAATTTTTTTTATTTACGGATAAAAGTACACCTCAAAATTTCCTATCTATACATATATAATATGTATACCTTAGAATTATAGTTTAGCAGAAAACGGTTCTACATTGCATTCATCTTGTCTATTTATATATAAGATATTAAAATTTTAGTGGCCCGTTGTCAAATTTTGATGGTACGTAGTTACAACGTCGCTAAAACGTTTCGGCTATTCTCCATTTTGGTATATCGAATGTAATGAACATGTATCCTATACGTACCTATGAGTAGTAGCAAATAACTTTAAAGTTACAACATTAGTCGACGCTCCGTTCCTGTTACTAATTGTGTTAGTTGGGTAAGGGCCACTTTCATAGAAGCCGGTAATCGTAAATCGGAGCTTAATTTACGTATTTTGTACGGTTAGCTATCAAATTTATCGTCGATTAGCTTTCACCGACTTTTATGTTAGCAAATATCTATTTTGCTGTCAAAACAGAAGCCAGTAGGATACGCTCTAAGCCCATCCGAATGCATTTTTGAACTGTTCTGTGATTTCAGCGAGTGGTTCCATAAGAATCAAGACGGTTGGTTTCTCTGGGTGAAAGTGCAGCAAAGTAGACCACAGTAAGTTTGTCGGCTAACAATGTTATGGTCCCAGCTTTGTGGGAGGAACGAGCTGCAATTAACATCGATTATCTTGAAAACAGAACATGATGCAACGCGACGATTATTCACAGCGAGATTCAATATTAGTATGTAGTCGAAACAAGAAAAACGTTCTGTTTCATTATAATAATGCACCACAGTGCCGTTAGAGAGATTCGGGTCAAATGAAGAGGTTACAACTGAAGCATTTGCAATTTTGAGGGACTTGATCCTATCAATCGCGAAGAATACAAAAATTGTAAAAAATCGGAGTTATATCTGAGTTACTAAAAAGGCTGGGTTTAAAAATAAAAGGATTTTTTTTTTGCAAAAGCGATGATGCAAGTTACACTGAAGAATCCCGCCTTTATGTGGACTACGGCGAGATGCTTCTACATAGCCGTGTACGGAAGTTCTTGGCGACAAAGTCTCCTTCCCAGCACATATGCTGCACCGAATCTGCGACCCTCCTCATGACTATTCCAGCAAACGTCACAAGTTTCAATGGTCTTATGACTTAGTTAGTTTGTGTAGCAGTACTGCGCTGTGCTGAGTTGGCACATACATTCATAATGTTGACAGTCCTTCCTCGGTCATGTACTTGGCGCTCTCCGGTCCAAGCACTTTGAGGGATCAGCCCGACTGCCCTGGTGCCGAGTTTCTTAGATTTTAGAACGGGCATACCTTTTTCGAGCATTTTCTAATCTTTTTAACAATAAGTCGCATTGTCTTGTGCGTTGATACCAGATTTTCTTCTCACGAGGTTATTCAGACACGTTTTCAATTGTCGTAATATAAAAGGATTATCTAATTATCCAAAGCTTTGCTTCCATTTTGCTTGGAGCAAGGTTTTATATGTCGCGTACCAGCGCACAACGCGCTCTACGTTACCTTATACGAATTTACAGCAACACGCTTGATCTAAGACAGACGCGCGATTACAGCCAAGCATCAGAGTGCTCAGACGCTGCCGATGAAATCAACCAGCAAGCTCTTAAGCCGATATGTACCTTCGTTGCTTTCTCTCGTCTCGCGCACCACCAAATTGCGTTCGGTGGCTACCTAGATGACACCAGACCTGTTAAGTAATGATTAATAATGATAATGATTACTGGTTTGATTGATTATTTTTTGATTGATTATTCATTGTTTTCGCATTTGATTGATTATTTTAAAGAACAATCATGATTTTTGTTGTTTTAAAAAAGTAACAAAAAAAATCAAAAATAATCAAAAACAATCAAACAAATTTTATTATTAATTTTGATTATACAGGGTGGCTGATGAATTTTGCTACATTAAGAAACTCAAATAATTTTTTTTTCAGTGTATGGAATTCATTTTTTTTTTATTCATGTTAAAGCTCATTAAATTTTATTAAATATAGCTTAATTAGTTTTAAAAATAATGGAATTTAAATGCCCCCCCTGCTCGTCTTACCAAAAAGTTGTTCATTACTGCTTGGAGAGTTGAGACAGGAATAGCCGCAATTGTTTCTCGAATGGATTGCCTTAGTTCATTCAAATTTGTTGGTTTTGCTTTGAAGATTGCCTGTTTGCAATAAACCCACAAGAAAAAGTCAGGTGCAGTAAGGTCAGGCGACCTGGGTGGCCAACGGAATGTGGAGTTTCTGGATATCAGCTTATTGAGAAATTTTCGTCGCAATTCTGTCATAACAGGTTGGGCTATATGAGGAGCTGCACCATCTTGCTGAAACCACACAGAGTTCAAAGAAATTCTCATTCGGCGTAATTCTGGATAGAAAAACTCTCTCAACATGCTCAAGTAACGGTCTCCAGTAACCGTAACGGTGTGACCGTTTTCTTCGAAGAAGTAGGGCCCGACAATGCAGCGTGATGAAACTGCACACCACACTGTGACACGAAGTGGATGCAATTCCGTCTCATGGAGTATCTGTGGGTTGGAAGCACTCCATATTCGACAATTTTGTTTGTTTATGTTGCCGTTTAAATCGAAATGGGCCTCGTCAGACATGAAAAGACAGTTCAACATGTTTCCATCCTCTTCCACCATTTGAAGCATCTTCTGGCAAAATTCCAAGCGAATCGGCAAGTCTGCAGCGTTCAGTTTGTTGGCCATTTGAATTTTATATGGGAATAAGTCCAAATCTTTGTGCATAATTGACTGTAATGACTGTCTGCTTACACCCATTTGGGCAGATAAGCTTCTTGTCGAAACACGTGGATTGTTTTGTATGGCAGCAGCTACAGCAGCGATTGTTTTCTCCGTTCGAACTGAAGGGTTTCGATGGTAAGGTCTTCTGTTGACTGTCCCATGCTCGGCAAAATTGTTTACAAGTCTTATTATGGTCCATCTGCTCGGAGGATTGCCGCCAAACGTGCGCCTATACTCTCTTTGAACCGAAACTACGGACTCCAGTGCGTGATAGCGGCGGACAATCCAAATTCTTGTTTCAGTGTCCCAGTTATCCATTTTTGTTAAATGTAAAAGTCAATCTGCAAAATAAAAAAAAAATTAACCAGATTCATTAAATAGAAAAAAAGTTATTTAATTTTTTTTTGGTAGCGGCTTTCATCAGCCACCCTGTATTTGATTGTTTTTGATAATTTGTTTACTTTTAATTTTTTTTCTTAAATTTTTTTTTATTATTATTTTTGATTTTTTTTTTTTATCACTTTTGATTTTTATTGATTATTTGTTTACTTTTGATTGTTTTTGATTGCCTTTATTTTTGATTAATTTTGGTTTTTATTGATTTTTTCTGATGTTTTTCCAATTCTAATCAATTAGCAATCGACAGTTAAATTTCTGAAGCTCGTTTCATGAATACTTGAAAATGTACATGCCGTAAATCGACAAAAAATGTTGGTGTAAAAAAGCAATTTCTGAAAACAATTAAAATGATCATTAGTAATTAAAAAATCTATTTAATCATTTGATTATTCAACTCTAACGAGAATTTAACAGATCTGGATGATACTTGGAGTGTGCGCTGCTTAGACCGCATACAAAATAATGCTCCTTTCATTTCCCTGCTGAATGACAGTCAGAAGCTTTCCCCATTTGCGTGGACTTCAACATACTGGATCAACTCCTTTACGGATTTCAAATTTTACCATTGTAGCTGCTTTTTGCTTTATATGTTAGTCTTGAAGTTTATTTTAAGTATAAATAAATAATAATAATGATAATACCATTGTAGCTGCTTCTACCAATAAATTATCTCATTTTATATATTTTTCGAAGTTTTAGATATCGAAAATGTAGCCGATTTTGCCAATTTTAAATAGCAACTTCCACTGACGGACGGGCATGGCTCAATCGATTCCTCATTTCATTGTAAGAACTTTGATATATGAAACTCTATATCTATCTCGATTATTTTATATTGTTATCAACCTTCCCTATCTAAACAAAACTATAAAACCCTACTAGTAAATTTTAGTTTTAACTGGTTTTAAAAGCATGTTCTTAAGATCCATTTTGAGTCTTCAAATAAACTCTCTGTCAAAAGTCTATTCAAATTACTTTGACGTGATGACAATTTTCATGACTCCATTAAAACACTCGCTTTTGACACAATCAAGCAAACAAACGCACTTGAAATTGCAAGACAAATACACAGTGAGACACTAGATAACTACTAAATAACTACTTAAACTCAAGCCACCAAGGTGCTAAGTATATTAAGAGCGTAGCGCAACAATTTAACAGCGAACATCTGCTAACGTTCAGTAATCGAGAATAAAATCGCATCAAAAGCTTTACTTTATTAGTGAGAAAGTTTAAACGAGCATCCACTTGTCCTTGTAATGACCACATATTTTAAAGTACTCACATTTAAAACAGTTACGAATGCACACACACACACGAATTTAAGAGCAAGCGCTGGCTCTTAAGTTAATGAAACACGATGTTGCGTATACGCCACGGTGCACGCGTGTTGTGAATGAGCCAGCCACCAAAAAAGTCGTTAATTTTTTGATTTTGTTCATTAAAGATGTAACGAGTATTTTAATATGCTTAGAAAAAGCAAACATCTGCAAGTAAAATCAGCGATCAACAATTTTGCTTACAGCTTTAATGGTTGCGTTTTCCAAGGTTTTTGGCTTAGGTATTTATTGTTTTATTTATTAGTTGAAGATTGGAAATAAAAGTTAATAGTTCAATGAAGACTAAATTACAATTACAATAAAGTTGTTTAGACAAATTGTGGAATAAAAGATACAAAAGAAAAAATGTATCATAGTTATTTTTTCTGTCGTATATCCCAGTTTCGGGTGGGAAGAGGAGTTCAGACTTATTCTCTTCGGTGGTAAATGGCTTCAAATTATTAATATCATTATTGACTGATGCTGCTTTGTCACTTAGATATTTAAGGTTTGGCTTCATCTGAAATTGTTATGAGTTTTCGTTTTCGAAACTTGATGTTCGAGTGTTTTTTAATGCTTTCATTAGAATAGTAAAAGTAAGTCGGCAGTTTCTATGTAAATTCAAAATAAGCTTAACTTTAGTAAGCGGAAAATACGGGAACATCAAGTTTAGAGGTCGAGGATAGAGGGAGGATATTTAACCAATTCTTGCACTCTTATATGAAGAAAACACTATGATAGCTATGTACTAGCGTGGCTGGGTATAAAAAAGTTTGAAATTTTAGTTTAGGTAGGCTTTGATTATAATTTCTCTCTCAAGACTTTAAGGAAATAAAAAGAGCTACATAAGAGAGTTTATGTAAATACATGGAGCGACTAGCTAACAGAAGAACTGTCGAGAAACAGCATTATCTCTTAGATAAGGAAGTATAATCACAAAATAATGTAGAAAGCATTCCGAAGTCAACAAGATAAGGTCCTAATGAGATCCTAAAATGTTCACGAATTAATTGAGGAATATTCCAGACAGAGTGTCGTAATTATGGCAGAAAGGTTCCTTCATGGAATCCAAAGTAACCAAAAATCCCGCGAAAGGGGCTTCTTTTTCCAGCAATGATCAACTGACCTACTCCCCGTACCCTTACCACTTAAGTTGTTTTAAAGACTATCAAATTTCAAGTTGAATTGGCGCTCGTAACTTGCACAGCAAGCGGCACAGTGGAGTTAAATACTAAGAGGTTGTGGCCACAAGTTGAATTGCTGTTACCCAGTCTGTGGAATTTGGTATTGGCCGAACTCCTGCAAACTCTTTCTGTATCATGGAATCCGATATCTACACTACGCGGGTATTATCGCATGAGTTCGCCAAATCCTTTTGTGCCATAATAAAAGAGCACTTAAACTAACAAAGAGATCATGTGTCAGTTTTGGCCTTCACAAAAACCCCACAAACTCTATTTTGTTGGAAAATGAAACATATCTGGACTAAGAGCAATACCCCTGGTGGCACCACAGTAGAATTTGTGGCTGAAGTAAAGTAAATACTTAGGATTTTCCTCAGACAACAAGTTTTTATGGAAGCAACATTTCGAGAACATGTCAAATAGTTACACAAAGTCCACCACGATGTGTACGCCGCATATCCGAAGTTGGATGTTGGACAGCCGACAGTGAGCCAATCACTCACCGAACTCCAGGGCCTCGCCTCCGAACCACGGGTAAGTGCCTCACATAGGTATGCAATTATTGATTTATGAAATTATTGATCTGCCCCCAAGGAAGGTTCAGGCAGAGGCAAAGTCATGTCATTCAACAGCTTGCACAAACTGAGCTAGATGATCCCAATCAATCAGTTTACGAGATACCATCTTCAAAAGCAGATGATATTCGAAAAAAAATATAGACAAGCTCACGTCGAAAACTATAGAGGAAATTGGAAACAGAATATCCGACCTTACGGCTGAGGTCTTAACTCGTCTAGGGGCCTGCCCGAAAATCTCTTAGTGGAAGTATGCTTTATATCCAATAGTGAAGAGTTTAATCTGCAGCGTGGTTATAGCAAAGAGTGCTTTGCCATTCTTAATGAAAGTCACGCCGCACTCGGAGCAATTTCGTCATTCGCAGGCACACCGACTAGTGAGAAAAAGGGCTAGTACAATGCCCATTGTGCCTGAACTGATCTTGACCAGAGCATACACAAATACAAACCTTCAAGTTAACAGAAATAATGAGCTTCCTAAGAGAATTAGGTTTAGATTAGGTGTTGTGAAAGAAATAAGGGAATAATAGACCTTTGCTGGCAGTGCTATCCTCAACAAACATATATATCTATTCATCTTCTTAACCTACTTTGAGGTGAGTTGAGTAAAGCTAAGTACTGGCTCAATCCATTTAGGAGGGCTACGTTGCAATGCACATTAGTAACATGCTGACAATTTAGCTCAACAGAGAGCTACACGCAAAATGATTAAAGAAAATTTAACTATATTCATTCAACTTACTTAACAGCAATCATATCCAGCCACATTATTAAAATCCAACATGCGAATAAAACGCAATAAGAAAATTAAGAATTACTTATTAAAAAGTAATAAACTTTATCACGAGCAAATTAAGCTTTCCGAAAATTTAAATTATATCATGAGGCTGGTGGACCCTTCAACATTTTAGTCCTATTATTTTAAAAGTTTTTGTTTTTTATTATACCTAGTAGTGCTTCGCACACAAGGTATATTAACTTTAGTCGCGTAACGGCATTAACGGATTGAGATAGATATTGACTTACACATATCTAAATGTTCAGGACGAAAAGAGAAATTGATTAAGCCATGTCCGTCCGTCCCACCGTCCGTCCGTCCATCCGTCTGTGAACACGATAACTTGAGTAAATTTTGAGATATCTTAATGAAATTTGGTATGCGGGTTCCTTGGCACTAATATCCGAGCGCTATTTAAAATGGCGAAATCAGATGATAGCCACGCCCACTTTTTATATATATAATATTTTCGAAAACACAAAAAAAGTCATTACTCAGTACATAATGCACCTATAAGGATAAAGTTTGGTGAGTACATTGAGATTGAGGCATAAAATAAAATGTTCAAGAAATTTTTGAAAATGGGCGTGGCAACGCCCACTTTTGATTAAGTCAAATTTAGAAATAATATTAATCATGAATCAGAAACCGTTCAAGATATCGAAACGAAATTCAGCACGCAGGTTTTCAGGTATGCAAGGAATGTTCCAGCAAAAAATGGGCGGAATCGGTTGAGGTCTACGCCCACTTTTAAATGAAAGATTTTGAAAAGGATCGTAGATATATTAAATAGGCAATAACTTTGCGTAAAATAGCTTTACATCATTTATATTTCAGTTTTAAAGTTTCCGTAAACAAAGAAATCCAAAAACTTAAAATTTTCGAAAATGGGCGTGGCCCCGCCCTTTTTATAGTGGACTATTCCACAAAACTTTTTATGCCATAACTCCGCCAAAAATTGATTTGTGGAAACGAAATTTGGTGATAATGTTCTATATATAAAGGTAACTGTTTTCTGTAAAATTGGGCGAAATCGGTTAATGTCCACGCCCAGTTGTTTAACATATTTCTGAAACATTTTTTTGTAAAATTTAAAGAGCGATATTTCTACAACTAAGCAAGTTATATCAATTAGATTTTGCACACATAATAAGCTTTTTAAGAAAAACTCGACCGCAAAATTTTTTTTTTAATTTCGTAGAAGTAGGCGTGGCGTCGCCCACTTTTCAGCATAATATTTCTGCTATTTTCAAAGGCAATCGCTTATAATTCAATCCTGATATTTCAATGAAAATTTGTCGGCTGATTCTTAGTAGTATGTATTATACTCCTGCCAAAAACTAGCCAAATCGGGAAACACGCAAGCGAAATATTCGGGCACGTAGTTAATAGCCCACTGCAATAGCGAAGTTATATATCTTTTTTGATTTTCATACCTTTCATAAACATTAAATGTATGTAAGTATGAGAACAAGAAGAGAAAAGTTCACTAAAATGATCAGCATGATGAGCGGAGTCGATTTAGCCATGCCCGTTTCTCCGTCCGTCTGTCTGTCTCTCCGTCTGTCTATTTGAACGCAAACTAGTCTCTCAGTTTTACAAAAGAATGCTGAAATTCGTGGTTTGCTTTGGCCGTTTTATAATATACTAGCAAACCCGATAGACGTTGTTTTGACGTTTTGATATATAGAACACATCTATACATAAAATTCCATTCACTTGAACCAAATAAACTCCTATCTATACCGAACTGCAGCTTTATATGACCTGGGGGATTTTCCAAAAGCTATATACAGACTGCGTCGTGCCCAGCGAACTCCTGAACTTATCGTGAAAGTTCAAGAGCAAAACAAAACACAAAACATGTGGGCGTGGCATCGCCCACTTTTGAAAAATTATTTAGATATTGACTAAGTGACACACATATCCTAATTTCATTAATTTAGACCAAAAAAGTTCGGAATTATGACGAATTGAAACTTTATATGGCCTGGGGGCGTGGCTGCGCCTACTTTACATTGTCTATGCTGTACCCAGTGAACCCAAGTATATATTGTGAAAATTTCATAAAGATCGGTTGAGTTCTTTGGCGCCTATAAAAGACACCCTTTTTTATATCTATTTTTGTTATGCACACAAGGTAAATTACTTCATTCGGCATAAACGAGTCGAGATATATATTTATTAATGTATATCAGAACGTTCAGGATGAAAAGTAAAATATCCGGCCAAGTAGTTAATACCCCACTGCAAAAGCGAAGTTAGTTGTATATCTTTTTTGATATCCATTCCTTTCATGAACATGAAATGTTTGTACGTATACTGAAATGGTCAGGAGGATGAGCTGAGTCGATGTAGCCATCCGTCTTTCGGTACGTCTGTCTGTCTGTTCGTCGGTCAATTTGAACGCAAATACGAACTGAAAGTATTAAACTAGACCTGCGTAAATTGGGATGACATAATAGATCACTACCAGGTATGTAATTTTCGGTTCCACCCGAGCTTAGACTTTCTTACTTGTTTTTGTTTATTTGCTTTCCACTAATCTTAACCTGACTACATGGAGTAGCATAGCAAAATGAAAAATAACAAATAGGAAAATAAACGCCACAAACTACCGGATAAAATGGGTGTTGCATGCGGATTAAGTTAAACGCCTATATATACAAACAAATTTCCATTTAATTCTATGCACGATCACATGTTGAAATGGACAATGTGAATGCAACAACACACGCCAAATAAATACAATAGCAACAAAACGCATTCACAGACATGCAATTTACATAAGTCATTATTAGAGATGCAAAGCAAAGGTGTTTTTTTAAATCCTGGAATTGATGTTATGGAATCCCTAGAACTTCCGTCATCTTTAAATATCTCTACATATAATAAAATTGTAAAAGGGGGGACATGACCTAGAAGGTTCGGCTGGTCATACCAAATTGTTACCACGACAATCGGGCAGTACCGCAAGGGAGTAACGGAGCGTACCGGATTCATATCCGGCAAAGGACTGTCAGTTCGACAGCACTCCCCAAAACCTTCGGGGAGTGTTTTTGTCGTTACAACAACAACAACAACATCATTATTAGGCAAATAGATGCCAAATCCACTGTTTTCAGAATTTTTGTCTGTCTGTCTGTCTGTATATTTGCGCGCCCATCACTCAAAAATTACATAATGTAATTGAATGGAGGAATTACCGTTGTATTACTTGACGTTTAACTTAAAATTTAAGATACCATTTGTTCCGATAGCTTGACCGGCTTCGGAGATATTGACCGATTTGTGGACCAAGGTGACCCAAAATTTGTTAGTACAATATGGGTTTCAAACGAAAGGTGACAATGAGTGTTGTAATAAGCGATGTAATTAAGTTCCATATCTTATCTGGTATGCGATATAACGATGAAAATTGGACTCAGTTTCTTATTAGTTCTGACACGCAGCGAAATGGGCCGGGTTTACTAGTTTTGAATAAAAAAGTTTCGTTGTTCTTTAGAATTTTAAGGGGTACGTAAATTGAAATTTGATAAGGTCGTCCATATTCAAGTTTAGATTATAAAGAGAAATAAAATATGTGCACTTTTATACAGAGAATTTGCACCTGACCTTTTCCAGTTTCGGATACAAACAGTTTGAAATTTGGGTTGGGTCATACTTTGAGCAAAAATTCAGTAACCAGTTGAGCTGTGGAAAAGTCCATGTACGCACAATGTAGCCGTCTCAAATATACTTATATACTCTTATTGTTAAGGTTTTGATACAGGGTGGCGCAAAAGTAATCCTCCTATCAGAAAATGCTATAAATTTTGCCATTGGCCCCTAAAGTCAGTTCTGTTTTGACATTTGTGTAGTAAACACATGCGAAATACACGTTAATAAACAATGTTACGCTACACTGCTCCAGAACGCGGAATATTGCTGACTATTTATTTGACCAATAATCGGTCGGGGCCAAAGGTTACTGTGAATGGTGAGCGCTACAGAGCAATGATCAACGAGTTATTTTTGCCGCAACTTGATGAATTGGGATTGGAAAACATGTGGTTCCAACAAGACGGTGCAACAGCACACACTGCACGTGCCACAACCGATATGCTGAACATCGGAAGCTTACTTTTGCGCCACCTTGTATAAGTGCTTGTATCGAAATATATGGAAACCGTTTTAGTGTCACAAAAACCAGGGAAGCAACACAGATACCTCTTCGATAGCTTTCATTTCACAAATCTGCTACTAGCACAAGTATTGTATAAATCTCCTTTGAAAACCTTTCACTATATGCTAGATTGTTTACGTGCCACTCAAGCCTCATCCCCATTAGATTTCCCTTCTCAGACTCTCTTTTTGTTTTGTTCCCCGCTTTATCCCTTGCCCAATCTTGCTCCTCATTATTCTACAGGTCGCTTTCTGTTGCATTTTCTTATCTTTGGACGCTTCTCTCGTTCTCTTGGGCTTGGCTAAAATACGCATACCTCCTTTCAAAACCTTTCATTTGATATCGACATTGTTTTCTCAAAAATCAGAGCTTAAGCTGGACCATATTTGTGGCGAAATCTCCAAAACCATTTTAAAGCACCCTTGAGTACCTTTTTTTTCTGATACCCAAACTGTTCACAATCAGTGTTTTTTAGTTTGACCGAACATACTCAAGCAATCTTTCTCGTCATCTTCGCCCTCTTATAATCCCACAGCCTTTCGCTTTTCCACTTTCCTTTTTCCCGATATTCACATCTTTTTTCTTTATCGTCATCGCTATTTTCATTGTTCCCTTTGGCACACTTTTCTCAACATCTTGAACTTTTTCTTGTCTATAACCTCGTTATTCTTCATAATAATCGTTTAAGCATGGATATTCCGATGACAAAATGAGTTGATTCTTTGGATCCCGGTATTGTAAAAATCATACATCCCTAATCTGTATATAGCGATTACACGCGCTATGTTATGCTTAGCAAAAAGAGTTTTCCATGCGGATTTACACAGGACTAAACATGCAATGCACAAGCAAATACATACAAACAAATACATGTGAATTTTATGCAGTTCCTTTGTTGGGCTGGGTGTGTGTCCACCAAAGTGGCTAACTTCCTACCAAATACATACATACTTACATACATACACATACAGTGCACAGAGCCTGTTATTTATTAAACTTGAATGCAAGTCAATTGGTGAAATTAAAACAGTAGAATGCGAGAGTGTGTTGGTGGCAAAAGTAGGATGTTTTTTGTGAAAACTGTTAGGAAGTCTTTTCCCGTTTTTGTCACGTTGTATGATTCAGTTAAATTCTTTACTAAGAGGGAGGTAGCATTGTAAAAGCTCAAGGTTTGGAATTGGATTTTTTCATATGAAAATCGGTGTTATTGCAAAAGAGCTGCAAATATATGTGCAAAAGATGTATGGAACATTAAATAAAACTAGAGTGCGAACTGTTTTTGAAATTAAATCACAAGAGCGTGTCAGAAAAATTTTACTTTTGTCTTTCAATTTCGACTTTATTTGCCATGGAATCAAAAATTGCTATTTATGGATATTTAAAATTTTTAGGCAATTTAGTTTTATTTAACTTTATTTTATTTTATTTTATTTTATTTTATTTTAATGTACATTTTCCATAACATTTAGTCTCCCATCGCCTGCTTTTGCGTTCCTTTACAGCACCACCAAAGTTTCTGTTTAGAAAAATCACTTTGCCACTTAATTCATATTTCGAGTGCGTAATGGAAATTCTTGATATTATTTTATTTTATTATATATGAATATTTTCGAATTATTTATTATCGTATTAAAAGTTTCACTTCCGACAATGTACTTTCTAATTAAAATTCCCTACCTTCCATCTAAAATTTATTGTACACATATCAAAAGCTTAAAACTCAACAAAATCACTTAAGCGTATTTAAATATGTCGCTATTTTTAGAGTGCAAACGAATGCAATAAAAAAAAATACTTTTTCAGTTTACTTTGAAAACTTTATCTATTTCGACGCGGCCATGTTTGTATAAAAGGACTTTATTAAGTGAGCTGCTTGTAATTCCAAAAAATTCATCGATTTATTGCCAAAGTTTCCATGCTGAACAAAGGCATTTGCTGAGCTGTTGCACAATTCGACACGGCCTTCACTTTTTTATTGCTCTCGGCATTCAATTCAAGTTTTCTTCAAAACATTGACAATATTGCCAAAGTTTCACCATTGGTACATACATAAATATTAATACCTAAGTTATGTACGCGGAATGTAATAAAAACTCAGTAATCTTTCCTCCTGTACTCGTACAAGTCATTCCTTATCTTCGATGTTTTATTACTATTTATTTTTAGTATTTATTCGTTTGACCTGCCAAAAAAAGTTTGAATCGCATTTTTATGCCCAACAAGCAGATGACTATCAGGCATGACGCAACTTTGTTCTTTATAATACAGATATGACATTTTATAAGTACTTAAAACTTTTTAAGAGCATTAGAGATAGGGTTTGCGTGTAAATGTACGCCTATATACCAATAATATGTAAATATATGGACACAACTAATAATGACAAGGGAAATGAGAAAGTTTGCAATATTTACAAAAAATTTAAATGATTATGACGAAGTGAGAATGGGCAATATCTTGCCTCAAAATGACAAAGCTTTATGAAACTATAACCCTTGCGGGTTAGGGGTTTAGAATATGCCCGAGGTAGGCATACCGGTCGTAAGAGGCGACTAATATGCACTCGATGGTTGATATACGGATATGATGCTTCTCACCTTTCATTACCCATTTAGGGGTGACATGACCTAGAAGGGTTCACTGGTCATAAATCGATAACACTACAGTCGGGCAGTACCGCAAGGGAGTACCGGAGCGTACCGGGTTCAAATCCGGCCAAGGACTGTTAATTCGACAACACTCCCCAAAACCTTCGGGGACTTTTTAATTGCTGATGAACTCCAGATAAATTTCACTTTCCGACCGATATTCTGTTATTCGCCATCAAAACTAGGAAGAATATTTCTTAAAAGTATTTCGAATTTCTTTACCTTTAGGGTGGGTGAGGCAGTAACAATACGAGCCATCTTTTTTAACCTTCTAAAGGGTTTCGGGTCAAATTTGATCTTTTTTAGAAAGAAAATCGTTTTTCCGTGAAAAGTTGCCGCTTAATATTTCTAATATTTTATGACTTTTATTTATTTCGAACCTGAAAAGGTACTGATTACTACTTATACATTTACGAATTCCCTACCTACAGACTTTTTAACAAATTTGGTCTTCGGGTCAAATTTGCCCCTTTTGCTAAAATGTTACTATTTTATTATTATTTGCTTTTCTGGGCAGAATGCCTTGCTCAACAATCATATTGGGTACTATTTCGAAGCACAGTAGTTGTAAACTGTTGGCTGAGCTGATTAGTAATCACCTTCAGAAGCATAAAGAGGAGTTGCGGTTCCGTTGGGACTGTACGTCAAAAAGGTTATCATAAAATGTTTCCGATGACGTTGTAGTTTTGGTCAACAGTTTGCTCTACTTTGTGCTTAGAAAACGTGCTCATCGACGGATTGCCGCGTTCTGTAACGTCGGCAAATTCTTCAAAATCAGCTTGAACAAAATCTACTGGAAAAACACATCACTTTATGTGGAACCATTCGTAAAAATAAGCCTGAGTTGCCATCAGAGTTATTAGCAACTAAAGGAGTACCTAAATACTTTGGTATCTTTCATACTAAAAAAAAAACAAACTGGTGTCTCTACTCAGCACTTTTCATCATGCCTCAGAAGTAAATAATAGCGAAGACAAAAATACTCAGATAATATTGGATTACAACAAAGAAAGAGAAATCGATTAGCAATATGATAGGTATATCAGCGCATAATGCTTTTGTTAATAACAGCTTCAACGAAAACTGTCTTTCCAAACGCCGACACTGGCAAATGCAGATTACTGAACCTGATTCAAAACAACGGAAAACTTTACCAAGGGCTCCGTTTTCTCAGGAAATCGTGAAGATGATTCATGCTTTCGATCAACAAACGTCTATTTCAACAATATCGGAAAGAAGGTCATACAAATGTACAACAAAAAGAAGTCGATGTCAACTAGTTATGTAAGACCTCAGATAATAAAAATGCATTAATCTCTACTACCTTGAAAAGTTTGTATGCAAGAAGCATTCTAAAGCGATTATTTTATATACCCAATGCAGTAATTAAAAAAATGAATAAGATTCAAATTTAACAAATGAATAAATTTTTTTATATATGCTGTAAATTCGAATATGAGACACTTTGTCTTTTCTCTCTAGGAAACACTTTTCAGCCTGCCTTCATATATTCGAAACACCGTTTGGCGCTTAGTGAGGAAAGTTCTAAAACTAAAACCCGATATTCTTTGCAGTTCTTAATTTTCAAGTATTTTGAAAAAAAAAATGGTTCAGTTGACTTATTCGAGTTTAAGGATAGGTTTGGTTGTTATTGGAAAATGGTTGTTTATACAATTTGATATAATGAATGGTAATATCAGAGACTTTTAGAGTATAAAAGGAAACTTTCTTTTCTGCTATTTTTGCTTCGACTAACAAATAAGTATTAAAATAACAGTAACAAAAGAGTAACGAATTTCTAGGTAACAAAACTATTGGAGCCTGCAGTTGGAACGAAACACTGGGCACTGAAACAAAATAAACGACTTGTCTCGTGCTCGAAAAATAATTAAAAAGGTTAATATTTTTTGCGTACCTTAACTCTAACGTCTCCGTGTATGGTTTTTGCTGATGAGGTATTGTTCGTAATTTTAACTGTTTAATCTTTTAAAGTTTTGTGAGACATTTGAAAACAAAAACCGCTTACATAAAATTTAATTTTTAAAAATTCAATATTTTCTGAATATATAGTTTATTCTTATAAAAAGAACGAAACTAAACATTGAGGATGGGGGAACGCAGAAACCGGTTTGTTAAAGAACCAATTTGACAAGGGATTACGGAAAATCGTTCCAATATCTTTTTTTTCTTTTATGGCGCGATATACAACAGGTATATCATCATAAACCTCCTAAGAGATTTTTGCGCCAAGCTTCTCTTCCAATTTGTGGTGTGCCGATTTGAATTTTCCCTACAAATTGGTGGGACCTACAGTTTTCATGTTTTCAGTTTCATGGCAGAAATACACCCGGAGAGTTTGCCAATCCACTGCCGAGGGGCGACCCCGTTTTGAAAAACTTTTTTCAAATCACTTTTGATGTTACCTGTACCAGGGCTCGAACCATGGACCTTCGGTGTGGTAGGCCGGCAACACTACCTCCACACCACGGCGGCCACCAATATACATCTTATAAAATAAGTCAAACAGCTTTCGTTTCAAGACGGAACCAGGAACTTAAAAGAAGTCATCTCACATTAGTTTTTTAATCTATTGCTAGCAAACATTCCACGTAATATTCTGATTTTCATATAAAATCAAGTAGCTACGATGTTGCACTTCATTAATAATGCTCAAATGTTCCTGAGGTTACGTTATGAGTTCTGTTTCTATACCCGAATGTTTCGTTACAATTTTGTTACTCAGACATCATTACTAGTTTCGTTTTTGTATTTCACGTTTCGGTAATAGTTCTGTTCCTATTGTTCATCGTTGTCCGGAGTTGCTGTAGAGGTTTGGTTTTCACTGAAACCGTTTCCAATAAATTGTTGCTTGTTCTGATACAAAAGTGTATTGTTTCCCACAGTATCGTTACAGCTTTCGGTAAAACATACATTAAAGTAATTTTGTTTAGTTACGTAGCTTTACAACAATATAGAAGCACAAACGCATTACAAGTCCCAGGTTCTAAATATAAAATGCGAAACAAAATGGAAACAAACACCATAGCTATCCGGATCGATCTACTTCGATAGCTGCTAATCTTCACTACTCAACTAGCCCTTGGCGCGGCTCCAGGTATGTTTTACCTGATAACATTCGCTTTTCTATTTTTCGTTGTTTGTATTCTTTACTTGTAAAGTGATTGCCAATCGGTTTTTGATACTGCATAGCTCTGGCAGTATTCATGCTAGCAAAATTTAAACTCGCTGAAGAATTCAATTATATTAGCAGCTAATACATCAAGGAAAAACGATAAGACGAGAGACGGACATTGCTAAATCGACTCAGCTCATCGTCCTTATTATTTCAGTTTACTTATTGATGGGCTCATCTCTTCTTCTTCTCATACTTACAAACATTTCATGTTCATTAAAGGTATGAAAATCAGAAAAGATACATATATTCCTTCCCTATTGCAGTAGGGCATTAACAACTTGCCCGAATATTTTGGTTGTGTGTTATTCGATTTGACTAAGTTTTGCCATGAGTATACTACATACGATTGAGAAGCAGCTGACAAATCTTGATTGAAATATCTAGTTGACATTGCAAGCAATCGCCTTTGCAAATAGTATAACTTTTATGTTCGAAAATATAAATTACGTCTAATCAATTTTTTTTTAGTTTTTTTTTTTTTTGATGAAAATAAGAGTTATTCTTTGAGCGGTATCTTATCCTTCAAGAATAAAACTTAAATTTTAAGTTTTACTTTTTTTCACAGTTCGAAAAACTAAAAAGCCTTTTTGCATGCCAACTTATTTACATATAGATATGTGTCTATTAATACAAGGTGGCGCAAAAGTAAGCTTCCGATGTTCAGCATATCGGTTGTGGCACGTGCAGTGTGTGCTGTTGCACCGTCTTGTTGGAATCACATGTTTTCCAATCCCAATTCATCAAGTTGCGGCAAAAATAACTCGTTGATCATTGCTCTGTAGTGCTCACCATTCACAGTAACCGTTTGGCCCCGACCGATTATTGGTCAACTAAATAGTCAGCAATATTCCGCGTTCTGGAGCAGTGTAGCGTAACATTGTTTATTAACGTGTATTTCGCATGTGTTTACTACACAAATGTCAAAACAGAACTGACTTTAGGGGCCAATCGCAAAATTTATAGCATTTTCTGATAGGAGGATTACTTTTTCGCCACCTTGTATATGTTAGTTATTGAGTACATATGGTGACGAAATTATGCACACCAAGATTTATGATCAATTACTTGCCAAAAAGGTGCAGCGGCTTTTTGAGTTTTTCGGTCCAAGAAAAACATTAAAACTCAAAATAAAACTTTTATTTTTGAAGGATAAAATATATCTCAAGGAATAATATTTTTTTTTCAAAAAAATAAAACTAAAACATGACTTCTGTTTTCGATCAGAAAAATAAAACTCAAAAAATAAGAAATGTTTGCTGTAGAATTTTGCTTAAAAAGTGTTTTATATGTGAAAGATCTATTTGATATAACTTGCACAGGTAAGAAAATGTTGCGTTTTAAATTTTACAAACATATTTTTCAGAACTAAATATTCAACATTTTCGCCAAATATCGTTTCGATTAATACATTTTTGGCGAAGTTATGGCATAAAAAGTTTTATGGAATAATCTCGTATAAAAGGCACGGCAACGCCCATTTTCAGTTTTTCTGAAAACTTTAATAAAAAAAATTGTCTAAGCACTCAAGACTCCCGGTTTTTTTTTGAATTATGTAGCAAACAACTACATATTTAAAGCCTTCTTTAAATAAAGATTAAAGTATGAAATAATCTTTAGAAATTGTTGTGTTAAAATAACAAAAATAATGACCGAAAGAGTGAGCAAACTACATATATAGAGTTAAAGGTGTACGATCTTATATATATGAAAATTCGTAAAGTTAAAAAAAAAAGAACATATATATAATATAATATAATATATAGAGATATAACTAAATTCCGCTCGAAAGAAAGAAAGAAAAAAAAAGCCATTGATTGAATTTAAAATAAAAAAATTAAATAAATGAATAATTAAAATGTTAAAATCATAAAATTATATAAAAAAGGTATATATGTACATAAAAAAAAAAATATAACCAAAAGAATTGTGAGAAAGAGACAGATGTAAGTGGTTTTAGGAAAGTGAAGAGTGGAAATTAGAGAGAACCTTTTGTTAGTAATGTTAGTGTCCTAATACACAAAAATATTTGTGTTTGAGAAAAAAAAATTAAGATAACATAATAAAATCGAAGTAAAATAATATATGTGCCTTAAGCTTCAACTTTTAGCAAAGCAGCGGAATGGTCGGAGGCCTTCATCGAGTTCCTGCATCAGAAAATGTAAATTTGCTAAATTATAATTTCCATTTACCATTATTTCTATTTTTGTTTTGATTTTTGGTTTAAAGTATGTATCCATACATATTTTGATACTTATAGTGCTATCCCACTCTTTGTGGAATGTAAGAGGAAATAGAGAGAGAGCTTACAAAAACCAGTATTTTCGTAGATTTGCTTTTATTGCAATTTTCCAAATTAAATTTAAATTTAATTAATATTATTTTCAATTGCCTATTATCTGGGCTATTTCAAATGCCTTTTCACTTTCCTACTATCGCAGTATAGTTAATTTGTAGGTTAATAATTTTAATCATCCCATACATAGCAGGCTACCTATTTAAAAGTTGTTCCGATCCCACGCCGTTCCTATAAGTGTTCGGACATAGTAAAAATAGTACTTTTTTTGTTATTCAGTACTAAATTTAGTACGAAATCAAAATACTACCTTTTTATTAGTTGGTTAACTTTATTATGAAATAAAATATGAATCGTTAAATTTTGTAATTATGGTCTGAAATTTGCTTGTTGTTGTTGTTTTATATTGGGACTTCTCGCTAACATCTGAGAAGTCATGGTTGGGTGGGTTAAGAGCGGTAAGTAATTGGTAATAGCACCGCTAGGCAAAAGGCAAAGTGTTGTGTCGCTTTTAGAAAGGTTAATCATTGATAAAAATATGTGATGAGGTAAGGAGATTCCCTTAACCCTTACGTGTGCGTAAATTTTTTCTTGTTAGGCCTTGGGGTTGTCTCAACTGGTGGTTTGGTCGGTCGTTTGGTCAATGAATCCACATAAGTGGCTGAAGCTCCGGGACAGCTAGACGCACACGGGCAGACGCGGACCATCTTCTTCGTGCCACCAGGTAAACTTGGTACAACTGCGAAACAATTGTCAACCCAGAGTAAGTATGCTTATCGAAGGTTCCATAACAAGATACTACCGTTAGGCGAATGAAATTAATATACCTTAGGGGGTAGCTAGGTATAATAGGTTCGGTAAGTAGATTCAGTTAGATTTTTGAAACAGTCAAACAAACAATAAGACATTTCTATCTTTCCTCATCCATTTTAAGTTCTGAAAAGCAGCGAAGCGCGAAAGGGTTTGCCAGTTTATTTATAATAAATGTTATGTAAAAAATGTCTTCAAACTCACCTTCTTCATAAATGTCATTACATTGGTGGGCAGCATTTTGATGACTTATCTTCACACTTCTTGCCTTTGTTATTTAAGTTCTGCTGCGAATATGAAAACTTTTGCCATTTACACTTTTCTTACAATTCGCAAGAGAGTCCCGGTTAGTGGGAAATACTTTTTGTTACGAAATTGATTAGGTTTATACGTTTTTTCCAGTATTTCTACACAAATTGCTTATTAAATTTTTCGCTTACTATGTTCTTTGCTCAATTTTTTTTTTCCTTTTTTTAATTATCATCAAGATAATGCAAACAATTTGCAGCAGGTAAAATAAAGTAATTAAAAAAATGTTACATTGTTGCACATTTTTCTATTTCCGCACATTCGTCACACTAAGTAAATATGTACTCTACAAACTTTATGAAAATTGAAGCGGGGTCAAGCACTAAATGTCATTTAAGGATTCGGTGGTAAAAAGTGTGAATATCAAACGAAGAAGTGTGGACTTGTAAGTTTGATTAAACACAACAACAAATATTATGCGCTGCGCTCGCATATCGTTACAGCACAATGGGGTGTGCGCTATTTTGGTTTTATTTCAATTTTTTCACTTGCAATTTATTCCCTGTTTGCTATCGTTTCTTGTTGATTTCACGCTTGACTGTATTTTATAGCTATATTTGCGAGTCTATATTTATTCTGGCTTGTATTTGTGTGACTGTCAATACCACTATGCGCGAAAAAGCTTCGAAAAAGTATCATAGTTATGGCTACATACAATACTACATCGATACGTTCATATTCTGCATCGCATTGTTACGAATTTGTGTTTTTGTAGTTGTTTGCGGTTTGAAGTAGACTGCAATGGGCTAGCGCGCTGATGCGATACGACATGTTTGCTTTTCGTGTTACCTTCCTTTGCCGCCTTCTTCACTGCCAAAGTAATATAATATCGTTGGTTTTTCTCATTAAAACCGAATTTTACTTAGCACAATATGCAAGTTTTGTTTACCATTGCTCAACTCTTTCGTGTATTCTTGCTCACCAGCTGTTGTTATTTTTATTGTTTCTTGTTATTGTTTTCTTCTTCGCTTTAGTTTATTTCTGTGTTAGTATAGCGTTTTTTACTGTTTTCTTGTATAACTTTTCGAGCGTGTCTTTATTTTTTTGCCATCAATTTTGATCCCCCACACACGCACACACACAATCTTTCGCTCTCGTATGTGCAGGTTATGTACTGTTCATCGCTCACATCTGCATATCAAATGTTGTTTTTATGGTTTTTAAAGCATACTTTTCGCCGTTAACGGGCTTGCTTGCAATGCACTCACGTTCTGTATCGACATTTCTTATTTTTGAACTGCTCACTTAACTCAGTCGGGCTCGTCGTCTACACATACAAATATGTACAATCACATACACTTTTATATACACACATCATTCTTTTATAGCTGCCTTATTTGACTTTAACTTTTGGTTTATTTTACAGCTGGATTATCTTGTTGCGTGTTTGACTTTTGCATATTTTATTTGGACTTTTTTTATTTCAAGTTTTTAGTCTTTTTCATGAGAGGCTCGTTATGTTGATGTTGGCTTTTCATAACATTGTTTGTGTATGACCATCTAGTTTAAGTTTTCTTACATCAATTCCCATTTTTCGTATATTTGTTGTTATTAGAAAACTTTCCGCATAAAAATAAAAACTGGCAACAAGAACTGTTATTTTGGTGCGAACTTTGTCCAATGTATCAGAAAGGTTTATTTTTCGTTTGGAGGTCGCTGTATGACGAGTTTAGCATTTTTGGTCTGAAAAGTAAATAAAATATTGAATTTTAAACAGAATTCCTAGTACAAATTGTGGTGCGATACATTTCATTATACATAAACATATATCTACTCTAATACAACTTTGGAAAACGCTTTTCTCACTAGAAGAATATGCACTAAAAAACAAGGAAGGAAGTCTAAGTTCGAGTGGAACCGAAAATTATATACCAAGTAGTGATTTATTATGGCATACCAATTTGCGCAGGTTTATTTTAATACTTTTCAGTTCGTATTATAAAGCCAACTAATTGTTTGCAATAAAAAGGTTTTTGTTATGAGTTTTGAGGGCCAAATTAATTTATTTGTATATAAATAGCTTCCCTACCAACAACTGATCACCACATTTTTTCAAAATACCAATACATGCACATTTTATGTTTGAAAAATTTGCGTTCAAATAGACCGTCGGGCAGAGAGGCAGTCAGACGGGAGACGGATAGAGCTAAATCGTATCAGCTCATCGTCCTGATGATTTCAGTATGCTTATCAATGGGCCTATCTCTTCATCTTTTCAAAAATAAAAACATTTCATTTTCACTAAAGGTATAAAAATCTAAAAAGGTATATAGCTTCCCTATTGCAGTGGGGTATTAACAACTTGCCCGGATATTTTACTTTTGTGTAATCCGATTTGCCAAATTTTTGGCAGGAGTATGATACATACTACTGAGAAGCAGCTGACCAATTTTCATTGAAATATCAAGATCGAATTATAAGCGATTGCCTTTGAAAATAGCAGAATTTTTATGCTGTAAAGTGGCGGCGCCACGCCTACTTCCCCAAAATCTACAAAATTTTTTTGCGTTCGAGTTTTGCTTAAAAAGCTTATTATGCGTGCAAGATCTCATTGATATAGCTTGCATGGTTATAGAAATATCGCGTTTTACAAACAAATTTTTCAGAACTATGTTAAAAAACTGGTCGTAGGCTTGGACCGATTTCCCCCATTTTCACAACAAACATTTCCTTTTATATATTCAACATTTTCGTCAAATATTGTTTCAATAAATACATTTTTGCCGGAGTTATGGCATAAAAAGGGACGGGTCACGCCCATTTTCAAAACTATATATTTTTGAACTTCCTTCGTTCACGGACACTTTGAAAGTGAAGTAGAAATGATATAAAGCTTTTGTACGCAAAGTTATTGCCTATTAAATATAGCTATGATCCTTTTCAAAATCTTTCATATAAAAGTGATTGTTAGAGCGTCTCACCTTACAGGAAAAAAAAAAGTCGGCCGTGCCTCTCCTCATATGAAGTGTTTTTGAAAAACATTTAAAAAAAAATTTATTTTTTTTTCTGGCAACCCTAGATGTCGCCCAATTGCATTTTTCTTCATATCTTCGGCATTTATTGTCGGATTTTAAAGTGTGGTACACCAACTTTTTTGTCTCAAGAAGTGGGTTTTTCCTAAAAAAGCTCATTGATCTCAGGCGCTCCGTTGTGGTACCTACCCATCATATCTCAGTTGCTACCACCCTAATGTACCGATATAATAACAGCAAATTAAAGACCGTAAAAACTTGTTAATCGTTTGCGAAAAAAGTACTTCAAATAATTCAGTAGAACTCGAAATAAAACAAATTTTGTTTTGAGTTGAGAGCCATACATTAGATGCCTTATTTTCTTTATACATTTTTCTTTATGAAGACCGTTTTTTTATAAATTAACTGGACTATTGTTTATCAATCAATAACACTAAAAACACTTGCTGACTTTATTGTAAAAGTTTATGCTCCTTTCTGGTTTCTGGTTAAAAACCAACCACTTGTAATTCACGGATGTCGTTACGTTTTCAAATACATCACATGGATTCGCCAATTGCCACAAGACATGCAAAATATTGTCCGTCCGGGCATAAAAAATAACTCGTACTTTCTGCACCCAGAAAATATTTTGATATCGATGATAACCGATACAGATCCATTCGTACGTTCAGATGAATACACGAGAATCTTGGCAGCCCGCAGAGAAGCTAATGGATGTGTTCGTCAAATGTTTGGTCCGAAAGAGGATAATTTTATAAATTTCGAGAGTGACAAATATTTTAATGTAATAGATTGCGATAGATTCGAACCGGCTGAGCCACCATGCTTGCAGTTCTTCGCGAAAGATCACCTCGAAGCATTACAATATTCCAATGAAATAATTGAATTACCAGGTATGCACAACGAAAACCATTAATTTTTTTTGCTTCTCTTTTATCGGCATTTTCACTGATCTTTTTCACAGCATATCCTTGTCATTCCCAAAATACCGAGCGATTTGTTCATACAGTTTATGAATCTACAATGGCGGTCACCGATGTACAACGCATGGGCCACTTTTTATCTAAGCTCGAGAGCCGGCAGAAATACAGCAAGCTTGAATCCCGAAAAAAGTTTATGGACTAAAATTTCCGTTACAAAACAAACAATTCACTTACTGTTTCGCGAGCGAGGAAAATAAATAAAATATACTTTTTCTTGTATGGCTTTAGACTAAAAATAAATTGTGTTATATTTCTGGTTCTACTGATTGAATCGAAATACTTTTTTCGCAAAAGATTTATGATTTTTTACGGTCTTCAATTAACTGACATTAGGTTGTTACATTAGGGTGGTAGAAACTGAGAATGGCGGGTAAGTACCACAACGAAACGCATGAGCTCAATGAACTTTCTTGAGAAAAACCTCTTCTTTGAGACAAAAAAATTGATGTGTCACACTTTAAAATCCGACAATAAATGCCAAAGATATGAAGAAAAATGTAATTGGGTTACATCTAGGGTTGTCAGAAAAAAAAAAAATTTTTTTTAAATGTTTTTCAAAAACACTTCATATGAGGGGAGCTACGGCCGGATTTTTTTTGGTGATACGCTCTAGTGATCGTGGTTCTTAACCGATTTCGCCCATGTTTTTCCGGAACATTCGTTGTATTAATATAAACACGTGTGCTGAATTTTGTTTCGATATCATGAAAGGTTTTTGATTTATGATTAATAGTATTTCTAGATTTTACATAATCAAAAGTAGGCGGTGCTCTCGAGGATGAGTTCCAGGGAATCCGCATACCAAATTTCACTAAGATATCTCATAATTTGCTCAAGTTATCATGTTAACAGGCTTACGGACGGACATTACTCAATCCATTTCTTTTTTCCTCCTGAACATTTTGATCAATATCTATCTCGATCCGTTTATGCCGCTACATACTACCGTTATGCGCCTAAAGTTAATACATCTTGTGTGCGTAGCACTACTAGGTATAAAAAATTACTTGAGTACAACTCGTGCGCGACCTTAACCGTAAACGTAACTGCAACTGTAGCCATTATTGAAATCTTAAAAGTAACCATAATGGTAAACGTAACCAAAACCACACACGAAAACTAAACCAACGCCATAACCGAATACTTAACAATTACCGTAAACATAACCAGAACCATAACCGTGAAAGTGACAATAACTAATACCGTAACCGTACCATCTGGGGGTCAGGGATTTAGAATATGCCCGAGGCAGGCATACCCCAAGGGTGTACCGGCCAAGGACTGTCAGTTCGACGACACTCCTCAAAACTTTCGTGGAGTGTTTTTGTCGTTACATACAACAACAACCGTAATCGTAGCCACAACAGAACATCTTAGTGTAACTACAACTGCAACTGCAGTCATAAAAAATGCATTAAACGCTTTTGGTCTATTAGAGTTAAATTAGTCGATTTATTTTTCAATACCATGATTTTTTTTTTTAAATAACATAAATATAAACAAGTAAGGAAGTCTAAGTTCGGGTGGAACCGAACATTATATACCTAGTAGTGATCTATTATGTCATCCCAATTTACGCAGGTCTATTTTAATACTTTCAGTACGTATTTGCATTAAAATAGACAGACGGACAGACAGAAATACGTTCCGAAAGACGGACAGGGCTACATCGGCCCAGCTCATCCTCCTGATCATTTCAGTATACTCGTACGTACAAACATTTCATGTTCATGAAAGGTATGAAAATCAAAAAAGATATACAACTTCGCTTCTTCCTTCATCCTGAACGTTTTGATTAACATTAATAAATATATATCTCGATGTGTTTATGCCGAATGAAGTAATATACCTTGTGTGCGTAACAAAAATAGATATAAAAAAGGGTGTCTGTTATAGGCGCCAAAGAACTCAACCGATATTTATGAAATTTTCAAAATATATACTTGGGTTCACTGGGTACAGCATAGACAATATATAGTATTGGAAAAGTAGGCGGAGCCACGCCGCCAGGCCATATAAAGTTTCAATTCGTCATAATTCCGAAGTTTTTTGGTATAAATTAATGAAATTTGGATATATGTGTCACTTAGTCAATATCTACATCATTTTTCAAAAGTGGGCGGTGCCACGCCCAAGTATTTTGTGTTTTGTTTTGCTCTTGAACTTTCACGATAAGTTCAGGAGTTCGCTGGGCACGACACAGTCTGTATATAGCTTTTGGAAAATCCCCCAGGTCATATAAAGCTGCAGTTCGGTATAGTTAGGAGTTTATTTGGTTCAAGTGAATGAAATTTTATATATAGATGTGTTATATATTTCAAAACGTCAAAACAACGTATATCGGATTTGCTAGTATATTATAAAACGGCCAAAGCAAACCATGAATTTCAGCATTCTTTTGTAAAACTGAGAGATTAGTTTGCGTTGCGTTGAATAGACAGACGGACGGAGAGCCGGGCATGGCTAAGTCGACTCCGGTCATCTTGCTGATCATTTTAGTGAACTTTTCTCTTCTTGTTCTCATACTTACATTTAATGTTTATGAAAGGTATGAAAATGAAAAAAGATATATAACTTCGCTATTGCAGTGGGCTATTAACTACGTGCCCAAATATTTTGCTTGTATGTTTCCCGGTTTGGCTAATTTTTGGCAGGAGTATAATACGTACTACTGAGAAGCAGCTGACCAATTTTCATTGAAATATCAAGATAGAATTATAAGCGATTGCCTTTGAAAATAGCAGAAATTTTATGCTGGAAAGTAGGCGGCGCCACGCCTACTTCTTCGAAATTGACAAAATTTTTTTGCGGCCGAGTTTTTCTTAAAAAGCTTATTATGTGTGCAAAGTCTAATTGATATACGAGGTGTGTTCAAAAAGTATCGCGAATTTTGTGTTTTTTCAAAAATTATTTATTTATTCATGAATATCTATTTTGTCCCCTTCAAAGTAATCCCCATGAGATATTATACACTTGTGCCAACAATCATTTTTTTGTATCTTGTTCAGTTGCTCCTTCGATGCCGTCTTTATTTCGTCAAGAGAAGCGTAACGTCGTCCTTTCACGGGCCTCTTCAATTTAGGGAACAAGAAAAAGTCACAGGGGGCCAGATCTGGGGAATACGGTGGCTGCGGCATCATTAGTGTGTTATTTTTGCCCAAAAAGTCGCGCACAAGCAACGATGCGTGAGCAGGGGCGTTATCGTGGTGCAAAAGCCAATTTTTGTTCTTCCACAAATCCGGGCGTTTCTGGCGGATTTCTTCGCGCAAATTGCGCATAACTTGCAGGTAATATTCCTTATTGACCGTTCTTCCCTGTGGCAAGAACTCATGATGCACCACGCCCCTGCAATCGAAGAAAACTGTCAGCAAAACTTTCACATTCGACCGAACTTGGCGCGCTTTTTTCGGTCTTGGTTCGTGCGGCAGCTTCCATTGAGATGATTGAGCTTTGGTTTCCACGTCATAACCATAAACCAGTTATGACCCTCTGGAGCAAATTTGGGTCGTCGCGGACAGAGTTTAACATCTCATTAGCAATGTTCATGCGATGCTGTTTTTGGTCACAATTGAGCAATTTTGGTACGAATTTCGCGTAAAAATCGAAGACGATCCAAAACACGTGCAAGCAAAGCAGCTGTCAACAATTAACTGAACATTCAAAATGGCCGAGCTTGTCGGCATAAGTGAGAGACATGAGTACCAACATAACGCCACAAAAAATTCAAAATTCGTGATACTTTTTGAACACACCTCGTAACTTGCTTAGTTGTAGAAATATCGCTATTCAAATTTAACAAAAAAATTTTCAGAACTATGTTAAAAAACTGGGCGTGGACATTAACCGATTTCGCCCTATTTTACAGCAAACAGTTCCCTTTATATATAAAACATTATCACCAAATTTCGTTTCCACAAATCAATTTTTGGCGGAGTTATGGCATAAAAAGTTTTGTGGAATAGTCCACTATAAAAAGGGCGGGGCCACGCCCATTTTCGAAAATTTTAAGTTTTTAGATTTCTTTGTTTACGGAAACTTTAAAACTGAAATATAAATGATGTAAAGATATTTTACGCAAAGTTATTGCCTATTTAATATATCCTTTTCCTAATCTTTCATATGAAAGTGGGCGTAGACCGTAATCGATCCCGCTCATTTTTCCCTGGAACATTCCTTGCATACCTGCAAACCTGCGTGCTGAATTTCGTGTCGATATTTTGAACGGTTTCTGATTCATGATTAATATTATTTCTAAATTTGACTTAATCAAAAGTGGGCGGTGCCACTCCCATTTTCAAATATTTCTCGAAAAATTTATTTAATGCCTCAATCTCAATGTATTCACCAAATTTTATCCTTATAGGTGTATTATGTACTGAGTAATCACTTTTTTTGTGTTTTCGAAAATATTATATATATAAAAAGTGGGCGTGGCTATCATCCGATGTTGCCCGTTTTAAATAGCGCTCGGAGATGAGTGCCAAGGAATCCGCATACGAAATTTCATTAAGATATCTCAAAATTTACTCAAGTTATCGTGTTCACAGACGGACGGAAGGACGGACGGACGGACATGGCTTAATCAATTTCTCTTTTCGTCCTGAACATTTAGATATGTATAAGTCAATATCTATCTCGATCCGTTAATGCCGTTACGCACTGCCGTTACGCGACTAAAGTTAATATACCTTGTGTGCGAAGCACTACTAGGTATAAAAATGGAAAAAGTTAATTTATGGATACAAATTTTATAAGAGTATTAAAATAAAATGGGAAAAATAACCATTTTACAAGTGTGAAATCTGTCTTCAACTCTAAAAATTTATTTAATACTGTGACCATAAATTCAACCGCGAACATAATCATAACCGTAACCGTAATTTAAACCGTAACCTTGGCAGTACCTAGTTCTAGTGAAATTTGATTTGTAAAAATGTGTGCGGGTTGGGCCCCGACTCCCGACGAAAACGTAATCCCAACAGAAAACGAGCCGTTACCGTAACCGTAACCGTAACTATGCCCTTGATCGCAATATTTACGGTAACGTAAACTGCTATTAAAGCTTTAAAGCTGCAGAAAAACTTCCATAACTATAACGCCATAGCTATCAATTTCCTTTGTAATCAACCATAAATAAGTTATTGATATGACGAAAAGCCCAAATTCAATTCCATTAATCAATGGCGTTAATTTCCAACAGTTGAAATCGGTTAGAGCCATTTCGTAGTAATCACAGCTTAGAAGTAGCTATTACCGTTATTTTTCAGATATTTCTATACCTCAAAACGCTCACAAATGAGTAAGAGTAAAATATAGACGTATGCAAAATTTCATCCAAATTTGATGGGTTTGGGTAAAATTTTTTTTGTTGGTTTTGATATGAAATTCATCATATATAGTTTTGAACAGAATTTGATTTGCCAAAAGACTGTATTTTCGGTTTTCTGGTGTACAATATTTCTGTATTTGAAAACTTGGGCATATATTTAAAAGTTTGAATTTTGAACGCTTTATTCACAAAATACACTACAGTAACATATCCCTACACCATCTACATTTTTATGTAGCTGAACAAAGGAATTGATTAAGAAATTCTTAACTATTTGAATATTAAATAAATTTTCAAAAACATTGCTCTTGCGATTTTTATATTTTTTTCATCATATCTTAGTTGTTCCAACGTACATACAATTCTGCATACATACCAACATGGCATACTTTTCACTTGGTCAAATAAGAGGAAAGCGTTTCAACTTGGCCACAAACAAAATGAAACTTTGATTTAAACAAACATTTTACATTCATTTGCACTGTGTAAACACTAGCCAAAGCGCGTGGAAGATAGACAAGTATAATGCAAACATAACTAAACATACAGGGTGGCTAATGAAAGCCGCTACCAAAAAAAAATTATATAACTTTTTTTCTATTTAATGAATCTGGTTAATTTTTTTTTTATTTTGCAGATTGACTTTTACATTTAACAAAAATGGATAACTGGGACACTGAAACAAGAGTTTGGATTGTCCGCCGCTATCACGCACTGGAGTCCGTAGTTTCGGTTCAAAGAGAGTATAGGCGCACGTTTGGCGGCAATCCTCCGAGCAGATGGACCATAATAAGACTTGTAAACAATTTTGCCGAGCATGGGACAGTCAACAGAAGACCTTACCATCGAAACCCTTCAGTTCGAACGGAGGAAACAATCGCTGCTGTAGCTGCTGCCATACAAAACAATCCACGTGTTTCGACAACAAGCTTATCTGCTCAAATGGGTGTAAGCAGACAGTCAATTATGCACAAAGATTTGGACTTATTCCCATATAAAATTCAAATGGCCAACAAACTGAACGCTGCAGACTTGCCGATTCGCTTGGAATTTTGCCAGAAGATGCTTCAAATGGTGGAAGAGGATGGAAACATGTTGAACTGTCTTTTCATGTCTGACGAGGCCCATTTCGATTTAAACGGCAACATAAACAAACAAAATTGTCGAATATGGAGTGCTTCCAACCCACAGATACTCCATGAGACGGAATTGCATCCACTTCCTGTCACAGCGTGGTGTGCAGTTTCATCACGCTGCATTGTCGGGCCCTACTTCTTCGAAGAAAACGGTCACACCGTTACGGTTACTGGAGACCGTTACTTGAGCATGTTGAGAGAGTTTTTTTATCCAGAATTACGCCGAATGAGAATTTCTTTCAACTCTGTGTGGTTTCAGCAAGATGGTGCAGCTCCTCATATAGCCCAACTTGTTATGACAGAATTGCGACGAAAATTTCCCAATAAGCTGATATCCAGAAACTCCACATTCCGTTGGCCACCCAGGTCGCCTGACCTTACTGCACCTGACTTTTTCTTGTGGGGTTATTGCAAACAGGAAGTCTTCAAAGCAAAACCAACAAATTTGAATGAATTAAGGCAATCCATTCGAGAAACAATTGCGGCTATTCCTGTCTCAACTCTCCAAGCAGTAATGAACAACTTTTTGGTAAGATGCAGCACATGCATCGACGAGCAGGGGGGGCATTTAAATTCCATTATTTTCAAAACTAATTAAGCTTTATTAAATAAAATTTAATGAGCTTTAACATGAATAAAAGAAAAATGAATTCCATACACTGAAAAAAAAATCATTTGAGTTTCTTAATGTAGCAAAATTCATCAGCCACCCTGTACAAACAACTTAATGTTACAGCTACAAATACGTAAAAACAAATGTACATAAGTATATAGCGGACATTTTAAACCTTGAGCTGAAAACTCTTTCTCGAATCGCGATGTTATACTCAATCCCCATCCTCATTCGACACACTCAATCAACATTACAATCACCATCCTTCAATTGTACAACTAAGAGAAAGTTGAGTGGACTAAAAAAGTTTCCACTCACTCACACACAAACTTGCTTACTATCACATACGCAACCATGCATAGATACAAAGATTGACGTTTCACTAACTGTCATTCACTTACGCACTCAATTTATTCGATTTTCTGTAATCTTTGCATTCACACTTGAAAGGACAGTTAAAACAGGATGGGAAATATGGTTGCTAGTGTTGATTTCCATATATATATATATATTGGTGTATGTTCCCTGTAGAGAAAATCTTAAGTTCTCAAACGTAACCACAACTTTCATAAAAGTGTATACATCACTAGTGGACCTTCGATAAATAAATATAAAAGAAGGTAAATATTTGGAGCGATATACCTGCAAGGAGATGAAGGCCGAGCTTCTCTACCAATTTTTCGTGTGCTTCTTTTTCCTACAAATTGGCCGGAGCTACAGTTTTTTGCCGACTCCGAACAACAAGCAGATACATTTTTTTTGAGAAGACTGCAAAACCACTGCAGACGGGCGACCCCGTTTTTTAAAAACTTTTTCAAACCACTTTTTATGTTAACAGTTCCAGGACTCGAAACTAGTACCCTCGGTGTGGTACGATGGACTCCTTCGCTAACATAAGAGAAAAATAGCAATTGCGTGTTTAAATATGGGCGTTGCTACGCCCATTTGAAATTAGTTTCAACATGTTTACATTTTTTTATTTAGCTTATTCTTTTTACAAAATTTCGGCAGTGCAACTCAGCTAGTTTCAGAGACGTCAACTTTGCGAAATAGCTTAAGCACCTTTTTGCCGGCACTCCCAGGCTTTTTCAAAAGTGGGTGTGACTATCAACAGATATTGCTAACTTTTACAACAAATATTTCTCGTTATACGCTTAATATGTGCACCAAATTGTAATTTTATACCCACTTGACTTCGAGTTACGTTTATGTAAATCTTAGCATAGGCTTGATAAAGTAAGGGGCGATGCCACACCTGTTTTGAAAAATATACTTTTTTTTGATTTCTTCTTGGAACGTCACTAAAAGTCAAATATTTGTGCCATACAACTTTTTTTTCCAAAGTTATAACCTATTATATTTGTCTGCTGTCCTTTTAATATCTTAAGCATAAAAGTGGGCGTGGTCTTTAAAAAATTTAGTCATATTTTCCGGCCTAGTCCTTGTAAAAGGAGCATTATCTTTGTCGCAATTTGTTATACTATCTTAAAGGTTTCTGATTTATGATTTATACATATTATTAATTGACTAAGTCGAAAGTGGGCGGGAACTATCACTTAGGTACAACAATTCCAGTTAACACAACAAAACTTAATATTGTATGCGTATTATGTACGTAAAAGTGAGCGTGGCTTAAACAGCATTTTTTTTTTTGATTAAAGAAAATTGTAGAAAAATAATTTTTTTTAACACAATTCCAAATATTTTGTAATTACTCACCCACTCCACTTGAACTAGTGGATATCTAGTTACTATCAAACTAGCTCTTATTTTGCAATTTAGGTTTAGTTTTGAAATTTTTTTTTTTTCACTTTTTACCGAGTTTCCAGCAGGGTGTGTATGGACCTTGCTAGCGCATACCCGTAGGGCTTGTGTCCAATACTTTTAAATGGGTTTTTTTTCAAGATCGTGTAAGTGTACCTTTTCATATACTTTTTATGTATTTCTCCATACAATTTAACCATCTTAAATCACCATTTACTCAGGCACACATACGTGCTTATACACCCATCAAAAATGTGCTTTTTTTCAAAACTTATGCATTTCATCAGTTTCCAAAATGCGCAGCTCCTGCATTTTCGTGCTTTTTGTCGTTTACAGGATCTTTTGTTGGCTATAGGGTATGTACATACTTAGTCCTTTTAATACTAATCTCTGCACATGTGTCGGAATAACAGCATTTGTCGCTGAGACCCATGAGTCCATTGCTCCCAATCAACAAGCTAAATACGGATGAAAAGCGTTTACGACTCATTGATTATGTTAAGGCCCAGTTTGAACTGATATTTGTCCGCTTTAATGCTTGTAAGCTAAGCTATTTGTTGGCATGGTTTTGCAGGAATTTAAATATTTTGTTGAGCTAGCAAAAATACTTATATAAACGCATTATAAGGATACTTGTATAAATTGTTGTAATAAGGAGTAATGTATTATGCAAAGATCAAACAAAAAATACTAAAACCATTAAATTTTGCCATGGGTAACATTGTATTTCTAATAATATAACTCAGCTATTTTTAGTACATTCTTTACTTAACTAATTTTAGACTGTGAACTAAGTTATTATGTATGTATGTGTGCAAGAAGAAATTTTCATTTCATCTCTATGATCCCTGTAGATTGCGGTAAAGCTTGCATAAGCAAATTTTGCTATGGTTAGTTTGGGTTTTACTCACCAGCGAGCAAAGACTTACCACCATATTCATAAAAAATAAAAAAGGTTTATAAAGCTCTAATAATTCAGAGTTTGTATGAAAATGTCATTTTAAAAAGTTTTATAAGTCCAATATGGGCTAATTTATAAAACACTTGTGCGTTTTTTCATTTAAAATTTTCTTTATATATTACCAGAAATGGGTAAATTCAATTCAATCCATTACAATTACATTCTTCAGTAAAGAAATAAATCCCACTGAAAAAGCCAAAGAACCCTCAAGGATTTATTTTTTTTTTAAAGGGTGAACGCTTTAGGGCAGTGCACTTTCTACCCACATTCCTCTGCTTATTTTTTCTAAACTAATATCCACCGTCGTGTGGCGTGAGGCTCTGTTTTGATAGAGTGCTGATGCGGGTTTAATTGCGCCCTTCATAAAAGCGACAATTCTGAGTGAGAATACTATATTCTATGAGTAGTTCTCTAAGACTGCCTAGCTATCTGGCATAATATAGATCCAGCTATTGATTAGAGCTACGTTTCTTCAGCAGCGTTTTCAGCCTCGTCTAATACTTAGGCTTATTCGGGACATCGTACTTCCTATTAAACATGAATATATCCTTCTTCTCATTTTTGTTTATAAACTTCAATAAACTGCCAACCAGCATCTGGATTAACTTATCGCAGGGCAATTGAAGATAAGGTTTGTCTACGATTCCTCCTCTTTATTATCTTCACAACTCCTACAGTATCGACGTCACGGCACTCCCAGACTTTTTCCATTTTTCCTAATAACGCAATAACCAGTTAAAACTCCCATGCGAAAGGCAATTTTAACCCTACTTAATATTAAAAATGACTAGATCTCTTGAACCTGCTTGCCTGAACGAACCCTGCTTAGCAAGTTCATCTGCCATACAGTTTCCTTTAAAGTTTCTGTGTCTCGGAACAAATGTTAAGCTCACACGATTTTATTTGCCCATGTCTTGAAGAGATAAGCGATAGTCCCGTGCTATTTCTGAATTGAATGAGTAAGAGCCACAGTTGAAAGTTGGAAATCTTAGTCTTTCGAAAGACCCACTCGAACGCTAAAGTTTTATGAAGATACAGCGTAAAGCACCGATAAGAGGACACACAATTAATATTACTAGAAATATTTTCTGTACAGTTGAAAACCGAAACTATTAATGTCGCACAGCGAACTGTGATTTCCAGAAGAAACCTGAAATTCTTTAGGAGCCTAGAGTGTCCTTTTGTTTTCGTGCTCCAACTGAATGATTCCCTTAAAAGTAGTGCTCACTTTGTCGCTATTGATATCATGCTAGATCTATGGGCAGCAAGTCAAGAATGACCTAACCAGCTTTGCTTGGCGGTGCTTTTAATTCTAAACAGTTACACGTTTCGCAATTTTAACACAGCCTCAATTTAACGTGGGAAGTTCGAAGCATGAAATTGACTCACTGAAGTGCTCTACTTGTCTTTTGAACTTTGATGCGTTAAGCTTTATATTCATTCCATTATATTAGACCATTGCAAGTACCCGCCGCTTGGACTGAATTATAATAACCCCTGTACTATTGCAGCTGGCTACAATATCCTTAATTGAATAAACCAACTCATGCAATTATTTTTGCTATATAAAATAGATATACTCCTCATGCCAATTATCCATATTTATTACACTTGCAACACAAGTGCATTTTTTACGGTGCTCTTGTAGTATTGCCCACAATGGCACAAATGCGAATGCATCCATTGAATAAGCTGCCATCTGCCATACACACATTTCGTGTGAATCTAGGAGCAAAATACTTAAGCGTGTGAATGAATTTGTTATTGTAACAGCTGTTCACATAAATAGACCTACCAAGAAAACCCACTTCAGTGCTGGCATCAATGATTTGTTTCTGTTACTGCACAGCAAAATTAAAATAATAACAAAACTATCATTCTCACACTTTCTTCTATTTCTTTAAAAGCGCTTCTCAGAAATAATAGACGACGTTCTGTGCGAACTTCCCACTTGGCAGTCATGCACTTAAAGGTGTGTCAGTGTAATATCCTTGCATACATAGCGTGCACTTGAAGGTATCTAACTCACGTTGTTGGCGCAAACAAATAAATTTCTTGCCATGCTAGCCAAGTATTCTCTGTTCATAAATTACTGGCAAGGAATTGTTATTGTCACGCCTTATATTAAATTAGTTACGTATACGCAGTGGTAGACGGCTTGAATGTTAGAAAGCGAAAATAATATTAAAGCGAATTACGGCACAATGCAACTGTTGTAATTTCACATACATACTTTCACACAAACACAGACCATATAATAACAGATGTGCATGACAGCCAAAGGATTGGCACATTTTCTAAGCCGCTTCATAATTTTCTATTGGTTTAATACCAAGGCATGCCACCATATAATGTATCGTTCCGGTCCCGGTTTCGGGTTCAGAAAAAAAATATGAACATTACTTTGTGAAGGAAAAAAGTTTATTACAAAAAACATCTGCAGTGCCTTACACACAAGTTTCTTCAGCTTCCTGAAAACCAAAATTCGTGAAAATCTTCAAATTTTAAGAAATTTTAAGAACTTTAAAATGATTACTGCGTGTGCAGTTTTATAGCTTATTCAATATTATTCTTTTGAAGCGCAAATCTCAAGACTCTTGAGAATTTTGTTGATTTTTCGCAAGTTTCCTTTAACATTATTGGTATTTTCTTCCCTATGAGCTTTTTAAATATTGGCCAAATTCTGTTTTTTTTTAATTTTTTCATAAGAACGCTGCTTCTTAGGATTTGTTTTTAAAAATATGAAATTATATCAAATTACTATGACTATAAATGACCTCAAGGCCAATGTTTCTTTTATGAAGATTATTATTAATTTTATTTTTAATTAATTTTTGTAAAAAAAAAAAAATATTATTATTCTTATTAGCTAATTTTTAGTCATGGTACTTCCCAAAATGTACAGTCCTTAAAAAAAAAAAACAAAATTATATCAAAATAAGACCCGAATTTCAGCTTAAGAATTTTTCGAAACATATTTGAAGAACCAACTCTTGCATTTAACCTGTGAGCCGCTGTACAACAGCCACAAAATTGAATAAAGAAATAAAAGGTCGGAAGCGTTTTGAACCGGTTACAAAGCTTGAAATGGTTTCGGGTTCGTCCTTTTTTGAATTAAAATAACGGTTAAGATTTTGTTTTCCGTTTCGGTTATGTTTTCAGTTCATCTGGCCGATAAGGCCGAATTCCTCCGGTCTTTTTCTGGATTAAAGGCTGAAAAGGAAGCATATTTTGCGTTATACACGCGCAATAGAGCTATATGCAAGAAATGTGGACTTAGTCCCAAAATATGCAAATGGTTTTATAACGCGATTATAAGATCCATATTGTTATATGGGATCGTCGTATAGTGGCCTGCTTTGACTAACGAGAGCCACGGGACATTCCAGCTTACTAGCACATTTCAGTTTTCTTCATGTAGGCACAGATCGCTACAGTTGCGGATAGCAACTTCACGATTAATACCCGCAGCATGGAGGATTTTGTGGAGTCCGGAGGAGCATATTCGTTTACACCGATGGATCTTAATTAAATCGGAGGGTTTGGGGAGCTGTCTTTTTGAAGGATGGCGACTTAAAACTCTATTTCAGACTACCCGATCATTATCGTGTCTTCAAGGCGGAGGTTTTTCCAAATACGGAGGATGCGACGTGAATTGGAAAGATCACTGTCAGCAAGAAAATCTTTATTTTAAGCCATAGCCAAGCGTCCATCAAATCTATTAGCTCTCACTCATTCAACCCTGAAATAAAACTAAACTGTGGCCAATCAATCCGAGAGATGGCTCAGCAGAATTATGTGAACCTCACGTGGGCCCCGGGAGACAGCGACATTGAGGAAAACTGTAGGGCAGATGAACTTTCTATCCAGGGTACGACCAATCAGGTTCTTCGTGACAAAGAGCGCGTAGTTATACCCTTTTCCACGTGCAGGCTACTGCTAAATAAATATACCTTATCACAATCTAACTCAAGATGGCAACACTCCAGGGTGCCGAATATCCAAGAAAATCTGGTCAAAAATGTATGGCAAGAGATCTCGTCAAGTCTGCACAATAAAAAGGATTGACATCTCTTAGTTGATAAGAGTATTAAGTACGCATTGCCTTATTGAGATATTCACAGAGAGACTAGGTTATCCCTATCGTCGTTGCTGTAGAAGTTTCAAAGTTTCTGGTATACAAAATAAATAAAAATTTGTGAGTACCAAGTACTCGTGGAGTTTGATGTGTAAACATGTATATCCTGCAAATAAATTTAATTTCGTTGCAATATTATTACCTTAAGTTTTTTTTGTGACGTTGAGCATCCCTGGCTAGTACACAAAAAAAAATATTAAAACAAAATGCCTAAATGTTATTCTTTGGAGTTTGAGAAGTCGTTTGATCAGCTTTGCGGAGCCAAAGAAAAGTATTTCGGAGCTTTAAGGAAGGCCCTCGGAACTTAAAACAGAGGTTTTTTAGTCCACAAAGTCTTCAGTAAACTTTACAGAACAAACATTTTTTTTTATAATTTAAAAAAAAAATATTTTCGTAGGCGTAAATGTGTTTCCTCGGACTTTTAAAAGTTTTTGGAAATCTTTACAAAACCTGAAAACAGTATTTTCGTTGCCTTATTAAAGTTTTTCTAACCTTAAAATAGGCGTCTTATAGTGCAAAGAGGGCGGCCCGCGACTTATATCATTCGGCTGCAGTGGGCCATAACTAATACCGACTAGTCAATTTTAAATCGTTTGGCATAATTATAGGGAAAGAAAGCAGACTTCAATTGAGAGTTAATCCTGTATAATAAAAGTGGAAAAAACTATTTTTGTCATGTGTTTTCAATTCTGCTTTGCTGTTTTTGAAGCGAAATTAATAAAAGCAAGATATATTCCACCCTGTCGGAAAATGAACAAATAAATCAGAATAAGATAGTTATAATTTTTTTGTTCCACTATTTATCAAAGTTTACGAATTGTCTATCACGCAGAATCGGGCCGTTAGTCTCTTATTAGTGCATTTTAGAACAAATGGTATGTGTTTAACAGGGCTGTAAAAGTATGCAATATTTTGGGATTATAATTCATAATATTGGGATTGGTGTTCTTTAATTCAATTTCCACTATTCAAGAATGTATCTTAAAATTTCCCCACATCTTCATTCACGAGTGAAAAATGAGACTGCACACATTTAGATTTTGAAGGAAAGATTGAAAATACTGAATGAAAAACAAATAACTTTTAACCTGAATACGCATTCAATAGATTGCAGCCTTTTCTTGGTGTGTACACACTTATTTAGTACCAAGGCATCGATACAAATATGCTATAGGCACGAAACTCTCTCAAATATGCACATGGTTGCTTTTTTTTAAAGACATTTCAAAGCAGTTACACAAAACATTTTTTATTTGGCTTTATACACCTTTTATTAGTTAATTTATTTATCATGAACCACAAAAATATTAACTGAGACAATATTTACTTTTTGAAAATATCATAATAATGTTATAATGAAATTCGCAAATGTCAAATATTCTAACATCTCTGCTTTGAAAATTTTCAGTTTTCTAGAAAAGTATTACTATTGTATCATTTAATTGGTATGTGTTGAAAACGTACTCATATACATATCTTCATATACTTGCAGACCCGACAGACGTTGACCTGAATCTCACCATTTGACGCTTTCTCTTTATTCCTTTTACTTTTCCCCCAACGCCAATTCTATTTTTCTTTTTCTCCCATAACCTAAGATGTAACCGCCGCATCAGAAAGTTTAGCAATCAATAGAGGCGAAATAATATGGCAGATCCAAATACGAATATCGAAACGATTCATTAGTATTCGGGATTAAAAGAGTACTATTTAAAATTCAATGCCCCTTTACCCTGATCTGTGGAAAGAATGTTTTCTGCAACCATTGTTTTAAATGCCCCTCGGCGTGAATCCCTATCTGACGCAAACTTCGAAAAACTTTTGTTAATGAAAAGTAATTCTTTTGACTTTTTATTTATTGATTTTATGTAAGCTTTTCACATATTTTATATGTTTGGTCACAACTTTATTATGTAAACTTAAATTACACTTGAGATTGTAATTAAATTTGTGTCATATGACAGGCTGAAGCAGTGTTTTAATGGAATGTCAAGATTTCATGAAATTAATTTAAATTATTTGGATTTTATATGAAACTACCGTGCCGACGTTGTTCTTTCTTAAAGTTGATTGGATCTACCCCGCTTTCTTTTAATTTCCCTCAATGCCCCTTCATCCAACATTAATTTTTCCTTTTCCAATATATTTTCGCTGACATATCTTACCACCGTCATTATAGTATATAGTGACTTTTTCTACGGTGCTAATTTCTACGAAAAATAGAGATGACAAAGTGATGACATTAGTGCCTTTTGTCCGGATTTTAGTTTAAATAGCCAGATCTTAGTCACATTGAAATTGTAAATCTAAACCATTCTCGAGCTGCCCCTGATATGCACAACAAATTTAAACATAATCAGTCAACCCATTTAGGAGGTGTTTAACCAAAGAAGAATTATATATATAAGCTAAACAAATTATTTTTCGTTAATTGATATTAAAGGAAAAATTACAACGATATGCACAGGTATGGGATGACAATTATTTTTCACTTTGTGGAATTGGCTGTAAATCACCCAAGCAAAATTAAATTTTGTACTCGTTGATTTATTAACTTTTAAGAAAAACAATCTTTTTAATATATCTGAACAGAACAATGAAAGACACTGATCCCTTGTCTCCAAAACAAAATTGACAAGGGATGACGGAAAATCGTTCCAGAAAAATGCATACTTCTACCCTGTCGGAAACAGCAATAATAATAAAAAGGAAGATATCTGGATAGCTAATAAATTCAAAAAATATCTGCGCTGAAAAAAATAGTATTAGTACTGAATGGTAAAAAAGTGTGCATTCTTTTCAATTTTACAATCACATGACTAAGGTATTCCCATTCTGTACTGAATTAAACTCGAGCATTCAATGACGCACACACTCTTTGTTTGGCTTCAACTTTTTTAAGTCATTCAGGAATAGATGTTTTTTTATACAAGCAAAAAATCAAAATTTTGAACAAAGTGTCGACGGAATGCACACTGAATTGATTGAATCTTTTTACAGCTCTGGTGTTTAACCCATAAAAAGAGATCATAACTGGCACTGCTCGCAAACTTCTCTGCGACTCATAACATACCGAATACATGCTAGACAGGGCGCATTGTTTGCAGGGGTATTGAAAAGGTTGGATGATATACTGCTCAAATTTCACATCGGACGAGCGAGAAAGACCTTCATTTCAAACTCCTAAATTCTCTCAAAATGTATGTATATAACTCTTGTGTGACTCCAAATGTTTTGTTGAGAAGAGTCACAAGTGAATCCGGGAAGTATTACCAAGCAACATATTCTGAAATCAGTTGTTATATATATATGACTTCTGTCTTCCGTGGAGGGTCCACATTGTTACGACAAAAATTCTTCTACTTAGAACTTCTTTCTGATTCGTTTATGACACAAAATAAATTCCTTTGTTAGTTCACACACATACGAGGGTTGCCTTTCATATTTTGCGCCTAATAATGAAAAGACAGTCAAATATTAAGGAAAATAGTTTTATTGTTTTTCAAAATATTCTCCATCCAAGTCAATCGTACAACACGTTACTCCAGTAGTGATAGGTAAAAAAGCTAAGCCACCATAACGACCAAAGCCTGCCATAATGCTGTGTCAGCCTATGTCGCATGATAGAAATGTGGTTAAGGAGTGAAGACGTCAATTCAATTATCGAAAAGCTGTTGGATTTCACACAAATTAAAGACATGTGTTATGCGAAAAAAACCAAGAGCATACTACTCGAAATATTGCACATAAATTTGCACAGGAAATTGTCTCTGGAAAATCACAGCTAATAAATACTTGAAACTGCTAATAACATTTGTGCTGTTGACCCAACTTGTTATCCCATTCTCATACATTATAAGTTTTTATTGCTTTTGTTTTGTTGTGTGTGTGCATATTCAGCTCAAATGGGGCATGCAACAGTTGCAAGAAGTAGTTATTTGAGTTGGCAACAACAACGGAGGACAATTGCGTGACGTCAAACGCATAAAAACTATTTGACTTGGCAGAACAACTGACTAGAATTGCGGTAAGAAGAGAAATCGTTCAGAGCTTTTATTATAGCCATTATTATGTGACATTTGTTACATTTGTCGTTGTTCGTGTACTTACTGTCAAGACGAAATAAAGTGAGGGATAATTGAAAAGTTGAGTTGGTGTGAAAAAGTAATATGCACGTATTGAGGATATTCTTCACACGTTGCTAGTTATGGGTCGCATCCATTGAGGAAGTAAAATAAACTCCGAATGCATACAATGCTTTAACATTTAGCAAATATTTATAAAGCTAAAGGATATTCAAGTCAAAATTTTTATTGTGAATATATTTCCACTAAACAAATAGGTTTTTATATTTCATAGTACGGCGCCGATAAATAACTTATAATTTTTTTGGATTCTGCTAAGCATATAATGGTTTGGGAAAATGACGCTTTTATGGACTAAAAATCAAGAAAAAAGTAGAAGTAAGCGATTCGTCAATTTCAAAATTTTATTTGTTTATATTACCGTTACTTTGTTATAAAGAATCTTTCAGTTTGTAAGGCTTCTTGTGTCTATTAGGACCATAAACAATATTTTCAATTTAAAGTTTTTTAAGCTACCTGCTTCGCTGCGTCTCAGAACTAATAATAGACTGATGATAGATATGGAACTTAATTACATAGCTTATTGCAGCACTCAATGTCACGTTTCGTTTGATACCCATATTGTACTAATATATTTGGGGTCGATATCTACGAAACTGGTCAAGCTATCGGTACAAATGACATCTTAAACTTTAAGTTAAACATCGAGGAACGCAATAGTAAAAGTTTAATTCAATTTAATTTAGCAGTTTTTGAGTGATGCGCTACCAAACGTACAGACACAAAGACAAAAATTTTAAAAACTGTTGATTTGGCTTCTATTGGTTTTATAATGGCCCCTCCTATAGATTTTTCTTAAATATCTGCAATGTTTTACAGTTTTATTATATGTAGAATCTTTAATTTCCGATTTAAAAGTTGTGGGGTGATTTATTAATATACTTTTGTATTTTTATAAAAATTTAAAATTATTGTTTACACTTTTATTTGAAAATTTTTGTATTCTTAGAAAACTGAAAACATAATTTTTTATTAAAAAATTTAGTTTCTAAATAATATTTAATTAAATAAATATATAAACAATAAAAATATCTCTAAAGAACGGGATACCTTTTTTGGTTCAAAAGCGCCCTATCATAGCTGAAAACGGGGCATTTATCGAAAAAATTCTGTTGGTTTTTGAAAACTAATATGAAATAGGGTCACTTACCACTCTCTCTCTCTCTATGGCGCGATATACAACAGGTATATCATCATAAACCTCCTAAGAGATTTTTGCGCCAAGCTTCTCTTCCAATTTGTGGTCTGCCGATTTGAATTTTCCCTACAAATTGGTGGGACCTACAGTTTTTTGCCGACTCCGAACGGCATCTACAAAGGAGACGAATTTTTGCTGAGAAGCCTGTCATGGCAGAAATACACTCGGAGAGTTTGCCAAACCACTGCCGAGGGGCGACCCCGTTTTGAAAAACTTTTTTCAAATCACTTTTGATGTTACCTGTACCAGGGCTCGAACCATGGACCTTCGGTGTGGTAGGCCGGCAACACTACCTTCACACCACCGCGGCCGCCATTAATTTATTTGTATGTAAACAGATTCCCTACTAACAATTGCTAACCACATTTTTTCAAAATACCAATACATGCACATTTTATGTTTGAAAAATTTGGTATGAAAATCAAAAAAGATATATAACTTCCCTATTGCAGTGCGGTATTAACAACTTGCCCGGATATTTTACTTGTGTGTTATCCGATTTGGTAGGAGTATATAACATACTGTTGAGAAGGAGCTGAGCAATTTTGATTGAAATAACAAACAATCGTCTCTGAAATTAGCAGAATTTTTATGCTAAAAAGTAGGCGGCGCCACGCCTACTTCATCAAAATTCACAAAATTCTTTTGCGGTTGAGTTTTTCATAAAAAGCTTATTACGTTTGCAAGATCTTATTAATATAGCTTGTATGGTTATAGAAATATGGCAAAAAAACTTTTTTTACAAGTATGTTGAAAATCTGGGCGTGACTGTGGACCGGTTTCGTCCATTTTTTTCCTTTTCTTTTCCTCGTATTGATGGAAATCTGTGCGCTGAACTTCATTTCGATATCTTAAACGGTTTTTGATCTATGATTATTGTTATTTCTAAATTTAACTTAATCAAAAGTGGGCGGTGCCACTTCTATTTTCAAAAATTTCTTGAGAAATTTATTTTCTGCGCTAATGTACACACCAAATTTACTCTTTATAAGTGTATTATGTATTGAATAATCAATTTTTTTCGAAAATATTCTATATATAAAAAGTGGGGGTGGCTATGATCCGATTTCACCTATTTTAAATAGTGCTAGGAGATGAGTGCATACCAAATTTCATTAAGATGTCTCAAAATTTACTCAAGTTATCGTGCTAATAGACGGATGGACGAACGGACGGACATATCTTAATCAATTTCTCTTTTCCTCCTGAATATTTTGATATATATAAGTCAATATCCTGCAGGAAAATCAAGGCCACTCATTAACTGTAGCAGAATTCAATCTCACCAGCGTAGTCTGCTGCAAAGATGGCGGCTTCAATTTATTAAGTTATATCTGAACTTCTTTGTGATAAAGACACAAAACAAAATATTTAAAGTTTTTGTTTACTAATTTGCATATTTTCTATAGAAATGTGGGTTGAAACCCACGGGTGGTTTTAATATAGGTTTTCGGGAATAATGTGTATTAGGTGTATACATCAATTTATTTTAATTTTCCTATTAATTACGCACGGTATAAACCTTTTTTTAAATCCGTCTACGAGTTCCTAGTATTTTCATTTAGTCAAACTCTGCTTTGAAATATGCTGAATTGTGAGGGTTGTTTGATAAGTTCGTGGGAATATGTTGCCTTCGCTTACATCTGATATAATAAGAAAAAAAAACATGTTTCGATATTTTGGACTGAAGTTTTGGAACTATAAAAGCTTTATAAAAAAGGCTGGATAGTTACAGGGTGGCGCAAAAGTAATCCTCCTATCAGAAAATGCTATAAATTTTGCGATTGGCCCCTAAAGTCAGTTCTGTTTTGACATTTGTGTACTAAACACATGCGAAATACACGTTCATAAACAATGTTACGCTACACTGCTCCAGAACGCGGAATATTGCTGACTATTTATTTGACCAATAATCGGTCGGGGCCAAACGGTTACTGTGAGTGGTGAGCGCTACAGAGCAATGATCAACGAGTTCTTTTAGCCGCAACTTGATGAATTGGGATTGGAAAACATGTGGTTCCAACAAGACGGTGCAACAGCACACACTGCACGTGCCACAACCGATATGCTGAACATCGGAAGCTTACTTTTGCGCCACCTTGTATAATAAAGCATATCTTGTTGGCTCACTAAAAAAGTTATAATTTCACTCACCAAAAAACCTTTTAAAATTTTGTAACAAAAAGAATATTTTACGCATTGACAAAGTCTGTCGTGTATATTGTACAAATGATAGCATTTCTGATCTAAATTTGGTCAATATCTTCCAAAAATGTTGTGAAAAGTTTCTGCAGTTTTTCACTTCAGATGTATTATTTATTTGATAAACTCAGATAAACTGTTAAATAATAATTACTAATCATAATGATTACCGGTTTGATTAATTATTTTGTTGAGAATCGAATTATCTATACATATTATAAAAAGTAAACACTGTTTTTCGTGTCGCCACTTGACGCTCAAACGCGTGGACGGATTTTAACCAACCTTACACACAGGTCAGGTACAAAGCCCGGCATGGTTCTTAGGTATTTTTTTTTTGAAATCGGAAAAGGCATTGTATAAAGTAAGTCCCTTTCCTAATACCTATCCCTTTTTGAAATTGGAAAAGGGGTCGTGGCACCTCGCATACAAATGGGAACTTTCATACTCAATATCTTTGGAGGTATTAATGCTAGACTACTAAATTTTGGTAAGGCGTTGTATAAAGTAAGTCCCTTTCCTATTACCTATCACTTTTTGAAATCGGAAAAGGCAGCAGTGCACCTCCCATACAAATGAGATTTTTCATCTATACATAATATTATTATAAAAAGTAAACTCTTTTTTTCCTGTCGGCGTTTGATGCTGAAGCGCGTAGGGGAATTTTAACGAAACTTACACACAGGCCAAGTACATGGCCCCTCATGGTTCTCAAGTCCTCTTTTTTGAAATCGGAAAAAGGGGCGTGGCACCTCCAATGCAAGTGGGATCTTTCATACCTCCTATCTATGCAACTACTATCGCTAGACTACTGAAATTTGGTAAGGCGTTAAATCTCTAGCCATATCTCTATTCGAACTTTATTCTTTTCCGAACTTTTTTTTTCATTCCGTATACTTAATACTTAATTTACAATAAGAAATTTCTTCCACATCACTTATGTATATAATATATTTCAAATCTCCAAATTGTTTCCAAACAATTTTGTTGTATGAATATTATCGGTTCTACCTGTTGAGCAGGTATATGTAGCATGTTCACGTGTAGGTACGCCATCAGCTCTTTTTATACACACCACAATTCAGGGCAAAACAAAAAATATTGTATACTATTATTAAAAAAAAATCTAAAATAATCAAAAAAAAAGTAGTTTTGATTACTTTCTTTTTTTTATTATTTTGGTTATTTTTCTTGAATTTTTTTGGTTTTTTGTTTTTATTTTTGATTTTTTTTAAGTATTGTTGTACAGGGTGTTTTTTTTACAGGTTTGTTTTTCGAATAGAGATAAAACTGGCATTTTGTGGTCAAATCTGGCAACTCTAATGTCATTTATGTTCAGTTTGGTTTGCCATTTCATCATGAACAGGTTGACAAAAGAACAACGCTTGCAAATCGTGCAAATTTATTTCGAAAATAATGGTTCAGTTCGCGAAGTTTACCGTGAGCTCCGTCCATTTTATGGTCGACATAATCGTCCATCAGAGCAATTAATTCGGTTAACCATGGATCGTTTTCGCACTACGTTTACTCTATGTGATAATACGCATCCGCAGAGACGTCGAACAGTGCGCACCGAAGAAACAATTGCCGCTGTAGAGCAAAGTGTTGAAGAGGACCCGAATGAATCGATTCGCCACCGTACACAGCAATTGGAGCTTTGCCCATCAACTTTATGGAAGATTTTGCGCAAAGATCTTGGCTTGCGACCTTACAAGATCCAGCTTGTGCAAGAATTAAAGCCGCGAGACCATGCAATGCGACGTGATTTTGGTGTATGGGCCGAAAATGAGATTGATTTCGATGCTGATTTTCATCGCAAAATTTTGTTCAGTGATGAGGCTCATTTTTGGTTGAATGGCTACGTCAACAAGCAAAATTGCCGCATTTGTAGTGAAGAGAATCCACATGAGACCCTTGAAACGCCATTACATCCACAAAAACTGACTGTTTGGTGTGCTCTATGGGATGGTGGAGTCATTGGGCCATACTTCTTCCGCAATAATGCTGGAGAGGCAGCTACCGTTAATGGAGACCGGTATAGAGCCATGATAACCGACTATTTTGTTCCCGAATTGGATGGCATGAATGTGGATGAGTTGTGGTTCCAACAAGACGGCGCTACATGCCACACAGCGCACGTCACAATCGATTTATTGAAGGAAACATTCGATGAGCGCATAATTTCGCGGAATGGACCTGTCAATTGGCCACCAAGGTCGTGTGATTTGACACCATTGGATTATTTTATTTGGGGATATGTGAAGTCGCTCGTCTACACCAACAAACCAGAAACGTTAGGGGAATTGGAAGCCAACATTCGTGGCGTTATTGCCGACATACGGCCCCATATGCTCGAAAAAGTGGTTGAAAATTGGACCTGTAGAATTGGCTTTATTCGAGTCAGCCGCGGCGGTCACATGCCCGAAATCATATTTAAAGATTAATGGCATAAACTTATCCTTCCAATAAAGCAAAATTGATGGACCTTAAAACGATTTTCTTGTGTTTTATTTCAATTCGAAGTTCTATACCCCTAAAAAAAACACCCTTTAGAAGCACAAAAATATTCACATCAACAATACTGAAAGTAATAAAAAATATGCAAAAAATCTAAAGTAATTAAAACAACTTTTTTGGATTATTTTTAAATATTTTTGATTTTTTTCTTGATTTTTTATGATTTTTTTTTTGATTATTTTTGATTTTTTCTAATCGTGATCAATTAATAATTGCCTTTTCTTGAAAAAACAATTAAAATAATCATTACCAATTAAAAAAACCCGCATAACTAATTGATTGATAATTACTAATCAAATTGAACAAGTCTGGCTAAACTTAGCTTATATTGTTAAAAGGAATATTTTGACAGCTGAGTGGAAGAAAAAAATTTTGGAATAGGGTGGTCGATTTGCTGTTGATCTTTCAACTATTTTCATTTGAAGAGCTCTATTGCCTTCATCGAAACTTTTCTCTATCTTTTTGAAGATTTTTGTTTACCTAAATGGAATTTGTAAGTAATTAAGTTGGCATAAAATTGTTAAACCCACAATTTTTTTTATTAAACCCATATAAAACAAAGAAAAAGCTTAATAAGTTCCACGAGGACCCTTCTGAAACAGTTTCAGTGGTCAAACTGTCGTTGACTGAGCGCCATTGCGCTCATAGAGAAGCTGTTACACCAGAGATCGTAAATAAAATCTATGGAAACTGAAAGTTGGTGAAATTTGCTGAGTCCCTCAGGCACCTCAACTTTGTGAACACATTAAATTTGAACATGAAAAGGGGGTGGGCGGGATTTCTATTTCGATATCTCATACGTAACCGTGTGACCACTTAAAATGAGGGTTTTATCTAATGGTTAATGTATTTTACTACTTTTAAGTCAAAGATATCGTGGTGCTTCAATCACAAATCAAATGCTCTTAAAAATAATGATAGAACATCAAGCATAAATTAACAATGTGAAGTTTTCTGAAAACAAATTTACTACTGAAACTTAAAGTATATATCTTCTTCGCCAATTCGCCTATTTCGCTGCCACTGCGTTATCGAGTTTGTATAAAATTTGTATTATGATGTAATTTTTTAAAAAATTTGGAAATTTGTCAAAAACGAAAAAATCAAGAAAAGAGAGAAGAGCGGTTTTCCATTAATATTTTCTGCAATGCTACAATTTTAAATATTGAATTAAAAGAAATCAGACCTGTTAAAGTTGATGAGTAATTAGTAATCAATGAATTAGACGGCTTTTTTAATCGGTAATTAGTAATCAGTTAATTAGACGTCTTTTTCAATCGGTGATGATTATTTTAATTGTTTTTCAAGAAAAGATTAGAAAAAATAAAAAAAAATAAAAATTAAAAAAAAATCCAAAAAAATTTAAAAATAAAATGTTTCATTAAAAATTATAAAAAAAATTTGATTTGATTACTTTTGATTATTTTTTGTTGATTATTTCAAATTTTTTTTTAATAATTTTAAAAAACTCTTATCTTTTTTTTTTAATTTTTTAATTAACTGGAAAATAATAATTAAAAATTTAAAGTAATTGATAATCAATAGTTGAATGGATTCTCAAGAAAGTAATTAATAAAACTGGTAATCATTATGATTAGTAATCATTATTTAACAGGTCTGAAAGAAGTATAGTATTGGAAAAAAAAATCTGGTTTTTACTTTCTTCACAGAATTTTGTTGGAATTCCAAATAGTGTTCCTTTCTGACATAATGGATATTTGTGAATGAGATTCGCTATTTAAGTTTCAACATCGTCGTTCCGGTGGTAAAAGCTGCTAACTCCATTCAGAAAAATTTGTAAGTAGCAAGAAAACCTTGATGAAGTGAAGCTGCACTCAATCTTGAAATCTTCTGGAGCTAGCACCTTTCGGGAGTTAGCAAAAATTATCTTTTTAAAAATTTGTATCGATTCTGAACATTGAACATACTCGTATAATTACTTTCGCAATCAAGTGCCAAAGTCTCCACCATTTCCAATAATACGAAAAGGCGTTTCGAGTGAAAAGTGGACTTGGCAGCTTTTACTGTGGGGGTGACGATATTTAAGTTGCTCTTCTCCATCTTTTTATAATTTTTGCTTTTCATTACTTTTGACATTTTTATTTGTTTCGCTGCCAACATTTCGGCCCACAGCTGCCCGGAATCGCTAGCTTCTGCGTTATTTAGCAGCAAAGCTGACTGCGCTATTGTCACTCAGAGCCTTTTAATTGTTACCCAATTAGTTCTGTAAGTGGCTTAAGGACTTTCGTGGGTGACATGTTTCTAAGTCGTGGAAAATAAAATTAAAACTCTTCTTTGTAGTGAAAAAGTAGAATATTTCTTTGTGAATCTCATTGAAACCAATCACTGAAAGCTTTGGTACGTTCGACTTTGCTGGTAGACATGGTGAGGGGTGCTTCATTGTGTTACAGGCAACGCAGATGTCTCTGTTCGGGGTTGATGCTTTTGCTAGTTAAATGTGGGAAACATAAGGAGTCGCGAGTGAAAAGTCTATGAACAACTTGTTGTTGTGCGGGGGTGTACGGCATTTGTTGGAGAAGGGATATTCAAGCGCAGTCCAATGACTGCTTGTAGTAGTGGTTAAAAAGCTACTATGAGGTATAAGACAGCTGGATAGCACTGTATATTTGCAAAGGCGGCCGCCATGGTGTGGCGGTAGTGTTGGTGGCCTACCACTTTCTCCTTGTATGCAACGCGGAACGTATCCTACAAAAAATCGATTAGTCTAGGATGAATCCGGGATGAGTCGCAAAGGGGCATGCGACCAATGATCTCTTTGTATGGGTTGAAGTGATCTTAGCCTCTTGCATACCCAAAAGGGTTGTGTTGGACAGATTCCCTTTGTTCGGTCGGAGAAGTTTACTTTCAACACCTAAAAGTAGGCTACAAAAATAAAATCCACTCAGCCCACTGTATACGAAAGGTATTGACCCCGAATCACTCTCTTTAGAGATCAGACCCACAATTTTTTGCAAGGTAGACACACTGCATACTATAACAAAGTTTCATACCTAATGCCCGTAACTTTCGCCATTCATGCTTTTAATACCTACATGCTAAAGAGAAGAAACTTGTCGAGGGCATTGGGTGGCTGAACTTGTTCCAGAATTTGAGGGGGGATGGTTATTATTAGAGGGGGTCTCGATTGTCCAACCTCGCGCCTTATTACCTTGAACTAGGCAGAGGATACAAATCAGCTGAGCCCTCGGTCGTCATTACATACCTGGATACAATCATACTGTTCGGTATGTGCAGATAGGTGCCTAGTCAACTGGACAAATCTGGGTCTCATTTGGTCCTAGTCGTCCGTATGAGAAAACAAAAATTACACATACATTGCTTCCCGCTCATTAGTCGATACGAGCGCTAATGGATAGAATAAAAAAAGTTGTTGTTCTGAAATTACAGTCTATGAGTACAAAAGTCTCTACGTTAGAAAAGGGGTTAGTTGAAAAAAATCAAACATACATGAAAGTGCCTTATAAAATCTTTTTTTGAACTGGTGGACATCTGCATGCGATCGTAGTAGTTCTTCTTTTGCACCACGCTTTCATGCTCTGGATTACTCCACAGGGTATTAATTAACTTACATATATGTTTGTCTATTGCACATGAATTCCATGGGGAATAATTAGAAGTGCTGAGTGTTTAAAGTACAACAAAAACAAATCAATTAGTTAAGCAAAAGTTTGAAATTTTAACAAACTTTTTGAGTGTCAAATTTTATATGAGTGCTTACAATTGTGTTTGGATCTCCGGTACCGCTACTACCGGCGGCTCCACATCCAACATCATTACCTACGAACTTTCATAACATTTCTTATACTTTGTGGTACAACAAAACTTTATGTGCGCCACCACTTTTGCAACTTTGCAATTCCTATCGGTAAGAACAATGGGAGGTTTCAAGCAAAACTTTTTAGGTCAAACTGAAGCCGATTAGGGTTTTCTCAACTTTATGCTTAAGTTCCTGTGCTGGCGCACAAACGGAAGCGATATTTGGTAGAGGGATGTTAGTTGGTAGTAATACAGTTTTTGTTGTTAATTTCTACTATTATATGCATATATTACAGGCTTCTGGTTTTGTAAAATGTGTAAGCCCTGCTTTATAATAATAATAATAATTCCCAACGGATTACCCACCATATCCCGCCCGACCGGCGCGAGGGGCGCATCCGCATAGCGCGCGGATTATTCGTTCGTGCCGGGTCTTTGAAAGGCTTTGGTTTGTTAATCGTCGAGATCTAAAACTGCTCACCTACGGAGAAAACCTCATCAGCCAAGTAAAGTAGATATAGGATAGATTATACATTAAGAAATAACTAGTTAACAGAATAAAATTATTGTTAGAAGTTAATATAGAAGTCAAATGGGCTGGAGAGTGAACCATTTAGCAATTTAATCATAAAAACAATCCCAAGCATTTCCCTCCGACTAGAAAGTGGGTGCCGGGAGTTTTAAACGATTCGCATGGGGTGGCAGATTGTACAAGGTGGCGCAAAAGTAAGCTTCCGATGTTCAGCATATCGGTTGTGGCACATGCAGTGTGTGCTGTTGCACCGTCTTGTTGGAACCACATGTTTTTCAATCCCAATTCATCAAGTTGCGGCAAAAAGAACTCGTTGATCATTGCTCTGTAGCGCTCACCATTCACAGTAACCGTTTGGCCCCGACCGATTATTGGTCAACTAAATAGTCAGCAATATTCCGCGTTCTGGAGCAGTGTAGCGTAACATTGTTTATTAACGTGTATTTCGCATGTGTTTACTACACAAATGTCAAAACAGAACTGACTTTAGGGGCCAATCGCAAAATTTATAGCATTTTCTTATAGGAGGATGACTTTTGCGCCATCCTGTACAAGGGATCCCAATGAAAATCTCTTAAGGCAAATAGTAAAAATTGTTTTTGAACTGATTCAAGGCGATCTACATGAACCTAGTAACGCAGGTTCCAAATTATAGAACCGTACTCAAGTATCGGTCTGACTAATGTAGTGAAGAGGGCTTTAGTTACATAAGAGTCGCTAAATTCTTTAGACCATCGTTTAACGAATGCTAGGACACCTCTAGCCTTATTAACTGTTGTGTTAATATGGCGGTTGAAACTGAGTTTATAGTCCATAGTAACCCCCAGGTCAACAAAATCATACACTTGCTCAAGACTATGATTTTTAGTTGTATAGGAAGCCGGCTGAGAAATTCCATGCGAAAAACACTTGTGTTTACATTTTTTAAGGTTAAGTGGCATATAATTTAAATCGCACCAAGTAATTAGTGTATTTAGATCTGATTGTAGCTTATTTCTATCTTCAAATGACGCGAATGACATGAAAAACTTTACCCTCGGCATACATTAACATTTTTGAAAATTTTATTATTGTAGAAATATCATTTATAAACAACAAGAACAGAAGGGCAAAGATGGCTTCCTTAGATTGACATCGGATACTAAATTTTAAAACATTACTCTTTGTGTCCTGTCACTAAGGTAAGAAGAGATCCAGCGATTGAGACCCGGCTGGAAGCCCAACTGATCGAGTTTATGAATAAGTAATGAGTGACACACTTTGTCAAAAGCTTTGATGAAATCCGTATAAATAACGTCGGTGGGCAGATTTTTTCTAAAGGCATTTGAGACATGACTGGTAAACTCAAGTAAATTCGTAAGTGTGGACTTTCCCTTACTGAACCCGTGTTGGCAGTCAGCTATCAAAGTAGAGATCGGACCCGTAAGTTGATTTGTAACAATAGCTTCAAACAAGTTTGGGATGGCAGAAAGCTTTGCGATGCCACGATAGTTCTCTATAGAAGACCTACTCCCGCTTTTATGCAGCGGTAGAAGAAACGATTCTTTCCACGCAGTTGGAAAAACACCACACTTTAGTGATAGATTGAACAAATTGGTAAGGGGTTGGTAAATATGGTTCGCACACTTTTTCAAGAAACATGTAGGAATCCTATCAGGGCCGTATATAACAGATTCTTTTAAAGTTTTAAGGTAAATTAGAACATCTTTGGCGCATATAATTGGTGAATTAATTGAATTTGTCCCGTGTAGCTTATAAGGATAGTTTTGAAAGTTTGAATTGGTGACAGCAGAATAGTTAGAAGTGAAAAATTGAGCAAAACAATTTGCGATATATTGATTAGCGCTAGATATAATGTCTTGATTTTTAATGGCTGAGGGAAACCCTGATACTTTACGTTTAGAATTTACGAAACCATAAAATGACTTTGGATTGAGAATAATGTCTCTTTTGGTTTTAGAGATATAAGCTTTATAGCACTTTTTATTTAAATCTATGTACTTCTGACGTAGACTGGAATACAGTAAGTAATGTTTATTTAATCCGGATTTCTTATATAAATTAATTGATCACGTTTTCCTATTTTTAAGAGCCTTAAGCTCTTTAGTAAACCAAGCTTGCGTAGGATGATCATAAGTTACTTTACATTTAGGAATAAGCTTCTCAAATAGGCAGTAAATAGTTTGATTGAAATGTGAGACGTTTAGATCGATATCACAACCTAATTCAGGCCAAGTTAATTTAGACAGTTTTTTATTTAATTTCTTGTAGTTTGCTTTGGAAAAGGTAAAATCAAAGCTACTACATGAGTAGCATTGAGTGCCTTGGGCATTACTTATGGTTTCGTAGACTATTTCCATAGAAGGGTGGTAAAGGTTTTCTGGTAAAACCAACGGATCACAACGATTTACAGAAAATTGGTTTATATCATTAATATACACAAAATCTAAGACTTTCCCAAACTTGTTAGCGGTAACATTTATTTGATTAAGGCAAAGATCGCAAATTCCATCTAAAAAGTCATTGTACCCCAGTTTGGACGGATTTGGAATAATGTTACCATCAGATATGTTCCACGATATATGAGGTAAGTTAAAATCACCAAAAACAATGATTGAATCTAAAGCTTTAGTCATAAAGTTAACAGTTTTGAGCAGAGAGACATGTTGCATGTACGAGGTGTGTTCAAAAAGTATCGCGAATTTTGAATTTTCGCTGGTTACGTATATTCGAATTTCGAATTTTGTGTGGCGTTATGTTGGTACTCATGTCTCTCACTTATGCCGACAAGCTCGGCCATTTTGAATGATCAGTTAATTGTTGACAGCTGCTTTGCTTGCACGTGTTTTGGATTGTCTTCGATTTTTACCTATTCAAAAAAATGGATCAAAGAACCTGTATCAAATTTTGTGTGAAAAACGAAATTAAGTGCGCGGATGCATTCCGAATGTTGACTGTGTCATACGGAGAAGCTACCTTGGACCGAAGCAACGTTTATCGGTGGTGCAAAATGTTCTCAGAAGGCCGAGAAGATGTGCAAAGAAGAACGCCCCTGCTCACGCATCGTTGCTTGTGCGTGACTTTTTCGCCAAAAACAACACACTAATGATGCCGCAGCCACCGTATTCCCCAGATCTGGCCCCCTGTGACTTTTTCTTGTTCCCTAAACTGAAGAGGCCCATGAAAGGACGACGTTACGCTTCTCTTGACGAGATAAAGACGGCATCGACGGAGGAGCTGAACAAGATACAAAAAAATGATTTTTTGAAGTGCTTCGAAGATTGGAAAAACCGTTGGCACAAGTGTATAATATCTCATGGGGATTACTTTGAAGGGGACAAAATAGATATTCATGAATAAATAAATAATTTTTGAAAAAACACAAAATTCGCGATACTTTTTGAACACACCTCGTAGACTGAAATATCTGATGCTGGAGGGATGTAGCAAACATATAAGTACATAGAGACGTTGTCTAGTTGAAGGCGGATGCATTTGAACTCAATGAAATCGATGTTAGGAATATTAACCTCTTCTGAAGGGATGGAGGAATGAACGGCAAGTAGAACACCACCCCCGACTCTGTTCAAGCGATCATTTCTATATACTTGATAGTCGTTACATAAAAAATCAGAATTGAAAACATGAGGTTTTAGCCAAGTTTCGGTAAGAGCAATTACGTTATATTTACAATTAAAAGATTTCAAAAAGAGATCAGTTAATTTGGTATTTAAACCTCTGACATTTTGATAAAAGATATTCACGGATTTAGTGTTCAGTTTTTTGACTCAACGTTATTGCGAGAAATCTTCGCTACATTTTGAACATTCCTATTCGGTCTGTATTCAAACTCCCGCGCAAGAGCCCCGGGAGGCCAAAAAGAGCTGTACAAAAGAGTATCGAAATCTTTCCCAGATACATCAATCTTAAACGAAGACATACTTCTTTGATATGTGAAATTAAATTTTCTAACAGTTACGCTTTGATCTTTAACTTTAGAAGAAATATGGTACATCAAATCATCCTCGGTAGTTTCTGGATGGAACCTAGACACAAAAATTGATTTTTTGCGAGGAACCACAACCAGCTTACCAACGATTGGTTCAGACTCCATTGCAATAGTTGGAAGTTCCCGGTTTTCCTAGTGGACATTTTTGAAGGGGCGTTCTTCAACGTTGCTCGGACAACCGTATTAGCAATTGGAGAAGCCAAATCGATAAGTTCAAGGGGTTGAGACAAGTTCGGACTGTTGAGGTAGCAGGCCGATCATCCGTACGCCTGCGCTTGTTTTCGTGATTATCAGGGCATTCCAAATGAGGCGAATTTTCCAAAGTTTCCAAGGTTTTGAAAATATTTTCATATTTTTGGAATTTTTCAGTCAGCAATGAAAAATCTTTGCTTATTTCAGAAAAAGCGTTTCTGATATGCCTAAAGATTTTATAGAGATCAACTTCTGTCGACCGGCATTTGGAACAAGACCAGCGCAGGTCTTTTCCTTCGTTAAGCAGGTCAGCTATTCTACCGGTTAACCCAGTGCACTTGGCGTGGACAAGTCCATCACACAGCCAGCATGCTACAAAGCGTTCGGACTCGCTTTTTACCTGGCAGTTTGCTATCATGCACGACATTTTCGTATAAATACTTATATAAATTTATAAGAAAAATTATAAGTTAAAAAAAATTTTGCGGATTAGAGAAAAACAACCCTGACAGTTTAAGTGACACAGTACTGAGCGAACAGTTGTAAACACACTGTATCTGACGTCCAACAAACCACGCAAAACAGCTGTAACGAAAAAGAAATAAGAAAAGCAAGTCAGAGCACAACAACAATTGCAATATGAAATAAAGCCTTTCAATAGCAACAAATAAAATATGCAAAAAACTCGGCACACACAAATTCAACAAAATGAATTTATAATAATGAATCACTATCAAAACTTTTTAACACTATTCACACCAAGTAGTGAAGCACAATTAGATATTTATCTCTATTAACTTTAATTATAACTTTAGAATATCAAAGATATTAATTTATTAAATATAATCACAGAGAAAAATATAAAAAGAACTACACAGCTTGACGTTTGCGTTGCAAATGAATTAATGGTTTTTAGGTTTAGGTTATAACGATTTTTTTTGGTGTGCAAAATAATCTTATAACTATTGAGCATCGGTCTGCTGGACTGCACTAGACATGGGTCCGCCCTTATAAATATGTTTTCAGTGCAGCGAATGGGTCTGGTTTGAATAAATGGGGCCATGCTCACAACTCCATCACAACTCCTACTCTAGCTTGGAATGTTATGTTGAGTCTGTACCCGGTTGACTTATGCAATTAGGCTGCTAGAATCTGTATACAAACCTGGGCAGTATTGACACTCCAGCCTTCTATTTTGCTTCCAATTCAACCCTAGCAGGGTGGATTACTCTGCGGCGATCTTTGTGTGGGTTGCATATTTTTCCACTTAATGTTGTATAGTTCTTGAGTGCGATCAATATTAGAGTATGCCTCAACAGTAAGGAACTCGATTTACTCATCAATCTCTTTGTTTAAGTAACATAAGCTGTAGTCATTTCCTTCATTTATTTTATTTGTATTGCATGCAATTCGCAACCAGCTTATGAAATATTTCAAAGATATGCAAGGTGGCGCAAAAGTAAGCTTCCGATGTTCAGCATATCGGTTGTGGTACGTGCAGTGTGTGCTGTTGCACCGTCTTGTTGGAACCACATGTTTTCCAATCCCAATTCATCAAGTTGCGGCAAAAAGAACTCGTTGATCATTGCTCTGTAGCGCTCACCATTCACAGTAACCGTTTGGCCCCGACCGATTGGTCAAATAAATAGTCAGCAATATTCCGCGTTCTGGAGCAGTGTAGCGTAACATTGTTTATTAACGTATATTTCGCATGTGTTTACTACACAAATGTCAAAACAGAACTGATTTTAGGGGCCAATCGCAAAATTTATAGCAGTTTCTGATAGGAGGATTACTTTTGCGCCACCCTGTAGTTTATGCTTTGCAATCCCAAATAAGGGTTATTCACAACGCGACTGAGGAGGCCAATCCCGCGCAATGCCTCAGAGCCAACAGTGCTCGCCCCCAATTAATACACAAGGTGTAAAGGTGCCTCGCACTCCCCGTTCTAAACAGAACAAATAATTATAATAAAAACAAATAATATTACTCAAAGGTTGTCACCTATGCAACATGTGCTCCACAACCCCCGTTCTACTCTCTGAACAAATAATAAAATAATATACAATAAATTGACTTAAAAAACTACTCGCCGTCCATAAAGCTAAGACACTCTTCAAGAATTGAACCTGTCCATTTCGATAATCCCTTGCCACCCTACAATGCTAGGTGCTTGCTTATCAATATTTTGCCACTAGAAGCGAGACGTCCTGTTCAACATTAATTGTTTATTTATGACATGGTCTCTGTGACCATCGACTGTTCTGCTCTCCTTGGTCAGTTAAGTTTCAATATTCCCAATAGAATCCGCTCTAATAACTTTTTTCATATTAAATTTCTTAGCTTTACTCCCCTTATAAGATGGTTCGAAGATTTTTCTATTGATTTTTCAATGCCGAGATTTTCTGTCAGGTGCTCTGAGTCTGCAGTCTGAAATGTGGGTTTCCAGATTATTGTAACGTCTTCCGAGGGAAACTTGAAATTTAGGATGCGGTGGATGTGATACGGTGCAGCACTGTTGCTTTCAGAGAGCTTTAATTTTACTGAGGCAGTCAGCAAATAAGGCGCTGAGTGCAATCAACGAGCGGCCGAGGACTTTTAGCGACTTTTTGACAGTGCTTATGGTTGCTTTTAACTATTCTTAAATTAATAATATCTGGCTTCCAGGCCATTATGACATACTTGACAATTGGCATGCGTATCTCTTAGCCCGAACGGGTACTCGTCCTTTGAGTTCCACTCGCTAACTGCTGACATCTGATTGGCAGGCATCGAGGCCCCTCGGGCCGGCTGTTAACGCCAGCTGATCAACGTAACTACTAGGGTTTATTAAGGCCCATCCTTCCTTGGAGCGTTAACGAGGCAATACGCAATGGGAGCTCAAGCGATCGGATTAAGTATTCTGGATAATGCTTTCTGTGTGAGCTGTCATCAAGTCACTTCATTCTCAGTTACTCAGCTTTTGCCAGAACAAGACGTAGATATCTTGGTTTTAATATTCTTTATTTACCGTTGGTTCTATTGAAAATGGCTGTTCGTCTTAACCAAAATAGTATCGCGGTGCTTTGCTAAATAATTGTAAGCTAGTATCGCCGTTGGAAGATTTGGTAAAACAGCGGGCCCTGAATGTTTTCAAGTGAGCTGCCTTTATCAGATAGTGGAACCTGTCACCCAACATAACCTAACACCCCCAACGAATGGAAACCAAACCATTATTTCAACAGGTTTCTTCAAGACCAGACAGCCCACCAGACCAGAATTGGCTTGACCACGATAAAACACATACTGTATGTTAATTTTGTAGGGAACCTCAAGCATTTTCGAATTGTTCCTGACAGCTTATTAAGGTTATCTAAGTTTCACAAATTCTTATCTCAATAAAAATTGTGCTTTCTTTTTCTTTTCATCTTGCACTCGATATTAGCATGGCAGTGTAGATAGCGTCACTGTCACTGTTGTTGTTCAAACACGGTTTAGTGAAGTGTTACATAAATACTTGGTCAGTAACTCGACTCCTTCCGATTGCTGTATTTAGTAGCTTCTCATAATAGGCATACCTTAACGCGAGTATATTCTGAGCTCCGTGAGGGACTCTCACCTCGTGTGCTGTTCATTGAGGTAGTCAGTGGTCTCACAGTCCTATCAAGTAATTATGCGCACACAAATAAGGCACACCCTAATGTATCCATGTATGGATTAAGGACTTCAGTGCACAAAGGAAGTTCATTTTATCTTAGTAATTATGTCAAGCCATGCAAACGTAACCCCATGGAGCTTTCGTAGTATGCATAGTTAGAAAGAAAGAGTATTTGAAAGAATAATGAAATATTTTACATAATAAATGAACTTGTGGCTACATAACTATTTAGCAACTACAAAGCAAGAGTAATCTGATATCTGGCTTAATGTAGTTTTTTGTGCTTTACTGCAGTTATTATAATTTTATAGCCATTTAGTTTAGAGTGGTTGAAGAGTGTGGTGACAAATAATGTGATTGGTATTCTACTTTTTGTGAGTGTCATCGGTGCAGCTGAACTTAAATGTGATTAAATGTCGTTATGCCAACTTGAGCTTATAATTAGACCGTAGTTGCATAGGGGGTCATTATATTTTTAACTCTTCAGAATCACCTAGAGAACACAAAACTCAACCGCTTCAAAAAATTTTAATAAATTTGAAATAAATGAGCTTTGTTTTACATAAAAGACAGGTGGCGGCTATATACCAGGGTTGCGAATAAATGGTCGATATTTTTTTGTTACCTTAAATAATTTTACTTGAATCGATTACTCATAGTTCATTTTTACTAGTATATAGCAGAGACGGACTGACGTACATGGCTAAATCAACTCGTCTCATCGCCCTGATCATTTCGGTATAATTATTGGTGGGTCTATTCTTCTTCTCATACTTACAAACATCGGACCAAAGTTATAATACCATTTCAAGTTCATGAAAGATATAATTAAGGAAGGGAAGGGAAGGAAAAGGATAGGAAGGAAAAGAAAGGAAAGAAAAGGAAGCTAAAGGAAAGGAAAGGAATGGGAGCAAGAAAAAGAAGTACTAAAATATAATAAATTCATTTAATATAAATAAATTCAAATTAGAGACCGTTTAAAGAAGAGAAAAGCAAATAAAATAAAAATATATTAAAGCAAAGGAACAGCATAAAAAAGAGGGGAAAGAAGGCAAAAAAAAATTTAGCTTTTGGGTTTAAACTCAACCACTGGGCGAGGTCTAATTCAATTGAATTTATGTACAGGATAACGGTTACACATCAGACTCCACGAGTACTTGGTGCTCACCCCTTTTTTTCGTATAAAAATCGATTTATGAACTTTTTTGAACCCGATTTTCCACTAATCTATTTAGCGCTAAAAAACAAATCGATTAATTATAAATCAGTTTTTCCGACTCGATGTCACATCCCTATGATAATGACAATTTCAAAAGGATATCCCTAAAACTGAGAGACTAGTTACACCCAGCATGTACTAGTACACAGGGTCTTATAGTTTTGGTCATATAACGGTGGTCTGTAACGGTGCCAAGTAATATATATATATCAAAGTGCTTAGAATGAACAGAGGAATCCATTAAGACATGTTCGTCTGTCCTTCCATGGACACGATAACTTGAGTAAAACTGGAGATATTTGAATGAAATTTGGCACACAGGTTGCACGCCGGCCAAGGTAGTTTGTTATTTGAAATGCGCGAAGTCGAACCATAACCACGCCCCTTGTTTCGATATCGGAAATGTGTTAATTCAATAATAAAAGCAGCTACAATGATGAAATTTTGCTAGATTTATTAACTTGGTTGTCCCATTTACGATTTTATCAAATTTTGGAAAAGAGGCATGGCATCGCCCACATATTGGTGAATAAATTTTCAAAATTTGACTCTTAATAACTTCAGAACCGCTTACGCTAGTATAACGAAATTTCGTAGGAGGTGTACTATTGTTGTGGTAAATGCACCCATGGAAAATAAGCGAAATCGATTTTCGACCACGCTTACTTTTCCATAAAAGTTATATGGAAAGGAGGTAGAAATATTGAACTGCCCATATCTAATTAACTGATACAGGTATAATAATATAATTTGGTAGTTACCACAACTTTCTTATTCTTTATACGATTTTTGCAAAAGTTTGGAAATAGAGGGAGGGAGGGCTTGCGAAACATGAAACGAGGTATATTTTCTACGCTTTTCAAAATTATATATAGCCTATATCAGTAAACAGCGAACCAAGGAATCTCCTGTTAAAATTTTATAAAGATCGGCTAAGTACTTTGGACGCCAGACACACAGCCACACACTCATTTTTATTTATAAGATTGCCCACATGGTAGAAAAAGTTTAAACATAACTTCACAACAATTAACCACGACCACTCATACAGAGCTGGGTGTTTATTGTTCGGTTCCACCCAAACTTAGACTTCCTTACTTGTTTTCATTTAAAATTACACGCTGATGGACGGGCACAACTAAATACATTCAGCTGATCGTCCTTACCATATCTGTGTGCTAATTGATGAGTCCATTTTTTCTTCCCTTATGCTTACAAGTGACAGCTCTGTTTTGTACATACCAAAGCTAAGTAAACGGTATTCAATTTTTTCAAGCAAAATTATACATAGACGAAAAAAGAAATAATTGCGTAATCTGGGAACAGCTGACGTTTCAGTATTTGTGAGTCTGCGAAAGAGTGTATGTTAGAAAGATTGCTTTCTTTAATGTTAACCAAATATTTCGAATACCTAATTCGAAAAACTGCTTTCGGTGCAAAAAGTAATTGCAAATTTCAGGCACGCACGAAACTACGCACAGCAATAACGGTTGCTTAAACTGAAAAAGGAAATGAAAACAAAAAATTCTTTTATAACAATATCAAAGCGTATTTGTTTAGCGCTGAATACCTTAGCGCACGATACAGTACGCTTATTGGAAATGTTTCAGATTACGAGCAAAAATATATGATGGTAAATCAGAGAAGTGCATCAAGCAACTTGGACGTTTCCTTTATGCACACTTTTTAATGAAAAACAGTGGACAGGTATGGAAATTAAACTACGTCAGACAAAAATTTGGTTCTTGAAAATTATGTCGTAATTTTTTTCGAGTATAAATACAGTAAAAGTTTCAGACTTTACTATTAGTTTTTAGAGGTCTATCATTGCTTTAAAACTGCCACAATTTTAAAGTTGAAAAACTTGACGCTCACTAGCGCTGAGTATCTCCAACTTTCAACAAACGTACACCTAAGACAAGCGTGAAAAGAACCTACCCAATAAGCAAAAGAAGTTTACTATAAGCTTACGATAAACTTACTTTAGCAAGCATTTCGTTTGGAAAACGTTTTCTATAATCATTATTAAACGTTTGGAAAAAATTGTCGAATCAATGAAAGTTTTCCTTTTTAAACAATTGGAAATGAAGTTTGGAAAACAATTTTTAATGACCGTTTTATTCAACGTACAGAAAGGGTTTGTTGAGAACTGATTTATAAAACTCCAATTTAGGCAACGACGGTGAAAACGGACCAGTAGCCTAATGAGTATGTACTAGACCTTTTCTCCGAAGGGTGCTGGCTTGAATCCCGACAATTTCCTAAATTTTTCTTATTAAATAAATTATTATAATTATTTTAAAATATGTTTTATAGTTATTTCAGTTCTATTTATTAATTGTTTTACAATTTAAGAATGATAAAAAAATCTAAAAAAATGCTTTCAATTTTTTATGCAAATTGGCGGGAGCTACTGTTTTTTGCGGACTCCGAACGGCATCTGCAAAAGCAAAGCAGATGAATTTTTGCTAAGAAGCCTTCCACGGCAGAAATACCCTCCGACTCCGTTTTGAAAAACCTTTTTCAAGCCACTTTTGATATTACCTGTCCCGGGACTCGAACCTTGGGCCTTTGGGTGTGGTATACCGGCAACACTACCGCTACACCACGTCGCCCATATAATAAAGTTCATATAAATCAAGTAGGTAAATTATTTATCATTATTTTTGAAAATGATATGAACCCCAAGTTAAAACCCCAAAGCTACCATACAATTGTGAAAACATATTTAAACATTGATTTCAACGTTTGGAAATATTGTTCAATAAACTAGCTTACTTCATTGTTTATTGGATAGTGCTGGAGTATACGGCTAGAAACCATTCGTCGGTTTAAGCAATTTTTTAAACGTTTTTGTAATAAATTCCAAACCAATTAATTACCTACACCAATTTTGAATTTATTGTGGATTACACTGAAACTGAACAGAAAAAAAAAATGTTTATGTTTTTAATAGTTAAGACATTTCTTTACGGTCGCGAAAACTGGCACAGTTTAAATTCTAAACCAAATTTGTTTTGGACATATACGAGTATGTAGCGCAGAAAAGTTTAAAATGTATGTACATTTGAGTTAATCTAATTTTGCACTAAAATTTGGTAGACTTTGCCCATTATCGGTCGATAGTCGATTTTTCGACCAACAAATTTATAGGTCCATATCTCGTTACGAAGTGTCAGGACGAGGAAATTTGGAACTTGGACTGTCCGAAGAGCATAGATATTTTAGAATCAACTGTTAAAGAAAGATTTTCCCAGAAAGTTTGTGGGTCACAATCAGACCTTCTAAATAATGAATACCAATCGTAATGTATACCGGTTTGATTAATGATTTTCTTGAGAATCCATTTAATGATTAATTACAATTAATTAAAAAAATAAAAACAAAAAAAAAATTATGATTGTTTACTATTATTAAAAAAAATAACATCAAAACTTATTTAAAAAAATTTGTTTGATTACCTTGGATTATTTTCAAAAGCATGGCTCTATGGGATTTTAGCACCAAACGTTTTTTACAGATCAACTTTTGAGTAGGCATGGTCTGGCATAGGTGGAAATTATTCAGAATACATATCTACAATTATGGTAACGTTTAGTGCAAAAAAAATACGTTTCCGGAATAAGTGTGACTTATGGGGGTTTTGCACGAGCCGATTCAATTACAATACAATTTCTATGATGTAGATTATAATTTCAAGAAGTGGTAGATATATTAATTTCAAGAAGTGGAGCTTCAAAATATCGTCTGCCTGAAAGAACGACTATTGGCCAAAACCGGTCATAAAAAAAAATTGTCTCATAAAATTAATAACCTACTTGAATTAATTGTTAATATTTCAAATAAAAGTATTTTTTATAACCAGTGAAGTCCATTGAAAAATACTTAAAGACGGCAACCACTTTAGCAGTTCTCTGAGGTAGTATACCAACATGGATAAAGAGACAAGAAGTGAAAACTCAAACGTGCAAATGCAACAAAGTAAAAATGTAAAAATCTACGGTGCAAATAGCTCTACGAACAGATAAACGAGTAGGTTGAGTTTTTGTATTGACTGAAACGGGAAACATTTCACGCTTCACAGCATACGTTTGATATAATTCCCCAATATCTTCTTCAAGTTTTAAGATGCTGAATAGGTTTCCTAAGGAAAAGAGCAGCCGCCAAACATCCCCATCTGTCCGTCCGTCTGTTGTTTGTATGCAACTTAGTTCCTCAATTTAGAGATATCTTTCTGAAATTGGGAATGGGGCCGCCATTTTGTAATATATTAATAATTTTTCGGAACCAGCGAGATCGGACCAATACAACGCATATCTTCCATACACTCGATTTTTGCGATAAATGGGGTTTGGGCTATGTATTTTAAATAAACAGTTTTGCAGATTTTGTGAGTAAGGATCGGAAACTTAAAACCGTGATGCGTATTCATGAAAGGTATAAAGCCTCCGATACAGCCGAAGACAGCACTTTCCTTACCTATTTTAAGCAAGATCTGTTAAATAAGGATTAATAATCACAGTGATTAAAGGTTTGTTGGCATATTAATGATTGATTACCCATTGTTTTCGGGTTTTAATTATTATTTTAAAAAACCATCAAAAAACAATCGTAATTTTTTATGATTTAAGAAAAATCAAAAATAATCAAAAACAATCAAAAAATATTTTTTTGTCTACTTTTGATTATTTTTGATTGCTTTTGATTATTTGATTACTTTTGATTATTTTTGATGGTTTTTGATTATTTTTGGTATTGTTTCAGACAAAAATAAGCACATGCATAGAAATATGTATGAGCGATGTATACAGTTCGTCTCTATGCAAGTTTTGATCAAATTAAGAATATACTTACAAACAATGTGGTACATACTACGCACCCACTACTCATTTTGTTTCTGAGTACTACGTGGAGCACCTACGATAGAGTACTTCTAAAGTTGTTATCCCATGGAGTATCTACAGCAAAGTACTATCCAAACTGCTATCTATTCTAACTAGGACCACTTGCGCGATCTCATTCTTTTTATTATTAATTTTATATTTTTTAACAACTCAGATCAATACCATTCACAAACATTGGGTTGTAATAAGCTGAGATGGCCCGGTCATGCATTGAAATTGATCCAAGGGGTTTTGCAGCTTAACGGTTCACTTCATAGAAGGAATCAATCTAAGGGTTTCCGACCACTGCCGAGGGCGACCTTGTTTTAAAACCACTTTTTCTAAACATTTTGTGTTTCCCTGTCCCGGTATTTGAACGTAGGATCTTCGGTGTGGTAGGCTTGCGCACAACCACCACATCACTCAGACTGTCACGGTTCACGACTACATCATAAAATACTTCCAAATGTCTATCCATATTAGCATACGCGGGCAATAAACTGTGAGGTTTCGTATACAAGATCAAAAAACAAATTTTTTTTTTTAAATTTTAAATAATCATAAAAATCAAGAAAAATCAAAAACAATCAAAAACAATCAAAACTTTTTTTTATCACTTTTAATTTTTTTGATTATCTAAATTTTTTTTTTTTCAAATTCTAATCAATTAGTAATTGAGAATTTCTGAAAACAATTAAAATAATCATTAATGATTGAAAAGGCTATTTAATCATTTGATTATTCAATTCTAATGGGGATTTAACAGGTCTCTTTTAAGCATATTAAAAAAAAAAAAATTCCAAAATTTAGTTATCTTGGTTAAGACCGTTAAGTTTTAAATCTACAGACTGAACGTTTATCGGGTCCAAAAAACTTGCTCCCGGCGCCATCTAGATAGTACCAATATGTAAAACAGCTGGTTGAATTTCTGTTATGTAGCTTATATAATCCAGTTATATTATTTTCACAATTTCATCGTAAAAAAGTGGAAGATAAATTAATACAAAATTAGCTAGAAGTATTGCAAATATATACACGTGCGTCAAAGACGAGACTAGAGAAGATATAAATAATTTTCGATTTAATGTAGGCGTCATTCAAGTTGAGGAGGAAACGGCATGAAAATATGTGCTCACTTATTTACTTACAAACATATTTGAGTACTTTGCAAGTATTTGCTCAAGACCATAAAGCCAACAATATGTTTTCCAAATTCACAAAAGCATGTTTATCTTACTCATACGGCACTTAGGCCGGTTGTGAGTTTTCACATCTCAAAAGTAAAAAAGAAGCTGAAAATGTATAATGTAAGTATGTAAGATTGATAAATATCATACGCCCACTCACTAAACAAAAATTATTAGAAAAGAAAATATTGAATTAATATATAATTTTAAACCAAATTATTTGCATTGTTGGGTTTGCTTGGAGTTTCTTTGAATTTCGTTGACAACATATTAGCTTCACTGCAACAGGTACAAACTGGAGTCACTCGGAAAGCAAATTAATTGTAAGCTTTACGGGTCAATTCTGTGAGTAACCGGTAATTTTGCACCTGGAACCGAAAATCGTAACCGTTGGCAACGCAGTTGATGTAACCGCGATTCTAGCGTACATGGCAACGCTGTCAAAAACAAACATTGCGCAATAGAGAATAAAATGCAAACGCGAACGAAGCTTCGTGTAAAAAAGTGCTTATATAGTTTATTAATTCTTGTGAACTAGTATGTGTACAAAATTTGCGTTATTTTCTGTCCGCAAAAATATACACAAAACACGTGCAATTTTTCGCGGTTACGCGACGTAACCACCTAGTTTGGTGGTTACGAAATTGAAATGAAACTTAAGCCGCCAGAATACCAAAAGGATGTAAAAGTTTCCGAACTATTTATTTGCCGGTAAAACGAATGTTGTTAACACACTAGAAGTGGGCCATTAGTATGTAAACCGAGGTTATGTAATCAGTTATTTAGTAAAAAATAAAGTCTTCAAAATTATCTTTTAGATAACAAGCAAAAAAGGAATAAATAAAAACACATAACGATAAGTCTCTTTCCATTGAAGCGAAAGACTTTGTATTCTCAATCATGAATGTAGTGAAGCTGAAATTTTATTAAATTTTTTAGAAACTGGGGTCTTGCCTAGATCTAAATGTTACAAAGCAATTTTCATTGATGTATGCAGAGAGTTATGACTAGAGCGGTTAAATTCGGACACACCTGTGCTACTTTTTGGCTTGTTATGCTCTGAAAAAGTGATAAAATTTCACTTCCAATTAAAAAAAAAAATATGTTCTCAGACCTGTTTAATAATGATTACTTATGGTAATGATTACCGGTTTGATTAATTATTTTCTTGAGAATCCATTTAATGATTAATTACCATTACTTTCAATTTTAAATGATTATTTTCTAGTTAATTAATAAATAATCAAAAAAGATACTGATTTTTTACAATTATATGAAAAAAATTAAAAAATATCTAAAAAAAAATTGCAAATAATTGAAACTAAAAAAAATAATCAAAAATAATCAAAAGTGATCCAAAACAATTTTTTTTTAATTCTCTTGATTTTTTTTTAATAATCCTCAAAAATCATAATTACTTTTTGATTTTTGCTGATCATAATCAATTAATAATTGTCTTTTCTTTAAAACATTTAAAAAATCATTACCAATTAAAAAAGCCGCCTAATCAATTGATTACTAATTCCTAATCAAATTTAACAGGTCTTATTATACTATACCACTCACTTATATACATGTAAAAAAAATTTACATGAAAATTATATTGATGTTATTTTTCAGAATTTCGATTAAAAAAGTTGTGTAAACCTTATAGAAACTAATTTCTAGAAGTAGGCACTAAAAATTGTTAATAAAAATTTTCGGCATGTGGACATGCCAGAGTACTCCAGTAGACCTTGGTATGGTTTTCTGATGCCTTTTTTTAATTTGAAAGTTTAGTAGGAATATAAAATTCAATATAGAGAAAATATAAGCACAGATTCTTAAAGAGAATTGAATTCTGAATCCTAGACCACCATCAGATTTCAATAACGAAGTAGGGTTAGTCCTTAACACCCCAAAATTACCAATTCTTATTTTTCTTTTTTTTGGGGTTTGGCAAATTCTGATGGGTTTGGATTTAGGCCTTAAAATACGTGGCATGGAGTTGCCAGATCCGCCAAATTTTAATTTTTGTGGCTGCGTTATTGCGAGAAATGTCAAACTACGTTTTCGCGGAATAACGACCTATTCAGCTAGATAAGCTTGAATGTATTTTGAAATTCTGATATTTTTAGTAATAATAAAGTATTCATAATTAAAATTGAGCTAAATGCCAAGAATAAAAGATTTTTTTCTTTGAAAATTATTACTGTATTTATTTTTAAATTAATTACTAAAAGTGTTTATTAGAGTATATCAAAAAAATTCAGAGGCAACCGAAATATATTTTCTGTTAGGTTGATTCCGGAACTGCTAGACTTCGTCATCAGACAAATTTTGACAAGCTCTGATAACCATTAAGCCCTCATTGCTCTGATTTTTCTGTCAGCTAAAATCATCAATCATTGTGCAGCGGTAACTAGAATTGCTCATTACGGACTTTTGTCTTTTGCGTCCATTTTTGCCAGCCCGATGTGCTCTTCGGTTTAGTTTATTTTGTGTACCAACAATTTAACTGAATTGTAATAATATTGATAAAATAATGATTCTTAATGATGAACGACATAAATTTACTAAATTGTTGCAACAAAAAATTTAATTTTTTTTAATTCAGCAGTAAATAAATTGAAATCGTAACTTTAAAAAAAAAATGTTTACCTGTTTTTATAAAATTTGTGTATATCTTTTTTATGCATTGATATTTGAGTTTTTTTTTACCAATTTCTAAATTAGAAACGTGCAATCAGAAAACCATGCCAATCTTTATTTTTTGATAATTAGGGAACTACCGATCGTCGATCTAGACCAGGAGTGATATATCTCAAAAAATTATGCGCCATTTCGCTACTACATCTCGTGAATTAAGCAATGGAAACTATAAAAGAAAAAAACATGCATCCAAAATTCTACAAGCACGCACATACATACACATAAATAATACCACACACTTAGTAATAGGAGAATTATGAGACCAAACGCATTTATTGATTTCCAAAAATTGACAAGACCATAACAACGTTTGTAGCCGTAAATAGAAATTTCAAACTAATTCAAGTAAACAATGGCATTCATTACGAGAATCCAATGTGTGAGCCGGGGTCATGTGCGATGCGTAGATAAATCCTTTTGCTACATTTGTAGGCCAAAATCTAAACTAAGTGTGAAATGGCCAATCTGTAAATCATTGTCATGGTTTGGCCTTTCAATACTTATTTGATTTACTTGCTAGCAGTAAATGAAAAGCAAAAGTACAACAACAACAAGTATTATGCTGTATTGCACCCAGAATATCATTGAAAATACTTCCAACCTACATTAGAACACTGACACGTGGATACAAACATCCATAAAAGTGCTTGGCCATGTGTTGGCAAATATCTACGAGTATGTTTCAATGTGTGTACCCGAATATGTGAAGCTAATGCGCGTTTTGTGTGTGCCCTGCAGGGTAAGCCTTTCATACTGAAATGATGCACTTCTAACGAATTCTTGACTGCTATCACTTTCTCATTAAATCTGATCAATTTATCACAGCAATAAGCTAAAGTGCGGAAAATCTCCTAGGCTTCATCATTAGCTTTTCTTTAGTCCCGGAACAAACCTTTTCCTACTGTATATGAGAAAAAGACAGATATATCTTAGAAAAGACCAAATAATATTCAAAACATTGCAAAGGAGGTTTAGTGAATATTAAAAGTATTTCAGAACTGGGTAAATTAGCTTACCAAATTATTTTAAGAACATGTTTATTAATTACTGTTGCATATACCCATTTCTTAAAAAATTTTGCAATTACACAAATACGTTTTTTTGTATTTAATTTTCCCTTTCTAAAACTCACCTTTCCCGTCTCTGAAATCTATTTGCACTTCCGTAATTTTATTCGTATTTTCTGAAACACATTTGACTTTCTTCAACAACGTTTGACTTTAATATTTCCTTTTCATTTGCTTCATTTCCCTTATATGACAAGCATAAAATTTTTTTTCAATCACCCACATTAGCTGTTATCTGAATTTAACTTTAATAACTTTTGTGGTTTTCTGAAACATATATGATGTTGAAGAAATTCAGTTTCCGCTTTTTTAATTCAATTTTGCCTTTTTTGAACTTCTTTGGACCTCCAAGAAAAGCGTTTGTCCTTATTTGATTTTGAGTAACCTTTTCCGAAAACATGCGACCGTTTACAGTGTTCGTGTACTCTTTTCTGAAAACGTTTGACTCTTTCCTTAATTTTTTCTAAGTTTTCTGAAACAAAGTTGACGTCAAATGAATTTCATATTTGAATTTAATTTTTGCATTTCCGAATTCCATTTGTTCTTTTCTGAAAAACATTTTATACTTTTTTTCAATAACTTTGACTTTTTCTGAACTTTATTTGAATTTTCCAAAGAGTCTTGAGTTTTTCTTGATACATTGTTCCATTTTAGAAATAAATTTTCCCCTTTTCTGGAAAACATTTGACACTTTTCTCAAGTAACTTTGACTTTTTCTGAACTTTATTTGAATTATTTTTTGATACATTTTTCTTTTTCGAACTAAATTTTACAGTTTTCTGAAAAAAATTTACCACTTTTCTAAAATAACTTTACCCTGTTCTGAACTTTATTTAAATTATTTTATGATAAATTATTTCCCTTTTTTGAAGTAAATTTTACCCTTTTCTGAAAAACACTGGGCCCTTTTTTGAAATAACTTCGACCTTTTCTTAACTTTATTTGAATTATTTTTTGATACATTTTTCTTTTTCGAACTAAATTTTACAGTTTTCTGAAAAACATTTGACAGTTTTCTGAAATAACTTTACCCTATTCTGAAATTTATTTGCATTGTCAGAGACATTTTTCAGAAAAAATTTTACGTTTCTAAATTTCTAAAAAAAACGTTTTCGCTTTTTTGAGCTTGATTTGAATTTTTCTGAAACATATTTTCCATTTTATACCTATTTAAATTAATTTTACCCTTTTTTTCTTATTTGTCTCTATACGTTGGGAAAACTAGAATAAAAAAATTTCACTTATATAAATTTTATTTACTCTTTCTTTAAACAATTACTTTTTTAAACTCATCTAAAATACATTTACCCAAAGAGATTTGAAGAGGTGTAGTTTAAAATTTGCTACCTAAGATCAAGTTTTTATATTTGCTCTTGTAACAGAAAAGTACTAACTCGGGAATTTTCGTGGAAGTCCAGGCCTTTGTAGAAAAAAAAACCGATATGCTCCGCTATTAGCACCTTCTAGTACCCGAGAGCTCCTCAAACGATTTTTCTGACCCGTTTAATTTTCTTGTACATTTAAGTTACCTCTTACGACCGCTATTATATTCGAAGCTCCCTAATCCGCCACAGGGCTTCCATACAAATTGTTTTCCAATACTATTTCGTAAGTTGCAAACTAGATGAACATTTTACATATTCATAAACAGTTCGATAATCACTATAATACCATTGTAAGTTTTCAAACAGGATAATAACGAAGTTTCAATCGAACAATTTCCTCAGCAAGATCACTCAATAGCTACTGAGTTTCCTGCAGGGTGGGGATAGCTTCTCATGTTTGGTCTGCCGTAATATGCTTATTATGCGTTACACAATACACAATTTCAATTGTCAACGTCGACATCCTTTTGGACACACAAAATCACAGTATATGCTTAACCACATTCAATTTCGGATTTAGTACGCTTCAACTCATTGCAAATGCGTAAGCACAAATAGCTATGAATACAGTAGTAAGTCAAGGCAGAAGAGGAATGTGACATACTCATATGAACGTATTCAATCAAAATAACAAATATATATTTTATATATATATATGTATGTAATCAAGTACCGCCGATAATATAAATCCGACCGATTCAGAAGAAACCCCATTGTTTATTAAGAACCCCAATATGACAAATTTGGGGCATAAATAACATCAATTCCAATAAATACAGGGCCGAATTAGGCAAGGGATGAAGTTAAAGTTGTTGCCTACGCGGGCGACGTAGTGCTACTAGTATCGGGCATGTGCCGTAACGTGATCAGTGGGATCATGCAGGGAGCGCTAAGGAAGCTAAGTGGATGGGCGGAGACCGCTGGGCTCAACGTCAATCTCTCAAGGGCAGAGCTAGTGCTATTCACTAATAGGACGAAAATACCAAGTTTCAATCTACCTTCTCTTAATGGTCAAGAGAAGCGTCTTTCTGATAGTGCGAAATACCTAGTTGTCCTTTTGACAAATAAGTTGAACGGGAAGCCTAATATAGAACACAGGGTCAAACGAGCATAGGTAGGTATGTACGCCTGTAAATGGATGTTAGGCAGACAGTGGGGCTTGAGCCCAGAGATCACAGCGTGGATGTACAAAGCAATTATTCGACCGATCCTAGCCTACTGAGCAATAGTGTGGGGGAAAGCATTCGAGGTGAACTACATGGCGCAATCACCGGGGCGATACGATCATGGCCCACAGAGGCTCTGAACGTGATGTGCAACATACCACCGATCGATCTCTTTATCAAGGAAACAGCATACAAGGGTGCACTTAGGCTGCGGGAGTTGGGATTCTGGAAAGAGCGCAAATGCGGGCACAGCCCGTACGACTCCTTATCAATCTGTCCTAGGACAGTTTTTAACACCACTTTTAATGTTATATTCCCTTCCAGAAAGAACAGGAAAGAAGTGGGAATCACTCAGAAATTGACTGACGGATCCAAAATGGCCTGTGGAGTAGGAGCGGACATTTCGTTTCTCTAATATGGGTGCAGGGGCATCGCAACATACAAGGAAACGAGACTGCCGATGAGCTTGCATGGATCGGGTCTTGATGTCTCAGAGACGGGGGAGGTCTTTGCACCGCTGAGACTCCTCAAGGGTCGGACCTCTAGGGTCGGACCTCTCAGCAATATTCAAGTGAGGCTAAGGATAGGTGGAAGCGTTTGCAGTACTGCATAGTGTCGAGGAAACGACGAAACATGATCTTCGACCCTTCTGAGAGTGAATAGAAGGGACCTTTCCAGATAAGTTGCGGTGCTCACTGGACATTGGACTATCGGGGCGCACGCGGCACAAATGGGTCTGAAGCACAATGCCTCGTGTCGCAGTTGCAAACTTCCGTGGGGGCGGAAGCGTTTGTTCAGCGCACTGCCGGAGTAGAATAAAATTTCTAGGGAACCTCCTGTTTGGGATCCTTTCCAAGCTTATATGAAGCCCGGGGAGCTTCTGAAATTTTTGAACTCGACGACATGGCTATAAAGGGCCTGAAGTCCCACCACGCTAGCTGTTTGTAATAGCTTTCATTGGTTAATTCACGAGATGTGGTATCAAAACCGCGCATAAGCGCTATTTGGAGTCATATGGGACTCGCCACTCCAACCAATCAACTAACCAGGCAAGAGGTTAAAATTGTTCTAAAAACGCTCTTTTTCGACCTTGAAACATCTCAAAACCTTTTTGCGGAACTATGCTGCCGAAGATAAACTGAATGGCCAATAAGTGTTCACGAAACATTTCAAATGGAAACTAAAAATTGATGAGTGATTTTGCTGCGGAAAAATCTAGATAATAAAATTTTTTTTTTAAATATTTGAAATACAGCTTTAAAGACTGATTTTAAGTTTTGTTGTCGGTGTGAAATATTTTATTTTAATCAGATTTTTTTGTTTAAAACACATAAGAATTAAATAAAAAAATATAAATATATGTATATAAAATTCAAGTAATCCACTCTAAAAAATTAAATCTTAACTAAGACGCTGCATACAGCTGGAATCGACTGTAAAAAAATCTGCTTCATGCGTTTCGGTGTGAGATAGTCCTACATACTCAAAAACTATAGCGAAAACAATCTCGAAGTGATCCTGTAATGATACCTGAAATGTCCCGAAATGGTTTGAAAAAGTCGTAAAAACCATCCCGAAATGATCCCGAAAAACCGGAAAGAATCCAGAAATGGTTCTGAAATTATCAACAAAGGTCCAGACAATCATTGCGAAACTATCCGAACTCTGCCTGATTCTGCTTTTCCGAAATTCTATATTACCTAATTTTACAAAAGTACTCTGCTTCAACTTTTTGTTTCCGTTGCATCCCAAAAAAATGTCGATCTACTCCAAGAAACTTAAAACTTCACTCTCAATCAAAACTAAAAAAACTTTCGTTTAAAGCTTATATTTATCTTCTTGGAAGAGCTAGTTAAATGAATGTGATCATGTCATTGATTTTTTATAATTTTATTAGTTTTTATTATATTATAAAACATTTTGAAAACTAGAGCACATTTAAAACATTAACAAATAACAACTCTCCTCTCCGAGTTACAATTAGCCGAAAAATTTTCTATTGTTTCATAAGTGTGTGCTTGGTCGCTTGTCAACACAGCGGTTGACCCAAAGTACAATTTTGTAGCAGCGGCAGGCATGTTAGTGGCTTTTCTACTTTTGAACTCTACACAACAACAGTTGCCTCGACCACCCTGCAGTCAAACCAACTAGTTGCAAACTACTTTACAACTAAATATTATATGCACCAAGCCCAACTAGTCAGCCAACTGTCATAATTTCATATAAGCAACTGGTATTTTTAACATGGCGATGCCTTACGAAATGTCAATTGTAAGATTTCGGCCAGAACATACCAGTCATCTACTACTCATGAAATACTAGTTTGTATATAGAGGAAATCTACTATTATCATGCTGGTCGTAAAATACCAGTTTCATAGTAGTTCAAAATGGAAGGAAATGTACTAGTAAAATTGCGGTCTGATCATACCAGTATCATACTACTTCGAAAAAGATAAAATAATACTAGTCCAAATGTGGGCCATAGCCTCTAGCAGGGACAAAAAAAGAAAGTGGACTCATCAATACATCATTTTTAGTTTTCATCATTTTCGCTGTGACAAACTCCGACTTGGGATTGCAAAACATAAGCTATATCTTTGGAATATTTCATAAGCTGGTTGCGAATTACAATAGCATGCAATGCAAATAAAATAAACGAAAGAAATAATTATAGCTTTTGTCGCTTAAAAACATACTATAAAATTTGTAGTCGTATACTAGTATGGATTGAACTTTTTCTGACTAGTATAATTTCAACCAGAAAAGTTTAGTTTTATTCTAGTATCGACTGGACTAGTTTGATATTTCACTGCAGGGCAAATACATACACACATATGCACACTTGGTTAGGAAAATGTTAGTCCCAAAAACATTTGGTTGTGTGCGGTTTACGGTGTTAATCCAATTAAAATTAATTTGTACGCACGTTAACTTGGTACAGTTCGCAGTAACGCAACAACAATGTTGTCTACATTGGCGGTTACGAAAGATTGTAGTTCTGCTACACTCATACAATTAAAACTTTTTGAAATGTTTTAGCCAAAATCACGAGATTACATTGTGTATGGGAGGCATGTAGACCTTAGTGTTTGCTTTATAAAGTTTTGCTGTATTAAATAGCTGTTTTTTTTAACCGGCACAGAACGATTCACAAAGCGTGTAGCCAACGACTGTCTCTTTTGTTGACTGGTTCGCAATTTTTCTGCAGGGATTGTACAGAGTCGATGAACTCCCTTGTTAGCATTCGCTAGGCTAACGCTCTGATACAAGCATAAACGAATTTTCGAGGTACAAGCGAGTTTGGTTATTCTAACTTAAAATTACTATCGGTGCGTGACTTGTGGGGGCACATTTGTCAAAACGCTTACTCTCCACTTACTCCTTTTTAAACCACTTACTCTCCCATATGAAATTTACCAGAAGCGAAAGATCCACTTCCCTCATTGTTTCCAGACTGGCCTCGCATAAATCTAGGCCACCTTGTTTGCAGTCCTGCACATCGACAAAGAAAGTAGTGGATCGACTCTTCTTTCTCTTTCTTCTTCTGCATAGGGAACTGGTTGTGATATGCCATAGTCGAAGAATCGGTATTGAAGGGTGATGTCTTCTGATGACAACTGTAAGTACCCTCAACGCAGATACTTCTAGTTAAGGAAGGAAGATAGTTCTTTTCTTTCCTAACCACGGATATATGGACCTTGACACTTTGCAATCAACAGGGTTAATATTAGTAAATTCGTTGCCTTTATAGTATGCGCTGCCATGCCCTTTTTCGCAACGGTGGTCGCACTGAGTTGTCCGCCTCGTGTATATGTATTTAGTCAATTTGCTGTTCCTCTCATCAGCAATTTCTCTGTGCCCAGATACCCAGCAGAGAGAAATGCTTAGGGCCCAGATAAAAGTTGGACACCTTCGCACCGTATAAGATTTTACGACATTGGATTCTTTAGCCTTCGATGCAGCTTGATTGTAAACGAAGGTGGTTACATTTATTGCTGGCCCTGTACTCTAAGGGCATAGCCCAGTTGCTGTTATATTTTCTATTTCTGCGCCTGTCGGTGTGGATTACAATCTCTGTACCAGTGACTTAGCCCTCTACCCATTTCTTCCTCGAAGGATACTCCACTTTCTGCTTCCGGAAGTCAATAACTGACGTGCCATAGTCCGTGCCGTCTTCTAGTTAAATTTAAACAACCTTTACTTGCTTTTATTTATATGTCATCTAATTTCGTTGTCTGTCCATACCTCGCTGGCACTTGCCAGACTCCTCCAGTTTGAGAGCTTCTTTTTCACACAAACTCTGAGCGATTAAATACAGCGGAACCAGGTGGATGATGACGTTTAGCCATTCCTGAGTTGCACTGCTGGCAACGTCTGATAAGCACGGCATTATTTGATCTATCACAGCTTTTACTTGATTGCTTTTGTCACTCAGCGCATTCCACCGGACTAGAACTTCATACGTTAGTATCGTCGTTGTATTTTACTTATCGTGGATTGTATATGGTGATAGCCCACAGTTCTTACTGAAGGCTAACTTGCAGTTGTAAAAGTCTTCAGTAATCTCTTCTCGATATTACTTCTTCTATTAAGTTTGGACGTGGGGCGCTATGACTAGATATCTACCTTTCGAGGGCAGATTTCTCGACGTATGTTTCAGTCTGGTAAATTGAAATAGGGGATTTTGGTTTTCCTAGTCCCCAGTTCTGCCTAGTGAACTAGTCCTGTTTTGTAGTTTTTGAGGGATTTAACACATCCCACATTTGCAATTTACTTGTGACGCATACCACCAAGCACTACACTCCTTTTGGCCGAAAGTTGCAAAGTTTTCGTTAACTACCAATATTCATAGAAGAGGCGAGCGGGGCCCTCCCTGAAGAGAGCAAAGCATAGAGTCAATATATATGCAGCTACAAAGCCCTGAGCTCTCTGTAGTGCAAGAGCCGGAGAGCTATGCATACTGAGCAGCTTCTAATTGTTAGAGCTGCCTCCTATGTAAGTATCTAGTGTTATAAAAATAAAGGAAAACGGACTTATTACAGGCCATTATTATTATTATTATTAGTGTCTGAACCTGTAGTAATTCGTATAGTCCAAATCTGTTAAAACTACTGGTATTCCATGACTTCCGGGAAAGATTCATGACAAAGCTCGTAAATTACGCGTCGATAAGGCAAGGCAAAATGATATTGCAACAACAACACCAACATTTACTAACTTAAGAGCGTTTTATGATCCCTTGGTGTTTCCAATCAGTGTCAGTTTTTAAAAAATCGCATCTTCCCCTTAGAAGTTTAACCTCCAAAAGATAAAACTCTTTTAAAATGGCCGTCAAGAGCAATTTTTAAAATAAATATTTATTAACAGCAAACTTAAAGTCATCTTTCTAATTTACAAAAATTAAATAAATGAACACAGAAAGGGAAACAGTCAGCTAACGTAATCAGCAGCTGTGTCAGCAAATTTATTACAGCCGTTAGCCATTTTCTTGTTAAAATTACAAGCAACCAAAAATTAGGATAAAACTTACAAGAAGTTGCAAAAAAAGATTAAAAAAAAAAAAACAAATAAATATGTACCCAAGTGTTGTTGCTAAGGCATTAAAGTATATCGCTAAAATCCCTTTGACAGCTACACTAATTAATTGCAATGCCTTTGGGTATAGCTTTCGAACTTGTCGCGGAAGTCCCTGCCTTTTCGGCAAAGCACCACCCTGTGACTGTGTCAAATTCACTCTTCTCCCCACCAACACTTCCTAATCAGCACTTGGACACACAGACGACTGCGTGAACTACAAGGTGGCGCAAAAGTAATCCTCCTATCAGAAAATGCTATAAATTTTGCGATTGGCCCCTAAAGTCAGTTCTGTTTTGACATTTGTGTAGTAAACACATGCGAAATACACGTTAATAAACACGCTACACTGCTCCAGAACGCGGAATATTGCTGACTATTTATTTGACCAATAATCGGTCGGGGCCAAACGGTTACTGTGAATGGTGAGCGCTACAGAGCAATGACCAACGAGTTCTTTTTGCCGCAACTTGATGAATTGGGATTGGAAAACATGTGGTTCCAACAAGACGGTGCAACAGCACACACTGCACGTGCCACAACCGATATGCTGAACATCGGAAGCTTACTTTTGCGCCACCTTGTACAATCAAATTTCGAAAATATAATAAAAATTCTACTTGACTCACTGTCACAGCACATTTCAACCACTAACAACAACAACTACAACTAAAAGAACAATTAACATTTTCAACTGTTCAACTAATTAACGTTCCTTTGATGTTCGCTATTAGCGCTGCGGTCGTTTGCTATTCGGTGACAGAATGGAATGTGATATTGCAGAAATTGGATAAAAGGGGTAAATGCTCAAAATTAGAGAGCAATAAGGTTTAAGTGCACACACACAATTATATACTTTTATATTTTGTAGCAGAAGAAATGTTGAATGAAGCGCTAACTGGTTAAGTGAGTGAGTCGTTAAATCGCGCACATGATACGCCCTGCTGCTTTTCGATACGAAATAAAACTAAGGCGAGTTATTTGGAGTATTGGTTTTATACGACCGCAATTAATTAAAAAATTATCAACGAAATTGAAAGTTTAAGCCACATTCAACGGCAACATTAAAAACTGGCGATTCTTGCAGGGTTGTCTTCAAAAGGGTCACCCAAACAGATTGTTGCTTGACGCTGAAACGCCTATGAAGTAGTACACATACTACGACCATGCTCGTGAGCAAGCTCGCGTATATGTACCCTGCTAACGGCTCATAAGTGAACGCGTGCTTGAGTGTGGGCAGTGATCTTTATATGTAGAAAAGAAAAAAATGCTTAGAGAGAAAAAAAAATAGAAAGAAAAAGATTGAGAAGAAAAATATTTATTTTTGCATATGGATGTGGCAGAAATGGTTAAGAAATATTTTCTTGAATAAATAAGGTCTGAAATTGGTAAAAGGAGACACTTACGTAAAACGAGAGCTTGAACTCTATGCTAAGATACATTTCCTGAGCTCAAAGCTATGAGGACTTAAAGGTTTTAAGAAATGTTGATTTGTTGAATTGTTGCTTTTACGGACTGTACATTTTCAGGTATGCATTCTTGGTCTTGAGCTCGTTTATAGTTATGGATTTGAAAAATATTTCAACCCATTCCCTTAGTTTAACAGTAGCAGAAAGCAATTAATTCTAATTTAAATCATTTTTTCCGCTAATGGCTTATGTTCAGATTGTATATTCTGCTTCTTTTTTCTAGATTGAATCTGTTATCCTCAGACACCGTGAAATTATGAAAATGTATACGCCGTCGGAAATAATAAATTTATTAAATTTTGCCAGCAAGGTCCGGAAATATGTCAGCGCCAAATATAAGAAACAAATTCTCTGCTAATTTTAATGCAATTGGAGCAGTGGAGTGGCAAAACTTTACAAAATTAAAAACTTTTCATAAAAAACGTAAATTTTGCAATTTCTACATAATTTCATTTCACTCTCTTTTTTCCGCAAAGAATCAATATCATGGATGACTAAATGCAAAACTTCGCTCTCTCTGAGAGCGCTCAAAAAGTGGGCATTTTTTATAACATTTTCCAATAGTGCCGGAAAGGTGAAAACTAGATATGGGCATTTTGTGTAGATTTTTAGGTATTTTGCATTTTCGCACACTAACAAGAGGTACGAAAAGGCGCTACCATAATAATGTTTGAAATTTGCGTGCTTGGTACGTACAAAATAACTCGAGATGTGTTCAAAAGAAAACAAGTAAGGAAGTCTAAGTGCGGGTGGAACCGAAGTAGTGATAGTAGTGATCTATTATGGCAAACCAATTTACGCAGGTCTATTTTAATACTTTCAGTTCGTATTTGCGTTCAAATAAACAGGCGGACAGACATACAGACGGGCGCAGAGACGGGCATGGCTAAATCGACTCCGCTCATAGTGCTGATCATTTCAGTGAACTTTTCTCTTTTTGTTCTGATGCTTACATACATTTAATGTTTATGAAAGGTATGAAAATCAAAAAAGATATATAACTTCGCTTTTGCAATGGGGTATTAACTACTTGCCCGAATATTTTACTATTCATCCTGAACGTTTTGATATACATTAATAAATATGTATCTCGAATCGTTTATACCGAATAAAGTAATAAGAAGAAAAAGAGATAGGCCCACCAATAAGTATACCAAAATGATTAAGCCGATGGGCTGTGTCGATAAAGCCAAGTCCGTCTGTTTGAACGCAAACTAGTCCCTCGATTTTTTAGATATCTTGATGAAATTTGATATGGGGTCGCCATTTTATAATATATAAATCATTTGTCGGAACCAACAAGATCGGACCAATACAACATTTTGCAGATTTGGTACCTTTTATTTAAGTAATGTGACAAATGAAAATTAAAACACAGCGGCTTCGCTGGCTAGGCCACGTAGTGCGAATGAGCGAAGATGCTCCAGCCCAGAAGGTATTCTTATCGGCACCCGCCGGTGGAAGCAGAGGAAGAGGGAGACCACCACTCCGATGGAGGGACCAAGTGGAGACCGATTTGCGATCCGGCGGTGTTCCCAATTGGCGCCAGTTGGCGCAACGAAAAAACGACTGGCGAGCTATGTTGGACGGTCAAAATTGCCCGGGCGGTTAGATGACCATTTAAAGAAGAAGAAGACAAATGAAAATCTGACAGGTCGGACCTACATAACATATAGCTCTCATACAATCGATTGCTCCGATTAATGGGGTTTGGGCTATAAATGTTGAAATTAAAGAGCTAGAAACTTAAAATTTTGCAGGTTTGGTAAATATTATATACCTTATGTGCCCAGTGAAAATCAGCCAGAGCAGACCAATATAACAAATAGCTCCCATATAATGGATTGTTCCGATAAATGGGGCTTGGGCTAAAATTCTTGCAATTTCATAGCGGGGAATAAAAAATTTGTTTTGAATTAAGTTTTTTCTGATGCGGGGTCAAAGGTGGTCATTAGGTGGTATTATACGGCGGATTCGGAGACTACAGTTGAGAAGCGGCGATGATTTCTCGACTTAGTAGTGTCCCAGAGACGGGATTTCTAGTAGGGTGGTCAGGTGCTAACAAATCATGACTTGACTGAGAATTATCGCGCATGCTTGTTGATTTTTTTTAGCGCGTGAAATGTGATAGGCTACTGGTAAGCAGCTACAACTGGACTGCATTCGTTGCTTGCATGTCATAGTGCAACTCTAGGCGCGGCGATGTTACAGTTGAGGTCTTACTATTGTAACGCTACTTTATAAGCTAAAATAATAATACACCCTTTTCTTTTAATTTCACAGTCATAAATAACAGGTTACATCGCGACACAAGGAGATAAGAGTCTTGTATATAGTTTTTTATACCTAGTAGTGCTTCGCACACAAGGTATATTAACTTTAGTCGCGTAACGGCAGTACGTAACGGCATAAACAGATCGAGATAGATATAGACTTCTATATATCAAAATGTTTAAGACGAAAAGAGAAATTGATTAAGCCATGTCCGTCCGTCCGTCTGTGAACACGATAACTTGAGTAAATTTTGAGATATCTTAATGAAATTTGGTATACGGGTTCCTTGGCACTCATCTCCGAGCGCTATTTAAAATGGGTGAAATCGGATGATAGCTTTTTATATATATAATATTTTCGAAAACACAAAAAAAAGCGATTATATTGCAAGTGAATACATTGAGATTGAGGCATAAAATAAAATTTTCAAGAAATTTGTGAAAATGGGCGTGGCACCGCCCACTTTAGATTAAGTCAAATTTAGAAATAATATTAATCATAAATCAGAAACCGTTCAAGATATCGAAACGAAATTCAGCACGCGGGTTTGCAGGTATGCAAGGAATGTGCCAGGAAAAAATGGGCGGCATCGGTTATACGAGGTGTGTTCAAAAAGTATCGCGAATTTTGTGTTTTTTCAAAAATCATTTATTTATTCATGAATATCTATTTTGTCCCCTTCAAAGTAATCCCCATGAGATATTATACACTTGTGCCAACGGTTTTTCCAATCTTCGAAGCACTTCAAAAAATCATTTTTTTGTATCTTGTTCAGCTCCTCCTTCGATGCCGTCTTTATCTCGTCAAGAGAAGCGTAACGTCGTCCTTTCATGGGCCTCTTCAGTTTAGGGAACAAGAAAAAGTCACAGGGGGCCAGATCTGGGGAATGCGGTGGCTGCGGCATCATTAGTGTGTTGTTTTTGGCCAAAAAGTCGCGCACAAGCAACGATGCGTGAGCAGGGGCGTTATCGTGGTGCAAAAGCCAATTTTTGTTCTTCCACAAATCCGGGCGTTTCTGGCGGATTGCTTCGCGCAAATTGCGCATAACTTGCAGGTAATATTCCTTATTGACCGTTCTTCCCTGTGGCAAGAACTCATGATGCACCACGCCCCTGCAATCGAAGAAAACTGTCAGCAAAACTTTCACATTCGACCGAACTTGGCGCACTTTTTTCGGTCTTGGTTCGTGCGGCAGCTTCCATTGAGATGATTGAGCTTTGGTTTCCACGTCATAACCATAAACCCACGATTCGTCACCAGTTATGACCCTCTGGAGCAAATTTGGGTCGTCGCGGACAGAGTTTAACATCTCATTAGCAATGTTCATGCGATGCTGTTTTTGGTCACAATTGAGCAATTTTGGTAAAAAAATAGGTAAAAATCGAAGACGATCCAAAACACGTGCAAGCAAAGCAGCTGTCAACAATTAACTAAACATTCAAAGTGGCCGAGCTTGTCGGCATAAGTGAGAGACATGAGTACCAACATAACGCCACAAAAAATTCGAAATTCGAATATACGTAACCAGCGAAAATTCAAAATTCGCGATACTTTTTGAACACACCTCGTATATGAAAGATTTTGAAAAAGATCGTAGATATATTGAATAGCCAATAACTTTGCGTAAAATAGCTTTACATCATTTATATTTCAGTTTTAAAGTTTCCGTAAACAAAGAAATCCAAAAACTTAAAATTTTTTAAAATGGGCGTGGGCCCGCCCATTTTATAGTGGACTATTCCACAAAACTTTTTATGCCATAACTCCGCCAAAAATTGATTTGTCGAAACGAAATTTGGTGATCGGAATCGGTTAATGTCCACGCCCACCTTTTTATACTTAGTTCTGAAAATTTTTTTTGTAAAATTTAAAGAGCGATATTTCTACAATTAAGCAAGTTATATCAATTAGATTTTGCACACATAATAAGCTTTTTAAGAAAAACTTGGCCGCAAAAAAATTTTTTCAATTTCGAAGAAGTAGGCGTGGCGCCGCCCACTTTTCAGCATAAAATTTCTGCTATTTTCAAAGGCAATCGCTTATAATTCTATCTTGATATTTCAATGAAAATTGGTCAGCTGCTTCTTAGTAGAATGTATTATACTCCTGCCAAAAATTAGCCAAATCGGGAAACATACAAGCAAAATATTTGGACACGTAGTTAATAGCCCACTGCAAAAGCGAAGTTGTATATCTTTTTTGATTTTCATACCTTTCGCAAACATTAAATGTAAGTATGAGAAGAAGAAGAGAAGAGTTCACTAAAATGATCAGTACGATGAGCGGAGTCGATTTGGCCATGTCCATCTCTCCGTCCATCTGAGTGTCTGTCCGTCTGTCTATTTGAACGCAAACTAGTCTCTCAGTTCTACAAAAGAATGCGGAAATTCGTGGTTTGCTTTCGCCGTTTTATAATATACTAGCAAACCCGATAGACGTTGTTTTGACGTTTTGATATATAGAACACATCTATATATAAAATTTCATTCACTCGAACCAAATAAACTCCTAACTATACCGAACTGCAGCTTTATATGACCTGGGGGATTTTCCAAAAGCTATATACAGACTGTGTCGTGCCCAGCAAACTCCTGAACTTATCGTGAAAGCTCAAGAGCAAAACAAAACACAAACTATGTGGGCGTGGTACCGCCCACTTTTGAAAATATCCGGGAAAGTAGTTAATACCCCACTGCAAAAGCGAAGTTGTATATCTTTTTTGATATTCATTCCTTTCATGAACATGAAATGGTTTTACGTATACTGAAATGATCAGGAGGATGAGCTGGGTCGATGTAGCCATGTCCGTCTTTCGGAACGTCTTTCTGTCTGTCCGTCTGTCTATTTGAACGCAAATACGTACTGAAAGTATTAAAATAGACCTGCGTAAATTGGGATGACATAATAGATCACTACCAGGTATATAATGTTCGGTTCCACCCGAACTTAGACTTCCTTACTTGTTATTTTTGTCTTGTATATAGCTTTTATTTTATAAATAACATAACGGTTGCTAGTTTCACAATTCCCATCTCTCGTGAATATTTAAATAAATACGCGCAAATAACAATAAGCAGAGGATTGTTGTTCTTACAATACAAAAATATTTATTATTCACATAAACAATTGCCCAACATTAAATTTTGCACTGAAGTCAATAAAGCACAGACACAATTACGACACTTAAAATATTGTTCTTCCGCCACAGGCCATTATTTATCCAAGGGCAAAAAATAAAACATATATCTTTTGTTCTTAGTTGAATGCATTGTAAATTAATTATGTATTAAAATATGAGTGTAAGTCAGTGATGCACTTAATCGCTGCGTGGGGCCACTTGAACCCAACAGCTTTTGCGTTTGATTCCAAAATACATATGTCATACGCATTTTCTATACTCAAAAAATTCTTTCAAAATTCTGTTAGTGTTGAACTTGCGTTGGTAGCTATGCCGAGGCTGTGCATCACTGCTGTAAACTCATTATATGTTACGCCTAGAAATATGCAATATTAAATGACCGAAGGCTTACATATAAAATATTAAATATAATATTAATTATGTGGTTTGTTTATTTGCATTTGTGTTACGTAGGGATACGTATGTGCATGCGGGTGCACTAACCGTGTACTGACACACAACTGAAACTTGTCCGCCATTTCGGAGGCATTTTAAGTATTTTCACTGAACAATTAACACTCAAATTTACCTATGACTTTTTTGGTAATCTATTTTGAATAGTCTGAGACGTCTCGTAGGACATCGCCATATTAAAAACACCAGTTTTTTGTAAAGATATATAAGCAGATATTTGGCAACTAGTTGTACTTCGCGTTCGTAATAGTTCAATCATTTACAACAAGTTGGTTAAACTGGAGCTAGCATATAAACATCCATACTATATACTAAATTTTTATTTGTGTGCCTGAATTTTCGACAACTTTTAACTCGTGCTCTCGGTTTTTGTTTTTGTTTTGTGTATCAAATCCACCATGATAAACTACTGGCTGCCAGATGCCTGGGGGAGCTCATAGAAACGGTAAAGTGAAAAGAAATAGGAGTTTAGCTGACAGAAAATCATAGCCCTATTGACTAAATGGTTAGCAGAACGTTCCAAATTTTTCTGATGAGGTACGAACCCAAGTGTCTGCACCAAAGCCGCTGTTAGAGTACTCTAACAACTAAGCTATGATGCCCTGTAGCGTCACGATGCATTTTTCCTCTTTCAGTGTCCGAGAAGGGGTCTGATGAGAAGCTGGGTACTTCGAAACATGTCATCCCATACCATCGCCGTGAATAACGTTGTAATTTTTCTTCTAATATAAATTAACAAACAAACATAAAAATTCGAGCTTTGCTCCAACAACAATCACCATGAAAATAAAATAAAATAAAATAAAATAAAATAAAATAAAATAAAATAAAATAAAATAAAAGGAAATAAAACAAGATAACATAAAGTAAAATAAAAAAATTTAATTAAACAAAATAGTATTAAAAAAAGCAAAATAAAATAAAAGAGACCACAGTAAAATAACATAAAACTAATTAAAATTAAGTAAAATAAAATAAAATAAATATAAAATAAAACAAAATAAAAGGAAGTAAAAGAAGATAAAGTAAAATAAAATAAAATAAAATAAAATAAAATAAAATAAAATAAAATAAAATAAAATAAAATAACATAATTTGAAATAAAATAAACCAAGATAAAGTAGAATTAAAAAAATTAAATAAAATTCAACCAAATTAAACTAAATTAATTAAAATAACATAAAATTACATAAAATAAAATCAAATAAAATAAAATAAAATAAAATAAAACAAAATAAAAGGAAGTAAAAGAAGATAAAGTAAAATAAAATAAAATAAAATAAAATAAAATAAAATAAAATAAAATAATTTGAAATAAAATAAACCAAGATAAAATAGAATTAAAAAAATTAAATAAAATTAAACCAAATTAAACTAGATTAATTAAAATAACATAAAATTACATAAAATAAAATCAAATAAAATAAAATAAAATAAAAAAATTAAATTAAACAAAATAATAATAATAAAATAAAAATAAAACAAAACAAAGTAAAAGGAAGTAAAAGAAGATAAAGTAAAATAAAATAAAATAAAATAAAATAAAATAATTTGAAATAAAATAAACCAAGATAAAATAGAATTAAAAAAATTAAATAAAATTAAACCAAATTAAACTAGATTAATTAAAATAACATAAAATTACATAAAATAAAATCAAATAAAATAAAATAAAATAAAAAAATAAAATTAAACAAAATAATAATAATAAAATAAAAATAAAATAAAACAAAATAAAAGGAAGTAAAAGAAGATAAAGTAAAATAAAATAAAATAAAATAATTTGAAATAAAATAAACCAAGATAAAATCGAATTAAAAAAATTAAATAAAATTAAACCAAATTAAACTAGATTAATTAAAATAACATAAAATTACATAAAATAAAATCAAATAAAATAAAAGAAAATAGAGCACAATAAGATAAAATATAATAAATTAAAATAAAGTAAAATAAAATAAAATAGAATAAAAACAAATTTAATTAAACAAAATAATATTAATATTGTTTTATACATCTAGTCCCGAAGATGACTTCAGAATGAAGTTGAAATATCGACACGAATAAAATACGCAAAGAATAAAAAAAAAATGTGGGTTTTATTTAAATTGGCCTTTAGCTCAACAAAATCATCAGAAATTTTATTAAAAAAAATAAAATAAAATAAAATGAAGCAAAATAAAATAAAATAAAGTAAAATAAAATTAAAATAAATAATACAAAATAAATTTAAATAAAGTAAAATAAAACCAAATAAAATAAATAAAAATAAAATCAAATTAAATTAAACCAAGCTAAATTTATTGAAATACCGGGTGGCGCAAAAGTAATCCTCCTATCAGAAAATGCTACAAATTTTGCGATTGGCCCCTAAAGTCAGTTCCGTTTTGACATTTGTGTAGTAAGCACATGCGAAATACACGTTAATAAACAATGTTACGCTACACTGCTCCAGAACGCGGAATATTACTGACTATTTATTTGACCAATAATCGGTCGGGGCCAAACGGTTACTGTGAATAGTGAGCGCTACAGAGCAATGATCAACGAGTTCTTTTTGCCGCAACTTGATGAATTGGGATTGGAAAACATTTGGTTCCAACAAGACGGTGCAACAGCACACACTGCACGTGCCACAACCGATATGCTGAACATCGGAAGCTTACTTTTGCGCCACCTTGTATTTTATTTTAAATAAAATTAAAATAAAATAAAGTAAAACATTATTAAAATAAATAAAATAGAGCACAATAAAATAAAATAAAATAAATTAAAATAAAGTAAAATTAAATAAAATAAAATAAATTCAAATAAAATCAAATTAAATTAAATTATGCTAAATTTATTGAAATAAAAAAAATAAAATTAAAATAAATTAAATAGAGCATGAATGTGACAAAATATATGAAGGTTTAATTTAAAACGAATCTGGCGTGGGTTGTGGTTAAGTTTTAGTTTAGATTTTATTGCTCTGACTATTCATTACGTTGTATTTTTATTGAATTAAGCGGCTTTAATTCTGATATTCTTGGAGATATTAGAATCAAAACTCACAGTTATATCCACCTTCATATACGACGAGGTTTGCTGGGATTTTAGAAAACAGTTTATAAACCTATGATTTCTTAGCAAATTGAATTAAATCATCCAGTATTCTTCTGTTGTCTTGAAAGCATTTGCAAATTACAAATAATCCAGGGCCCAGTAAAACTGTGCTGTGTTTTTCGAGACATACAACAGAGCATGTGATACCGGATTAATGCTAACCTAGACTTAATTACCGAAAGTTAAGGCGGTCTCGAAACGAACAGTAAATTGGTTATATGAATATGTATTTTTATGCATTTTTCGATATATTTAAGTGCAAGTACTTATTTATTCGCAAGTGTTTGTACGAACAAATAGCAATAATAACTATTTCATTACATTAATTGAATAAAATGGAAATGACAATTAAAATGAAAAATGCGATGACAACAAAAATCGGTGTCCCACTGACTCATTATGTACGCAGGGTGGTTTGCCAACATAAATGTATGAGTGTTGGTTTTTTTTTTTGTCTATTAAATTTATGTCCTTGAAAATATTTAATTCAAATTTATAGAGAACACATATCAATTATACAGATTAATACTCAAAATTTTCCAGTATAAAGTAGCGCTGAATATAAACACGGTTTATGTACAAAGATTCTGTTTGACTAGAATAAAGACCGAATAAGATCCGGCAGATGATAAAGGGACGAATTCCTTTAGGGGCTTTCTATGTACTTTCTATGCTTTTTCTTACTTTTTCGCGTTCACTCTCCCATTTGTATAGCCTTCAAATAAATTTAATTTGTATTCATATAATTTTGGAAAGTTTTTCAATAACTTTGTTATAAATTCCCAACAGCTTATAATTGCTATCAGATACATAATTAATAATCCACTTACCGCAATTTACTTGTAAAGAAATACCACAAAAGATGGCAAGACAACCAAAGCAGCCACTATTACAAACAATCATTAATCAGTGTCATATTCAATCGTTGGTGTCCCAACTTTAATCTTCCACAATGCCAATCACGAAATGTAAGTCTACAAAGTAGATATAAATAGGCTCGTTAATATTAAATATGTAAAATTCCAGGAAACGCTATTTTGATATAAACAGATCTGTGGCTGGGACAAAAGTAATAATAATAATTATAATGTGTATTATCTTAAGACTGAATTGAAGTAAAAACTTGAAATCAGAAGCCTACACGAATATTTAAAGTTTGACCCTATTGTATATGAGTCAAAAGCAAATTTTATGCTTTTAAATAATCTACGTGAGGAATAAAATGAAAATTGTTTGACGTTTGTTTTTCTAGCGTCTTACGTACCTACCGTGGCCCGGATATTATGCAACCTACTGGAAAGCCAATCGTGTTGTGTAGTTTATATTAAAGTGAAATCAAAGTATCTCCTTCTCAGTCCTGAGAGGTTACCTTAGCTCTTAGTTGATACGATAGAGTTTATTACGTGACTCACTGAGCACGGTTAAATAAAAGAATTCATACAAAATTAATTTTTCTTCATGCGTTGTATGGAAGAAATCACTAAACACCTTCGACGAAAAAAGTTATAAAAATTTAGAGAAATTTCTGAACAATTTCTAACTTGCACATTATTGTACTAAAACTGATGTATATTGGAACGATTTTTCGTCATCCCTTTTCAAATTTGGTACTAAAACTGCTTGGTCTTCAAAACTGTGTACTCAACAACTTTCTTCCAAAAAATTTTAAGATTTTGATAGTAATTTTTAAAAGTTTCATTAACTTTTCTGAATTTTGTGTATACTATGAAATTTAGATTTATATTTTTAATGAAATAAATAATATATATTTTAATGAAAATTATTAAAATCCCAGCTTTTTATTTCGTCGAATGAAATGACATTTGCCAATATAGGTATCAAACGAACGGTATTTTCCTGCGTTTCAAAAAAAAAACATTTGCAAGTAGAATTGCCACTTTTGTTCGACAACAAAAATTCGGCAATGAAGTACATGTACCGGGAGTCACACTCATTCAAGGGGCAGCTAAACTGTACCATGCAACGGCATCAACTTCCAGTAAGGCCAAGACTGCGCATAAAGCTCAGGCGCAAACTCTTGCATTTACCGGAGTGGAACTAAATTCGTCGATGTTCATGCATGGCGTTTTCAAGAGATAAAGGACCAAATACGTTAAAAGTCATGCTTACGAAAGAAAGTAAGAGACGTACTCGGAACATGGTACGGAAGGATTGTATTAAATAAAAAAAAGTTATGGATAATTATATTTTATAAAGTTAAGAAGAAATCATAGAATGTTGAACTATATAAAGAACACTAACCGTCGTATACGAGTATATCCATATGACTCTTCTTCGATTATTTAATAAAATCGACAGCTGCTAACCGTACAATTCAGCAAGGAATATTGTAAAGACTTGTCGAGAATTTGTTTGAGCAGCCACCAAGGAGTAATTATGTGTATTCAAACTTTGTTCCCAACAAAAAAAAACAATATTAAACATCTTTCTATTATCAAGATATGTTTTCAAAATCTTTTTTTTGAAAAGTTCCACTGCTGGTAAGTAAAATTATTTATAAAAACAACCAGAATATCTTTACTGATGAGTATCTAAAGCAAACTAAATTGTATTGCAACCTATGAAATTGCCGATCATAGCTCGGTCGCCTAGGTACTATTTTCTTTAACTGACCAGTTTCAAACTTGTTTCGGAGTAATGTCAAACAGTTCCGATCTCTTTTTATACCTAGCACACACGGTATATTAACTTTAGTCGCGTAACGGTGGTAAGTAACGGCATAAATGGATCGAGATAGATATTGACTTATACAAGGTGGCGCAAAAGTAATCCTCCTATCAGAAAATGCTATAGATTTTGCGATTGGCCCCTAAAGTCAGTTCTTTTTTGACATTTGTGTAGTAAACACATGCGAAATACACGTTAATAAACAATGTTAAGCTACACTGCTCCAGAACGCGGAATATTGCTGACTATTTATTTGACCAATAATCGGTCGGGGCCAAACGGTTACTGTGAATGGTGAGCGCTACAGAGCAATGATCAACGAGTTCTTTTTGCCGCAACTTGATGAATTGGGATTGGAAAACATGTGGTTCCAACAAGACGGTGCAACAGCACACACTGCACGTGCCACAACCGATATGCTGAACATCGGAAGCTTACTTTTGCGCCACCTTGTATAATGCAAATTATTGTTGAAATGGTCTGTTGAGTATGAAGTGCTTACACATCTATTATGATTGCTAAAACATCTTTGTTTGCATTGCTTTATTTGTTTTTACATTTTTCAATTCCTTTGTGTGCAGTGTCAGGTTTGATTGCTTTCGGTTTTAAAGTGAGTGGCGTGTGACGTGTAAGGGATTGACATTGAAATTGACGAACACTTGTCACTGTAGCACTTTAACAATAGAAACAAACCTAACGGATTACATGCCATTCCCACCCAACAGACAAGACGGGCACATTAAATTTATCGAGTGTTTGAAAGGCGGAGGTTTTTTAAGCGTGGAGAAAAGTATCAAATCTGCCTGAATGGTTGTGGAAGTATGAGAGAAATTTCCACAAACTTCAGTGCGTAGAGATTGGTGACGATTTTGGGCTAAGACGTGCTTACAATGCAGTTCATAGTACTGTTTTGTGTAATATCAACAAGCCTTAAAGTATTTGGTGAGAGAGTTCTTAGTAGGATATATGGGCATTTCCCTTATACAACCAGAGCATACCGGAGACGATTTAGTAATGGACACAGGTTCGGTGCACCAATGCCTGATTACCTACTTTCAGTCAACCAAAAACTAGTAACTAGTATTTAATCTATCTATCTATGGCGCGATATACAACAGGTATATCATCATAAACCTCCTAAGAGATTTTTGCGCCAAGCTTCTCTTCCAATTTGTGGTGTGCCGATTTGAATTTTTCCCTACAAATTGGTGGAACCTACAGTTTTTTGCCGACTCCGAAAGGCATCTACAAAGGAGACGAATTTTTTTGCTGAGAAGCCTGTCATGGCAGAAATACACTCGGAGAGTTTGCCAAACCACTGCCGAGGGGCGACCCCGTTTTGAAAAACTTTTTTCAAATCACTTTTGATGTTACCTGTACCAGGGCTCGAACCATGGACCTTGGGTGTGGTAGGCCGGCAACACTACCTTCACACCACGGCGGCCGCTAGTATTTAATCAAACCTTAAAAAAAGCCATATCCAACTCGAAAAAGCACTATACATTCTACCTTGAAACGAACCAGATGTGGCTGTGCCACGCCCCCATTCCATGTAAAATAACTCTGAACGTATTTGATTTGAATTTATGAAATTTTAATATATGTGTCCTTTAGTCAAGATTTACATAATTTTGGAAAAATAGGCGGGTGTTACAGGGTGCCCCGCCATAACATTTGGGTGCTGTTTGTCCTTCATTCGTGAACAAAATTTATCGTCCATCTCTGTGAAACGACACAGGCCGTATATTGGACGGTTTTGGGAAAGCCCCCAGGTTATATAAAGTTTCAATTCGGTATAGCTAGGAACTTATTTGGTTCAAGTTAATGATATTTTATATAAAAATATGTGTTCTATGTATCAAAAAAAACCTTGGAAAGAGTCAGCGGTACCAAGACCAAAAAAAGCTAAGCATCCATATCTTCGAAACTATGCACATATCAGTACCCGCAAAGGAAAAGGGAAGAAGAAGGGGAGTAGGACTACAAATTTAAGATGTAGAGGTGGCGTTAGAGGAAAATGAAGAGGGTAAAGTAGATAAACTGTATATGGGGTGGGAGGAAAGCTAAATTAGAAAGAAAAAGGAAGATATTGGGATAAAAGAAGAGGAAGCGCCAAGTGGGGAGGAAAAAAAATACAATTTGTTAAATGTAGGTAAGCTAAATTTTAGGCAACACAGCGGCTGCTAATAATTAATATATCTATACTACTATAGCCCACCCTAAGCCAAGGTGTGTAGGCACCGTGCCGATGGCTGAATGGTCAGCGGGTGTATATTGAATAGCTGATCGCTTACGGTCCCCTCCGATGCCCGGGCAAGGTCGGTTGTATGAGTGCCTTACCCCGGTACACTGGCTCTGCCGGGGTGGACCAACCCCTTCCAGTATACTCGTGGGAACATTTATGGATTGTAAAAATAAAAATAATAAAAGGAAGAGTGGAGAAGAGAGCGATCTGGGATCGCTTTCTGAGGACGAGCTCCTGGCCAGCAGCCAGGGGAGCGCCCAAACACAGGACGACAAGGGTACCAGCCATAGTACCCCGGTCGCTCCGAACCAACAGCAAAAAAGAAATGGGGGCGCACCAGCCAAAGTGGGCCCCAAGAAAAAGTCGAAGAAGTCCTCAGGGTGTCTACAGAAAGCTAGATACCTTAGGGCTCAGTACATCCTCGATAAAATAAGGAAAAACGAAGAGAGTGGCAAGGTCCATGAGCGAGACGCTGTGGACAGGGTCTGGTGCGAGGCGGTAGTCAAGGAGTACGAGACTACCCTCGCTAACAAGCCCGCTGTACAGCCACAGCAGAAAAAATCAAAGTCGCGGTCAAAGCGCAATCGGTCACACGAAGTGACCGATGATAACGGCAAGAGGGGCAGGTTTGATGGCCCTTCCACTAGTGCTGCAGCGCTGGCCAGGCACACCTATAGTGAGGTGGTCAGAGATCACCTCCAGGTTGCCCTGGTCGACGCTGACGGGACTAATGGGAGGCGAGTACTGGCGGTCTGGAACTCCATAGAGGGACGACTATCTGAGATGGTAGTCGAATACCTCATGGAGAATCGGACCCCAGTCCCCGCCTTCAACTGCGAGGAGATATGCCGGGGCTGCAGGGTGATCAAGTGCGCGGACGGGTTCTCCAGGGAGTTTCTCGGGAAATGCGTTGCTAAGATTAGCAACGCTTTTGATGGTCTTACGTTGAGGATCATCAATGCCTCGGATATTCCTCGGAGGCCTCGGGCGCGTGTTTGGTTGCCACTCATGCCAAATATGAAACTGGATGAGAAGAACGTCATCCAGTGCATTAAAAAGCAGAATCCGGGCGTCCCGATGGATGACTGGGAGCTGCTGAAAATCGAGGAAAAGCAAAGGTACAGCCACCCTGTGCTACTGCTCATAAACAACGAGTGCCTAGGGGAACTCGAAAAGAGGGGGAACAAGCTAGTTTATGGCGTCAGGCACGCCAAAATAAAAGTTTTCCCGGCGGCAGTAGCACCAGACAACAACCTAGAGGAGGTTGACGATGCCAATAGGCTCCTAGATGAGCTTAGACTGGCAGCACCAGCCGGGGCTGATGCATCGTCAAACCTCGACAAGAAGTCAGATGCGTCCCCCCGATCTAATGATTAGGGTGGCGCAAATTAACCTGCAGCACGCAAAATACGCCTCAGATAACCTGCTGGTTCTCCTAAGGGAGGAGAACATCGATATCTGTTTGGTGCAGGAGCCTTGGATATGGCGCTCCAAGGTCAGGGGCCTAAGTATCAGAGGCTACAACTTATTCTACACTCTTGGAGAAGGTAAACCGAGAGCGTGCATCCTTGTTAGGGATACTATTAATGTTTTCTTTTTACCTAATTTCAGCACATTCGATTTGGCAGTGGTCAGGATTGAGTCACGAAGCGGACGCAGTTTAGCGATCGCCTCGGCGTATATGGCTCACGATCGGCCCGCACCTCCGGAAGAGGTACAGCTGCTCATAAAACATACAAACGAGAGGATCCTAGTAGGCTGCGACGCCAATGCAAGGCATGTGTTGTGGAGCAGCAGTGAAATAAACGAACGGGGTGAGTCTCTTTTTGAATTTCTACTATGAAATAAGCTATGTATATGTAACAGGGGCAGCTCTCCCACCTTTGTTTTTCCGGGTTCTGAGAGCTTCGGTGGGTGGGAGGAAGTCCTTGATATTACAATCGCATCTGACTCCCAGGAACCTTCGATAAGGAACTGGGAAGTTTCGCAAAAGACCTCCATGTCGGATCATCGGATGATCCTTTTTGATATAGACTGGGAGAGAGAGATACTAAAACCGCATAGAAATCCTAAACGAACCTCGTGGGGTCTATTTGAAAAGATAGTCAGTGATAGGCTCAGTAGGAAGAAGACACCGATACAATCAGCAGAATCTCTGGACGACCGAGTTCGGTCTCTGGAAAAAAGTTTCCAGGTTGCCTATAAGGCCTCCTGTCCAATATCTAGAAGCAAGAAGACCTTCCCCCCATGGTGGGACAAAGATCTTAGCGAGCTAAGATCAAAGATGAGGAAAGTCTTCAATGATTGCTACGCCAAGAAAGACTTCCAGGAGTACAGGGACTCCCGGAGGGAATATAAAAAAGCCGTACGAGTCGCAAGGGCGAAGTCCTGGCAGGAGCATTGCGAATCTATCGAGGCCACGAAGGATTCAGCAAGGCTCGGGAAAATACTCGCCAGGGAACACTCTAATAAAACCTTTGTAAAGCGCGCTGATGGCACATGGGCGGGGTCACCAGCGGAAACCCTAGATATTTTGATTGAAGCTCACTTCCCGGACGACCCTGAAGGGGCGGAGCAAAGAGGAGAAATGGTGCAACGGGGAGCACCTAGTGAGTTAATAAACAAACTCTTAGCAGAAGACAAAATTGCCTGGGCAATAAATAGCTTCTCACCATATAAGTCACCGGGAGTAGATGGTATACTCCCTATCATGCTGCAGAAGACTCAGATACCTCTGGTTAGGGAGTTAAAGGAGATCTTCGCGGCTTGCATTTTCTATAGTCATATTCCGGACACATGGAGGAAAACGAGAGTGGTTTTCATCCCAAAGTCAGGAAGAAGAGGGCACGAGGTGGCCAAAGATTTCCGGCCAATAAGCCTCACTTCCTTCGTGCTAAAAACGTTTGAGAGGTTGCTGGACATACATATACGGGAACTCCTGGAGGGTTCCCCTCTGTCCGGCGCACAGCATGCATACCTAAGGGGGAAATCCACAGAGACTGCGCTACACGAAGTAGTGCGAACAGTGGAGAAGTCCCTCCAGTATAAAGAATTTACACTAGCTGCGTTTGTTGATGTGGAAGGTGCCTTTAACAACGTGAAAGCTGACGCAATATCATCAGCGCTTGTTGGGGTAGGGGTGGAAGAACCAATACGGAACTGGATCTCATCCCTACTTCTTAAGCGTGAAATATCAGCAGAGCTAGGGGGAGCAAAAGCTAGCAAACAGATATGTAGAGGAACACCACAGGGGGGTGTCCTCTCGCCACTGTTATGGCTCCTTACTATGAACAATATCCTATTAAAACTCAACACTAATGGAGTAAAGATTGTGGCGTACGCAGACGACGTGGCGATCCTTGTTTCGGGTCCCTTCCCTTCCGTGATGAGCGAGATCATGGAAAGAACGTTGGCAAAACTAAGTAGGTGGGCACAAGAGTGTGGCCTAGGGCTGAATCCGGACAAAACGGAACTTCTTCTCTTCACGAGGAAGTATAAGCCACCTATCTTCGAATTACCGATGCTGAATGGCCAGCAGTTAACCTTATCTACCAGCACCAAGTATCTGGGGCTGATTATTGATTGCAAATTAAATTGGAAAGAGTGCATCGAGGAGCGGGTGCGGAAGGCATGTATCGCCTTCTACGCTTGCAAATCGATGTTTGGTAAGAAATGGGGTCTCAAGCCGAAGATGGTGTTGTGGCTGTACGAGGCGGTGGTCCGGCCTGTGCTGACCTACGGCTCGGTGGTGTGGTGGGAAGCTGTTCGCAAGAACTACATTCTCACCAACCTGCAGAAGGTGCAGCGCAACGCGTGCGTTGGCACCGCCGGGGCCTTGCGCACCTGCCCCACTGCGGCTTTGGATCCTATTTTGAACCTGCTTCCAATTGATTTATATATACTTTGTACATCGGCACAAGCCGCACTAAGGCTCAGGGAGTCCGGGTGCTGGAAGGATACTCACCATGGGCATAGTAGTATCCTTAACACGCTCCCAGAGGGGATAATTAATAGCGTAATAGATTATTATCCTCACAAACTGAAGTTTGAGAGCAATGCCACTACAGTCATTCTAAGCAGGAATGAGTGGAAAAGGGGCAGGATTACAACAAATAACAATATTGAAGTTTACACGGACGGCTCCAAGATGGACTCAGGGGTAGGAGCCGGCGTATTCTCGGAAAGTCTGGATATCTCGGCAGCATTCAGACTCCCGTCGTATTGCAGTGTATTCCAAGCGGAGGTTCTCGCAATTGCTCAGGCGTGCAAATCGCTTGAACAAAGGAACATCACTGGGAAAGTGACTATCTTCACCGATAGCCAGGCAGCGATAAAGGCAATCGCATCGCCACACACCAGCTCTAGTGCAGTGCATGCATGTAAGCAGACCTTGGCTACTTTAGCTGAAGTCCTAGAAATATCCATTATCTGGGTCCCGGGTCATAAAGGGATCGAGGGTAATGAGAGGGCTGATGAGCTAGCACGGGCGGGCTCATCAGTAGAAAATGAAGAGGTACCCAGCCTCGAGATTGGTGTACCCCTGGCAGTGGCCAAGGGGAACATTCAAAAATATTATTTTAATGAAGCACAACGGAAGTGGAAAGGTACTACTACCTGTGCAGTATCAAGAGCCACCTGGCCGAACTACAGCGAGAATAGGACAAGGAGTCTCCTAAGCAGGTCCAGAGTAGACACCTACAAGCTTGTAGCAGTCTGCACGGGTCACTGGACGATAGGTACGCATGCGGAAAAACTGGGCTTGCCGCACAACGACCACTGCAGAAGCTGTAAAGACATCGATATGAAGGAGACCGTTGAGCACTTCCTGTGTAAGTGCCCGGCTCTAGCCAGAACACGACTAAGAGTGTTTGGGACCCCTTTTCTGGAAAACCTAGGGAAGGTATCTGAATTAGGGATTCCAAGCATCCTGGAATTTATAAACAACTCTGGTTGGTTGTAGCATAATAATTAGTTGTAGGTATCTACGAGTTTTATGGCATCAAAACGGCTTTTAAAGCTACTTGGGCGACTTTTGTCGCAGCCATTTTACCTACCTACCTACCATACTACTATAGAGAAAAGAGTTAACATGATTTATCTGTAATTTTTTGGTATATAGTGCACTACATTCTAAGAACTTCTTTCTCATTGGTAAATACAAGGCAACAGATAGACAAAGATCAGAACGAAACTAAACATGACGAAACGCCCAAGCCGGTTTGTCACAAAACCAAATTTGCCAAGGGACCACGGTAAATCGTACCAATATACATCAACTTTCCACATTATAGGAAAATCAGCAAACCAAAACAAATAAAATAATTTTCCTTATAATAAAAAAAAAAAAACATAAAATATTATTTATATATTATAAAGGTAGATAGTTTCTAAAGCAATTTCTTCACATTTTTCAACCAATACCAAACTCAGCCAGGGCTAGATTAGCTTTCACCTAGTCCTATGACATTTATCTAGAACAAACTAAACTAAGTTACTAAATAATATCATGATAAAAGGGCACTGTTGTGGAATTAAAATAAGCTTTAACTAGTGATTTTTTTTTATAGAAACTATGCACACAAATAGAAATCAAACAAAAAAAGTGTTTCAAAATAATACACATTAATCAAGATATGCTTATATAAATAACTCGCATTTATTTAGCCTTATGTAATAGGTTTCTTATCCCGAAAATCCCAGTATTGCAAGAAACAATGCTTGGCAAGTTGTCACTAAAAACAAGTAAACAAACGGCTGTATTCGGCTGTGCTGAAGACTTTATACCTTTCATGAATACGCATCACGGTTTTAAGTGTCCGATCCTTACTCACAAAAAACTCTGCAAAACTGTTTATTTAAAATACATAGCCCAAACCCCATTTATCGGAAAAATCGATTGTATGGGAGCTATATGTTATGTTGGTCTGACCTAGGTGATTCACTACACACATTACATTTATAATATGTACCAAAACTGCAATGTGGTGTATTGGTCCGATCGTGTTGGTTTCAAAATGGCTGCCTCTTACTTCATCGAGATATCTCTGTAACTGAGGGACTAGTTTGCGTTCAAACAGACAGACGGACGGACGGACATGGCTAAATCGCCTCAGCTCATCGCCCTGATCAGTTCGGTATACTTATTGGTGGTTTCATCTCTTCTTCTTCTCATACTTACAAACATCGGACCAAAGTTATAATACCATTTCATGTTCATGAAAGTTATAAAAAGTACGGGTATCCGCACCCGTTGGGCAAACCAGTATATACTCGTATGTATCTATTTACGTACTCCCTCCCGTAAGCCTGATTGTTCAAACAAATTCACATAAACAAGTCACGCCCCAACGTTTGCAGTAAAATCACGTGATAAATGTGCGTAGCAACACCAAGAACCAAGAAATGTTTGTTAAATTTTTTTCCATTTTACACACCACACACGTCCTGCGGCCAAATAGATGCTTAAGACGTACAGCTGTGTTTAATATAAAAGTAGTGAAATTAAAATGGACATCATTCGATGAAATAAGAAGAACCTGTGATTTTAATAATTTTCTTTTAAAATATAGCGAATTCCATAACAGGAACCGCATAAGAAGAAATTTCAAAGTTTACTCAAAGTTCAGGAAAGTTAATTAAACTTTAAAAATGATAATCAAAATCTTCAATTTTTTTGGCAGAATTTGTGAAAAAATACTAAGCATCCTTGACAAACAAAATTCTAAAAATTCAAAGATAATTTTGAGGTACTTCTAACGTGCACAATTTTCTACAAACTCTGCCTAAAAATGTAGAAATGTTGATGTAAATTGTTAAAAGTTTAATTAACTTTTCTGAACTTTGTGTAAGATTTGAAATTTCTTTCTATGTGGTTTCTGTTATCGCACTCACTATTTTTTAAATGAAAACTTTTAACAACACAGCATCTTTTTACTTCGTCGAACGATATTCAATTAAATTTTACTACTATTATATTGAACACAACTGCATGTAGACACCACTATAGTCAAAGTAATCGCACGTTGTTAGACACATGTGTGGAACAACAGTTGGTCACAAATGTATAAATGTAGCTCTCTATATATAGAAAGATTCGTGCACAAGACTGTAGTAATTAAGGTCGGTAAGTAATGATATTAAATGTTGATACACACCTAAATAGTAAAAGTGTGAAGCAAGCCTACGTAATCAGCGCGCTACTAAAGTTTGATGGGGTTTAAGTATCACTAAGCCAAGTCCAGAATGTATTAACAGACACGCCTCATATCATCGTAGACATACCTACGCACTTTGATATTATATGCTTCCTTACCAATTGCTTGTGTGGGTAATAAATACACAAAACAACTGTTGACAGGGTGTGGTTAGCGGCGTTACTCACCATAATAATATCCATAGACAGCATAATTTAATTGTGTGGATACCAATTTGGACAACAGAAATCGTTGAAGGATATAGTAATAAGAATAACTAGACAACTGAAAATGAAAGTAATTGATTACTTTATACGCTGAGGAAATGTTTTGATAGTCTAGCTCACAAAATGGGATGATACAAAAAAATTGTATGCTTCATAACTTGACCTACAAGGCCGAAAATATAGTTATTTATCTGAAAATGCAATTATAAAGCCTATAAAATTCTTTTATAATAAAGCATAAATTTTAAATCTTTTATTGAATTCATAGAAAATATAAATAAAAATTTAAGAAGATTTTCAAAACCTAAAAAGTGTACTCCATTATACAGAAATTTTATAGCGTAAGAAAATTTAAGGGTACTCATATCCCTACTCAAACATTAAAGGATATTAATTTTTCCATATTACTATATTGAAATTTTGAGCACCCCTTCATTTATAAATTTAATCAGAAAACATTTATTAACAAACTTAGATAAATTACAAAATATAAAAAAACATGCCTTTTCTGTTTGTTTATTCATACCAAATTTTTATTAAAAATTTCCTTTTTAAAATATTTAAATTATTTCCACAAACGTAGTATCTATTTTTTCTATAAAATTGTTTTTTTTTTTAGAAAATTCAGATGCACATAATAAAACAAAACACATTTTTGGAAAAAGTTTTGCCCAATCGGTATTTAACCATGCCCTTTTTGATTACAATGTCAAAAAAAATGTCTCAGTAAATTTGGAAAAGCTACATCTCTGAAACGTAAAGAGTTGCATGAATTGAATGAAAATTTGTAAAAACCAGGGTAACTCAATTTAATATGTTTAAATAACATTTAAGTGGGCGTAGTAACGGGTTTCCCCTATTGGGGATATTTCAGCATACATTTATATTCCAATTGGCAAATTCCATTCCAACTGATACTCCTTACAACCTTAGATAAGGTTCAAATTTTTTGGTGGCATATGTATTCAAATTGTCATTTACGTTCGTGCATTCACTTGTATGGCTACATGGCTGTCCCCCGATTTGAATTTGCCTTATTACTTATAATTGAGCCACAATGCGGCATTGAGAATGGGAATCGAAGAAGAAAATGAAAGCGAACTACGCATGATTCCAATTATTGAAACAGTTATCCTGTGAAGCCAACAAGGGTTTGCTCTCAGAGGTTCCAATGATACGGAAAGAATTTCTGAAGACGAACCGTTGACGAATGATGGAAACTTTACAGCTCTCTTAAGATATCGAGCCAAGACTGATGAGCAGTTGAACACCTGACTGATTCACCAAAGAATGCTATGTACATAAGCAACCGTTTCCAGAATGAAATAATCAACATTTGTCACCACCTCATCATGAGTTACAACATCGATCGAGTGAACAAATCGAAGGGCTTTTCTTTTCTCGGAGAAGACACGCCAGACATTGCAGGAGTCGAACAAAGTTCATCATTCAGGAAGATTTTTTTGAATTTTATTCCTAACACCGATTTCACTGTAAAGGGAATAGGAACTGCCTACCTTGATTTCCTAAATTCTTCCGGACTGGATTGCAGGTATTTCTTCGGGCAAGGATATGACGGTGAGCCCCTCAAGCTGTTGTCAGAAAAAATTATCCACTCGCGTTCTACTCCTATTGTGCTGCTCAAAGCTTCAATTTGGCGGTAAGATCTGCGTGCAATATAACGGGAATCAGAAATTATCTGGGAGTTCTATAGAATATCCATTCCTTCTTCATTTATTCGAAACGCCAAAATACCCTTCAGGATGCGATAAGTGAAAATGAACATCTATCGGAAACTCGAGTGAAGAAATTGAACAAATTTTGTAAAACCAGATGGGTAGAATGGGTAGATGAATTGACTTCCACCAACTGGAAAGACCCAACGACTTCGTCTGAAGCTTTCCAACTGCTTTCAGCTATAAAAACCGCAAAATTTCCTGACTCCATGCATATTTGAGCTCGATGCATTCTCTCACATTGTCTCTGAGTCGAGTACCTTAAGGAGAAAATCAAGATCTGAGAGAGGCTATCAAATTGGCCGTGAGCGAAATTAGCAATACGAAATTGAATTGCGAAAGCCAAGGATTGCGTCGAAACAGACCCAACATTCCAACGTACAAACTGATTCAGTTGAAGATTATTTCCGTACAACAATCTACATACCATACATTGATTCGTTTCTGACACAATTGCAAGATCGATTCTTAAATCACCGCAATATTTTATCAAATTTCGCTTGCCTTTTTCCCAACAAAATTAAAATTTTCGAAGAAGAGTCCTGCGCTCAACTATTCCAATTATACCGTTCAATTTTGCAAGACGATTCCCGTGACATCTGGGTGAACGAAGTACAACTTTGGCGGAAGCTCATTGCCGGAAAGGAAAGAAAATACTCACTTGAAGCACTCGATATTTGTAATAAAGATGTGCTCCAAATGTTAACCAAATGCTTTGCGTTATGGCAGTTTTGCCTGTGACAACAGCGGCGAATGAACGATCCTACTCAACTTTGCGACGACAAAAACGTATTTCAGATCAACAATGTCTGAAGAACGTCTGGACGGTTTAGCCTCACTCAATGTACATCGCGATGTCAAAATCGAACCGCAAATAATTTTGAGAGTTTTTTTCAGTACCTCTAAGGGTTGATTTATTAAATAATTGTAACTAAAAATGACTTTTGATAATAAAATTTCCGTACTCCGAAAATAAATTTCTTATCTGTTTTCATTGATTACGTAACTTGAGTTTAAACCCCCCACTCGGATATTTTCTGCGCACGGGCCTGAGCAGCGCAACCTTTTACATCATGTCAACCCCTCCTTCAGTTTTGATATCAACCATCAAGTTCCACGCATTGCCTTTGTGCATCTTCGTCGCCTCTTACAACAGGCATGACAGGCGAAGGTCCTTAACATCGCATTTATACGGTATCAGTATATGAGCCACTCGGGATGTTTAAGGTTTTATTTTAGACTAGTTAGAGATTTAGACACGTGTTATGATTTCCTTTATATGGGTTAAAAAATATCCGGTAGCAGGTTAGAAGGACAACAGAACAACAACGCCAAGCATTTCCTGCTTGCAGTAAAATTTGAAGATATGCTATTTTATATATGCACATATGTGTATACATAAATATTTCCAGATCTATTCACCTAGCATTCATCACGAATATTCATAACATTCACATGTATATTTATGTGTATATATGTGTGTATAATACCATGAAATGTGGAGGTTCACTTTGTCATTCAATCACTATTTCTCTAATGCACATACAGTTGTGTTCAATATAATAGTAGTGAAATTAAATTGGATATCGTTAAACGATATAAAAAGAAGCTGTGTTTCTAATAATTTTCATTTAAAATACAGCGCATTCTTTAATACATATATACCGCATAAAACTAAATTTCAAAGTTTACACAAAGTTCAGGAAAGTTAATTAAACTTTTAAAAATGTGTATCAAAATTTCAATATTTTTGGGCAAAGTTTTTAAAAAATTTTTGAGTAAGCAGTTTTATAGCTTATTTAATTTTAGCACAATAATGTGCATGTAAGAAGTACCTCAAACTTTGCCCTGAATTTTTAGAATTTTTTTTTGTCAAGGATGTTGGTTTTTTTTTCATGCAAACCTAGTTTTTCTTCATGCGTTGCATGGAAGAAATTACTCAACACCCCTGCCGAAAAAAATTCTGAAAATTCAGGGGCATTTTTGAGATAGTTCTAACTTGCACAATTCATTGGTCTACAAAACTGCGTACTCAAAGATTTTCTAGAAATTCTGCCAAAAATTTGAAGATTTTGATTATCATTTTTTCAAGTTTAATTAACTTTCTTGAACTTTGTTTAAACTTTGAAATTTCTTTTTATGTGGTTTTTGTTATTGAATTCGCTATACCTTAAATGAAAATTATTAAAATCACAGCTTTTCTGATTGCATCGAACGATATCTATTTTAATTTCACTACTATTATATTGAACACAGCTGTACATACATACATTGAAACACAAGTATGTTGAATATCTCTCATGTTTTAATGTCTGTATGTACGTTTGCGTGTGTTATAAATGATATCCACGCTTAACGAGCTTTCCACGTAGAGAGGTACGTGCCAATGTTGTTAAGTGAATTTCAGCTATTTCACTTGCCTGAAAGTATTGAAGTACATTCGTATTTATATGTAAATATCCTTGAGTTAAAATTTTTTTTGCTGGTTGAAGAGCACATATTAAAGATATTTTTTTATGGATAGTGCCAGCTGTCAGTTATGGCTTTAGATGGAATTTAATTACTGAAATAATGCAAAAGTAGACTCCAAAGAGCTTAAAAATAGTTTTACAAATTTAGCATAAGCAAGCGCATTTTTACTGAAGAGCTTTTTCAAAAGAAAAAAAAAACATTCTGATCTTAATTCAAAAACCGAAATTCAAAGCAGAATCACTCTTACCACCCAGTGCCAATTTTGGGTGGCCAGGTAACTCACAAGTAAAGTCCTCTCTAGACTAACAAAGATCACGTTTTACCAGTCTCACATCATACCTGTCTTAATGCACGGCTCCTAATCATAGACAGTGTCGAATGAAGATGAATGAATGAATTTGGAATAAAAGTTATCCTGCAGATTTATGGTCCTCCTGTTATGCTAATGGTGATCATCGAAAGAAATATGACCATAGTGCAGCGCATTAAAGCCCAAAGACTCCGCTGGCCGGGTCATACATTGCAAATGGGTAAAGAGAAGAGGAAGTGAGGTCTCAAATGAGATGGAAAAAATAGCTGAAGAAAGTCTTTAACTCCCAGTTTCGATACGCAACGCCCAAAATTGTCTAAGCGGTTAAGCGGTAATAAATTATGATAATGACGGCTTCCGCCGAGAATTACCACCTAATCCTACTCCTTTTCTATCTCAAAAACGACTTAACCCCTTTAGGCGAGCTGTAGAATGTAAGTCAAGCTCTCTTACTTTACTGTTGATTCTAAATGTGTTTTACAGTGTTGCCACTTAATTTTTTTTTAGCTAAATTAGATATGCTAAGGTGGGTGTCAAACAATATTATATTTTTCTATATCCGCTGTTATATAACAAACTAATAGATTAATTTCTATTACAATCTTAGCTTTCTTACTTAATTGCTTTTACTTGTGATATTTCTATAGTATTGCCATCTTGCTGAAATTCAAACGAATTAAATTAGATATGTCAATATGGTGGTCAAACGAAAGGTATTTTAGGTCATATTTCAACAAAAATATATCTAGATAGATTTCACACCTAAGGTTGAAACTTAATCCTTTTTCAATTATTTTGCTAAATATATGTTTTTTTTTTTCTTGAAAAAGCACTGTTACGGAATTTTGTGGAAAAATGCTAATGTGTGGCCACCGTAGTTTGAAACTCGAGACTGTAAAACAAGTTTCAAGAAAATGTCATCAAATACCTCCAAAGTCCTCTCTCGACGAACAAAAATCACACTTTAGAAGTCGCTCATAATACCCATCCTGCAATATGGACCAGAAGCATGGACGATAACAGCCGCATATGAGTCGGCTCTTAGGGTATTCCGGAGAAAGGTTCTTCGAAGGAGTTGTGGGTCTCAACGCGATGCCGAGGGTGTTTACCGAAAAAGATTTAATGATGAGTTGTATGAGCTTTACGCAGACGCCGACATAGTCCAATGGATTAAAACACAGCGGCTACGCGAGCTTGGGCATGTAATGCGAATGGAAGAAGATGGTCCAGAAGGTATTCTTGTGAAGTGAAGAACGATCTGCCATTCCTTGGCGTTTCTAAATGGTGTCAGCTGTCAAAGTGTCAGAGTATCAAAAAGTCAGGCTTTGTTAGAAGGTCAAAATCTTTTAGACGGTTAAACAAACAGCTCTTAAAGGCTGTTGACCTATATATGTATGTTTGTAAGTATATCTCCGATGAGATTTATCATAAATCAATTTCAAAAATCTAAGTCAGCTAGGCCTTTTCTACTTTAGTGAAAAATTAACTCTTGTTCTTTGGCATAGTTAGCTAAACCTTATATGGTTCCAACTTTAATGCTCAGTATTTTCATTGACAAAGCTAGTGCAATCAAATTATTCAAAGACGCACACATACAATAAATATAAATATATACAACGCCAATGGCACTGACATTCAATATTTGTTGTGGCGCTCGCTGGCATGTAAGCGGAAATTTAATGGAATATGGCCTTAGACGTGGCATTGTACGACTTGCTGTTCTAGTTGTCATTATCTCTGTCGCCGTCGCAGTGATGGCCATTGTTGTTCAAAAAGATATATCTATGTAAAGACAGGTAGGCATGGAAATACTAAACTACTATTATTACTATTTATTCCAGTCATAGTTGTTGCTTTAACCTTTCTTGCTCCCTCGAAGCTCTTGTGCTCTTGGCTTTCTGCTAGTCACATAACTTGTTGCTCTTTGTTTGAAAATACTCAAATGTATGTACGACATATAACATTCGATGTAGACGAGTATGTAAGTTTCGCTGTGTCATTGTGTACACTTCCGCTGAGGCATGTGAATGGGAACTCAGCAGTGAAATTAGATATCCGCTCTGTGTAGTTACTTTCCTGTTTGCCTACGTCCTAACAAAATGAAACGTTTATAGATATTATAGTTAGGAAATATTTTTAAGAGAACCGGCAGGCGTTGTCCTTGCCTACAAATTTACTTGTCTTCTCCTATCCGGGTTCTTTTCTTCTATCTCGTGCGCGGCCTCTGACTCTGCCCCTACGTCTTCCTTCCTCTAACTCTTTATAATTCTCTTTTTTTCCTCTATTTACCTCTCTCTAGCATTTCCTCTTCCTTATCTTCTCTCCTTTCGTTGTCACCTCTATCTGCCGCTGATATCCGATATCGAACAGAAAGTCATCATTCAACTAATATTTCAAACTCAGTACGAACTTCTTCTGATGATAATTTTCAGGACCGGGTCGCTATCGTATAAAATTACCTAAAATTAAAAATTGTAAAGCTCGTCGCTAAATTGTGCTTCGGAAAACGCTGCGTCAACACGCCGATGGACGAAAGATTTTCGATACAAATTTTTTTAGAGTTCTCCAAGAGTCATCAATAATTCCAGTAAGTATATCAGCAGAGGTATAATAAGACACCTATTGAGTGTATTCTATCTTCGTTGGGAGTGGAATTTACTTCTCAGTCTCCTACTTCCACCAATTGCTAAGTCAGCAAAATGATTATCCGCCTGGGGTTTCTACATGACCTTTTTTATCGTGACGATTATATATGTTATTAACTTTAACCCTCTCCACCGAATTGATATAATATTTCTGAGACATTTCATATACATTTACTGCCAAACTGTACAGAATATTTCGAGCTTGATTTGTGTTCTACTTATTTTGCTAATTGCAATGTGCATTTTGAACTTAGGTTTGTAGGTTTGTAGGTTTGGTTGGCCAAAAATGGGAGATTTTAATTATTTCCGCTACATGTGAGTTATATTTTTTTTTTTGAAAAATATGAAAAAATTAAGGTGTGTGAAGTTTCATGTGTATCCTGTACATAAATTGAATTATATTAAACCCCGCCCAGTGGTTGAATTTCAACCACAAAACTTTATTTTATTTTTATTATTTGCTATTGCTCTCATTCACCTTCCTTTTCCCTTTTTTCCTCTGCTGTTCATTTGTTCCAATATAATTTCGTTTCCTATGATATATTCTATTCTCTACAGTCCCTACTTTTGATTTATTTTATAGTTTTCTTGGCTTTACTCTCCCTTCCTTTATATTCCTTTCCTTTCTTTCTTTTCCTTTCCTTTAATTTCCTTTTCCTTCCCTTCCTTTTCTTTATTTTCTTTTCCTTTCCTTTCTTTTAATTTCCTTTCCTTTCTTTTCCTTTCCTTTGGTTTCCTCTCCTTTCCTTTCCCTTCCTTTCACTTTCTTTCCCTTCCTTTCTTTTCCCTACCTTTCCTTTCTTTCCCTTCCTTTCCTTTTCTTTCCTTTCCTTTCCTTTCCTTTTCCTTCCCTTTCTTTTCTTTTCTTTTCCTTTCCTTTCCTTTTCTTTCATCTCCTTTCCTTTTCTTTCCTTTCTTTTCCTTTCCCTTACCTTTCCTTTCCTTTTCTTTTCGTTCCTTTTCTTTCCTTTCCTTTTCTTTCCTTTCCTTTCTTTTCCTTTCCTTTACCTTTTCTTTTCGTTCCTTTTCTTTCCTTTCCTTTCCTTTTCTTTCCTTTCCTTTCCTTTCCTTTCCTTTTCTTTTCTTTCCTTTCCTTTTCTTTCCTTTCTTTTCCTTTCCTTTTCTTTCCTTTCTTTTCCTTTCCCTTACCTTTCCTTTCCTTTTCGTTTCGTTCCTTTCCTTTTCTTATCTTTCCTTTCTTTTCCTTTCCCTTACCTTTCCTTTTCTTTTCGTTCCTTTTCTTTCCTTTCCTTCCCTTTTCTTTTCTTTCCTTTTCCTTTTTTTTCCTTTTCTTTTTTACAACTAAGATATGCTGAGAGCCAACATCAACAACAAAGTACAGACAGAAGCACGGTTACAGGCAGCGACGCCTAACTTTGCTGGACAGCCCCTACCGAGCCCAAATATGTTTACACATCAAAAATAAGGTGCTTGAGAGTGAGAAAAAAAATATAATACGAATTTCAACAAGCATTTTTGGTATAGTTTTAGCAGAAAGGTGAGTAAACGAAATTCAGCGAATCCCGCCTCAAGTCTGACAGTCAAGTGGATGAAATTCAAGTGCTAGGCTTACCCCTAAGTTTTGATTTTAATCTACCAGAAGCCCGCTCAGAAAATTAAAAAAAAAACTGCCTTTTGCATACTGTAAAAGCGGACACGATCTAAACCGTGAAACGAAAAACCATGACGGATGTATCATTTTAACAAACTGATTATCACCTCGAATTTCATGATGTCTTAAGAGTACTTCCAGATAAAAACCGAATTTTGTCAAACCGTGTAGTTACGAGGTTAACGCAGAAATGGCACGATATGATTGTTTTCAATACTTTGTTCCACATACTTTTCTTAACGCAGATAATAACAATGTTTTTTTTTTTTTCATTCACTCAATACATTTTCTTAATTCAGAATTTAGCTACTCAACTGAATCTTATTGCAGCTTAAAATTGCATTTTTACAAAGTTTAAACCGAAGAAGTGAACATTTCTGGGTAAATGGTTTTTCATTTCATTCTTGCGAATACTCTTTAGAACACGTATGTTTACCAATGACTTGACATCAAAGTTATATGTATTTTCAAACATATGGGGTTTTCTTACAACTTCGAACTGTACTGCGGCAATCAAGTTTTTTCTGACTGGCCTAATTTTGGTGCTGTTTCAAACGTCGTTTAGAGATTGTCAAACTACATACCTAGCAATATGAATCAAATCGTATACTTCTAAAATTTCCTTACCTCAGTTGGCTTACCAGTTTACTTTATAAGATACGAAATTTACTCCTCAAACATTCTCGGAGTGCTCATAATTTAGGAGTCCGATATGAGTCCTAAATATGTGAAAAATATGAACCTCAGAAATATGATCATATAGAAGTTTTTTTACGAAAATATCGGCACTTGATTGTATTTTGATTATTTTTAGGATGTTATAATTAAATTTAACATGTGGTATAATCAAATATGATTTATTTTGATGACTAAAAACTTATCATCATCTTGAAATCACTTTTCGGAGTAAATTTTGAACGATTCAGGTGATAAAATTCGGAGTTACCATAAAATTGAGCAGGGAGACTAATTAAATACGTACACTTTTAAGGATAAAAAACTTACAATCACTTTTATATCACCTTTTCAAATTATAGTTGATCACTTCTTGTGACTAAATACTTGTGGCGTTCATTTTTGATGATAAAAAACTGATAATCCTTTTTGTATCGCCTTTTTGGATCACATTTGATTCCCTCTAAAGACTAAATACTTGTAAAATAAAATTGGGAAATGTATAATAAAATATATTCAGCTTTGATGATCAAAAACTGATAAAAATGTATTTTGTACCTTACAAAATGATACCATAAAATTTATATTTTTCTCCATTTCAACACATTTTTTTTATCACGAAATTCATAAAAATTAAAATATTAGAATTTGAAGCGAAATCTCGCCAAGCGATGACTAAGAGAGAGCTCCCTTTGACATCCTTTTGGAACAATAGAAGATAATTTTTTCGTTTTCTGCTCTTATGCTACTCTTTGTGGAGGAAAAGTGGAGATATCTTCAAGCGATAAACAAGAGAGTACTCTGCTCAACATCCTTTCGGAACGATAACAGAGATTTCTACACTCTGTGTTCCGATTTTACTAGTCTTGGAGCAATAGGGAAGACCTGCTTAAGTTAATAATAAAGGATTACTCCCTTTTATATATTTTTGGGGACGAAAGTAGAGATTTCTCCAACTTCTACTTGCGGCTAACATTTTTTTGATCAAGCCGATTTTCTCTGTCAACAAAAGAAAAAAGTTTCAGTCTTAGAAAATAAACTATTTAATTCAGATTCGATACCATTTGCGGCTGTGGAATTTTTTTATATGAATGTTATTTGTGCCATTTTCCATAATGTAGTCCTTTTTGCTGGTATATGAGGCATTTGCATTGCTTCTATGTCTTTATTTGCTTCCATAGAAGGCTTTAGGCATGATTCTACAAAGAACTTTCGTTGGTCCTTTAGGAGGAATATGAAACGTTTCCCCCATTACTTTCCTGGAAGGTCTTTCAAAATTCCCTAAAACTCCCCCATTACTCGATTGCGATTCATAAAAACGTAATAGCTAAAACTCCATTATTGTTTCTTGGGAGGTGAAAGGGAGTTTTCTATTACTCGCCCTCCTAGGGCATGCAATGCTAAAAGAGAGTATACAAAATTATATGGCAATACACAGAAGTATAGGGAGTAATAGGGAGTAATCCAATACTCTGAAAGGAGTACTCCGGGATTAATAAAACGATGATCCCTGGTTCTACTGAGAAATGTGTCAACATAATAGCTTCCTCACTGCTTTTATACAATTTCCACATTCTTCCCATAACCATTTAGATATGTTATAACCATGACCCGCTTTCGGACCAAAGTACATTTAACTTTGTTCGAAATAGTAGTAGAAAATAATCTAAAAATCAACCATAGAATTCATTTATTGTCATTAAAAAATTTTATCAAAGATGATTAAAACAATGTTACAAAAAGAAGTCGAAAACAATTTAAAACCCTATCATAATATTGCATTCATTTTAGTTATAAAATTGTACCAAATATGATCAAAAAATAACTTTAAAGTATTGATAAAAAATAATCAGTTATGATCAGGAAATTAGTGTCAAAAGCAGTAAAATTGTATCACAAAAGAAATTAAATATGGCCTTCCAATGATCTATATATAAAAAATTCAAATTATGTATGTATCTATAGATCGACTTGCGTCCTAAACGTATAAACCGATCGTGACCAAATTTGAAACACGAACTGGATACCTTACCGGGATGGTCATGGGCGAAAAAATATTTTGATATGTATGGGCGTGGCACCTCCCATACAAATGGAATTTTTAACAGTCCGTATTTCTGGAAGTATTTAGGCTAGACCAATGAAATTTGGGAAGGGTTTATATGAGATTAATCCCTCCCACCTCCAAAAAAACTGGGGACAACGAAAAAGGGGGCGTGGCACCTCCCATACAGCTGAAATTTTTTTTATAGAAATGCGGGGTGAAACCGACTAATAAGCTAGTATCAAATGTAACGGAAAAATGTTTAAAAAGTGTTCAAAAATATGAATGATCAATGGTTATTCGTGGATAGTCATATCTAGGGTACACTTTTCTCCCGACGATACATTAATTTTCGATCCAAAAATGCTTTTAAATTTGATCGTTTTTAATCAACTGGAGAATGATATTTGAATACTTTTTGTTAAAAATTTTCAAAAAATGCTGGCTGGGAATAATCATATTGTTTTTTTTTTTTTTTTTTTATTGTTTTCCATACAAAACTTTTACGCATGTATTTTGCTGTTCCTGGCATATGTATATACATTTTTGTGAACGCTGTATCAAGTCATCTGCAACGGAAAAGTCTGTTTCATAAAATTGTGCCTGTATCGATATACCGTACCAATGTATTGGTGGTTTTCAGGCAGTTTTTTTTTTTAACACACAGGGAAAATATACGCAGATGAACTTTTCAAGGGTTTTCCTCCAAATATCTTTTAACGAAATTTTGCTTAACATAGCCTCAGAAAAAAGTTTTCAAACCACATGCCTGAATTTCAGTTGCAAAAATTATCTTTTAAGGGCCCAAAAAGAGGAGATTTAAGGGGAATAAATCACTCCGAAAAGCTTCATATAGAAGTCGTTTTGGAGTGCAATATGTGTCGATTATGATATATATATGATATACATATGATATATGAAATTCGGCTCATATCGGACGACGATCGCAAGAAGGGAAATACCTTCATTTCGGATTCATAGATGAGCTCATAAAGAGCGTAAACGCTCCATTTTAGGACTCCTATGGTTTGCTTGGTATGGATTGTACGATGTCATATGAATACAAACAAATAGACAAATGGTTTTGACTATCAATTTTTAGGGGCGTAAAAGAAGGTGTATCGAACTCCTTATGACAAGCAATATATTCTAACAGGGCTCGGAACAGAAGTGGCAGAATTAGTAGGAGACGTTCAATACAGTCTCCGCTTAAGCCCCTCTGAACCAAATACAAAAAAGGCGTACTTTCCAGGGAGTGACATTAGACAAGTTTTTAGTTAGTTACGAAGAGAAAATTTGCAAGTGTCGAAGTTACAAACCCGAGCATTTAGCTAAAAATATGAAGTAAATTTACGCACTACTTCTTTACTCATTTTATAAAAATAAAAGTTCAAAATAAAATATTTCATCATTTACAAGTCCAGATCCATGAAAGTGGTCTAGACAAATTTTTTGAGGCCAAGTAAAAATGCATGCACTAGATCACTTATAAAACCCTGCACAACACATTGTGCTTTATTCTGTATAACAAAGGAGTTGCTCTCTCTCTAAGTTGTTTAATATTATAAATAATTTTCCTACCAAGATAAGAAATCAAAGGAATTTTCTTCTATTAATTTTTGCAATTTTTCTCTTCTTGTTGTGTAATAAATGGGATATACTTGAACATACGCACATACTCATTGGTATGTCTATTTATCATTAAACTTGTGAAAATATGATTTCAGATTTCTTCTTACAAAAACAAATTCTTTTGTTCGTTTGTGGCCTGAAGTTTTGCGCTAAAATTTACGACTTCCTGCTGAAAAGTGTCAACATAAATTCTAGCACAATTGGGCAAAAATTCTTGCTTTCCATTAGACTTAGCACGTAAGTTGTGTGCAAATGTACGATAGCTCTACATATGTACATCCACACACACATAAATAAACGATGGCAGTAAGTTGGCAGCCAGGTACAATCAGTGAAGAGTGATGTGGAATGCGATATGAAGCACAAGCACAAGGCGCAAATCCTGCAGTGCGAGTCATTTTTGAAGTTCTTGTTGCTTCTGTGCGCTATTTACCTTTGAAATAGGACTTTTTATACTTTCGCAAATATTTCTCACAATTCTGTTTCACAGTTGAGCACAATCATGACATTTCGCGGTTTTGTGGTTGAAACTTTCAAAGCAAACTTTACATTTGAAATCTTTTGTTGCCATCTTGGCGCATGCCACATTTTCCAAGTACTTGAGTAGAGACATATGACATGCAATAAGCTTACCAAGATAAGCCAAAGAAAAAAGAAAATGAATAAAAGGAAGAGCGCAATTGCAGCTAAAAGTTGTTCACCTTAGTTACTTGTGGAGCCATGTATGTACCTGTGTCAGAATGCCATGCTCCTTTTCAATCAGACCCAGGACCCACAGTAGTTTTGACTTCTATCAAAAAGTTTAAATTTAAATACTACTCTTATCACAAAAATATAATATACAAATTAAAATTATACTTTTTTTTAAGGCAGACTAATAAAAGGAAAAAACAATTTATCACAATTGTGTAGCTTTTATTTATATAGCGATTGGTTTTTGAAGAAGTTTTAGTAGAATTCTGTTCTACAAAATGGTTATTTGTTCAAAACCATTAGTAAACAAAACGTATCTTCAAATGTAAAATTTTTGCAGACCGACAGTTACCCAGGTCAAGAGTTACAATTTGAAAGGGTAACAAGTGAGTAAAATTTTATCTAGAAAAGAAAACGAAGTTAATCCTTCTAAGTTGCATTTATTTTATTTTATTTTATTTTGTTTTATTTTCTTTTATTTTATTTCTTTTTTTTAATTTTTTTAATTTGCTTTAATTTATTTTGTTTTATTTTATTTTATTTTAATTTATTTACTTCTATTTTATTTTATTTTATTTTATTTTATTTTATTTTATTTTACTTTATTTTATTTTAATTTAATTTATTTACTTCTATTTTATTTTATTTTATTTTATTTTATTTTATTTTATTTTATTTTATTTTATTTTACTTTATTTTATTATACCTTGGTGCGATTTTCGTAAGTATGAGAAGAAGAAGAGATAGACCCACTAATAAGTATACCGAAACGATCAGGGCGATGGGCTGAGTCGATTTACCTATGTCCGTGTGTCCGTCTGTCTGTTTGTACGCAAACTAGTCTCTTAGTTTTTGAGATATCTTGATGAAATTTAGTATGGGGTCGCCATTTTGCATGAGATTAATCATTTGTTGGAATCAGTAAGATCCTAGCAATACAACGCATAGCTCCCATACAATCGCTAGTTTCGATAAATTCATTTTGGGCTATAAATTTTGCAATTAAAACGCTAGGAACGTAAAATTTTTGCAGCTTTGGTACTTATTATATAAGTAATGTGTGTAGGCAAAATCAGCCAGGTCGGACCAACTAAACATATAGCTCTCAAACAGTCGATTGTTCCGATAAATGGGGTTTGGGCTATGCATCTTTAAATTATCAGTTTTGCAGAGTTTTTTTGGGAGTAAGGATCGGGCACTTAAAACCGTATTGCGTATTCATGAAAGGTATAAAGTCTTCGGCAAAGTCGAAGACAGCCCTTTTCTTACTTGTTTCATTTTATCTAATTTTTTTTTATTTTACTTTAATTTATTTTATTATATTTTATTTTATTTTATTTTATTTTACTTTATGTTATTTTATTTTATTTTAATTTACTCTATTTTATTTTATTTTATTTTATTTTATTTGGTTTATTTTATTTTATTTTATTTTATCTTATTTTAGTTTATTTTATTTTATTTTATTATATTTTATTTTATTTTATTGTATAATGTTATATTATATTATATTTTATTTTATTTTACTTTATTGGATATTATTTTTTTTATTTAATTTAATTTAATTTAATTTTATTTTATTTTTTTTTTGATTTTTATTTATTTTATTTTATTTTTTTCTATTTTATTTTAATTTATTTTATTTTATTCTATTTTTTTTAATTTACTTATTTTTTTTCAGTTTAGTTTATTGTATTCTATTTTATTTTAATTTATTTTATTTTATTATGATTTTATTTTATTTTGTTTTATTTTATTTTATTTTATTTTAATTTAATTTAATTTAGTTAATTTTATTTTGTTTTATTTTATTTTAATTTATTTTTAATTGTTTTTTTTTAATTTTTTTTTAATTTTTTTTTACTTTTTTTATTTTTTTATATTTTATTTTGTTATTTTATTTTATTTATCTTATTTCGCATAACTATTTTTATTTTTTAAGTTATTTCTATATTAAAAATAATTCATTAATTGTAAGTCTAATATTCCATTTCAGCTTGTATCTTAAGTGTTTTAAATTGGATTTATTGCTTACTTTTTACCTCGCGCCCCATACAACTGATCGTTCTGTTAAGACCGGGTTGAGTTATATGTCTTTCAATTAAGATATAATGTCGAATTTCTCACAAATTTTACTCGTTCTTCAGATGAACAGAACAATGAAAATCGTGATTCGTATTAATGAAAAGAAGAAACCCTTCGGATCTTCCGAAGTCAGTCCCCTCCCAATTTTTCTGTTATTTAATACTTTACATATGAATAAAAAAGTCGATTATTGTGTACATAAATTTTGAAGTATCGATAGTGCCAATAGCGGGCCCTCAGTTTTTCGTTAGTTTATAGTAAAGTTCCGTGACTTTATAGAACACAATCAACAAAGGAAACTAAAATATTCAACAATTTGGCACTTCAAGAAAAAAAAAATTAAAACAGTTTTCATAAATATCACGGTTATTTAGTTTAAAGTAGCATATCTATTATCCCTCAAGTTCACATATAGTATTGGGATCCCGGGATTGTCGTCCCTAAGAAACGAGTATGAAAGTATTAGTTTGTAATGGGCTTGTGATAGTCAGAATAACAAAACCATGTTTCAAATATACATCCATTCACATCTCTGGCATGTATGTATGTATTTATGTTCGAGTTTGCCATACCCACATTATTACGAGAATAAGTACAACATAATCATAATTCACGAATTCGTGCAGCTCCTTTATTTTTTAAACAAAAAGGCTACAGCAAAAGTTAAAAGCTGATTAAAGATTGTTAATGGAGTCACATCAGAGCGCAACAAATAATGCCAATATGTGCCATAATACTTTGAGAAATGTTGTTACTTTCTACACTTTGGATATGTTTGTATGTGTGTGTAGGATGAGATGTGCATGCGACCACTTAATCCTCAGAAGTCTTTGGCAGTTTCAATCGTCTAATGTATAACACACGTGACGCAAAAAAACGCTTTTTATTTTTCTACAAAGTAGAAGAACGTAAGGAAGAAGGTGAAAACACAAATAAACATGCACATATGCTACACAGCTAGATATCGGAGATAATACATTATAAGCTGCTAAGTCTACTTAACACTCAAACCGTCTTTATAACGTTAACGGAAAATGAGATGATTTCTGCTCAATGCGGTTAAGGAAAGTAATGATTCTCATGCTTAGAAACGATAGAAATTTTGTAAAACTACGAGCGAATCATCCCATGCCTGCGCTTAGGCGTCAATGACTAAGCTAGCGACTGCTTTTTGATGCTATTAAAATCGTAAAAAAAAATTATTCTTGCTGAAAATTGCAGTTTTTATGGTGGCTCATTTGGTCTGTGAGCCAATGTAGTAAAAAGTAGGAACTGAAAGTAATGTTTTTTTTTTGAACAAAAATAAACTTAATATTTTTTTGGGAATTTTTTACCACTATCAATTTGAGCGAAATATTTTATTTTTGGTTAAAAATAACAATTAACCATTTTTTTTTACGGTTATTTTATATATATCTGATATATTATTTTCCAAATATTTTATACAAAAATTCGCTTTCAGGACAATACTAATATAAAAATATAAAGAGTTCATGACTTACCAAAAACATCCAGTCCATCTAGTCACGAATAACCAAAAAAATTAATTTATAATAGTCATTCTTAAACAAAAAACAAAATATTTCTTATATTATGGCAGTCTTGGGTGTTAATCAATTAAATTTTTAATCGATTAATTAATTTATTGGGAAAGTAATTGCAATTAAATCAATTGCAATTAAAGTAATTGCAATTACATAAATTGATTTAAAATTAATTGCAATTAAAATTTTAATTGCTTGTTGCAATTAAATTATTTAAATTTAAATTAATTACAATTGAAAAAATTCCAATTAATTTATTATTTGTATTATGAAGCAATTGATAATAACTAACCATTTTTTACAAATACCGGGTAATTCTTGATTGATTTCATGAATATTTTCGATGCAACTTATCATGGGCACATAATTTTCACGAAAGTTATATTTGAAAGAAATCAAGCAATTTATGTAACCTACATGTTCTTGAATTAGAAGTTTGTCGCAATAAAACACCACGGCATCCGGCTTATAATGTAAAAGAAAGCTTCCGGGTAGCGTGTTTATTGTTAAATTCATAAAACAATTGTAATTAACAAATTGTTAGTTATAGAGAAACACAATTAATAATTAATTAATTGTTAATTGCGAGCATTGCAATTGATTAATTGTTAATTGTACTTTTTTCCATTAAAATTAAAAATTGTTGTTCAGTGCGAAGTTCGCCCCAGTCTTTATTAAAGCGTTGCAAGATGAAGAAAATGGTAGGATAGCTTGATATCACGGGAAAGATATAAAGACTTGTGTGTAAATGTTTGCGCGAACTCGAGGCGAAAAAGTGAAGCGCTGACAACAGAGTTGTTTTAGATAGGCATAAACTCGTCTATGCTTGGGCTTGCAGCCATTTCCCGGCGCTCGCAAAGTTCTTTTGTGGATTTGGTTATCATCCGGAGCAGTTCATTTTTATAAATATATCTCTGCCGTAAAGTTTTTATATCCAAGTTAAAACTCAGAGAGAGTTAAATATATTATTCAGCCTAAACTTATTGCCGCTTATATCCGATTAGTCAGGTGGAAGACTGAGCCAATGTACACATCAGCCAACATATTTTCAGCGGAACAATTTTCTTTTGCCACGGAAGAATACAGCTAACGATATAATTTTTCCGTGCTAAACCTGTTTTTCTTAGAGCAATAGTTATATAAATATATTTCGGGGGAGTATTTCCCAACATATCCCATGTGGTATTGCAAATCGCGGCTGTGAGTCGGCAGTACACAATTAGCAAGAGAAGAATGCATATTAAATTGAAGTGAATACAAAAAAAAATTTTAAAAATTAAATATAGGTATAAATTTGTAAATTAGAACCGAATTGTACAAGGAAACAAAAGTGTAATGAAATATTATACTCTCGAAATCAGAACATAAGAAAGGTTTATATTGAGAAAGAAAGAAGTAGTTATGCAACACAACGTGGAAGAAAATGAGTTCACAAAAAAAAAAAACATAGTTGTACAAAAGATAAAGGTTAGAAAGTAGGAAAATGTAAATAATCATTGAGTAGAGAAATCTCAAGTAGGCACTATTGCGAAAAATCAATTTAGTTTATGTGAAAGGAAAAATCATAAATCCAAAGCAATCCCACAATAAAAATAACTCCAAACGTGAGATTGTAGAAAGAGAAACAGGAAGAAAATCAAAGTAAAAGTAAAAACAAGAAAAAAAAAACAGGAAAGTGCCCAAACATTTACTTAAAATTAAGAAAATCAATAATATAACAAACAACAGGCTAAATCCATAAAAAGAAATAAATTTCCATTGAAGAAAGGTAACACACCTACAGTGAGCGGAGTCTACGTAGGCCTTCAACAGATCCAGGATCTCTGTAAGTATTAATACCTTCTCAAATTAATTAATTAAGTGGTTAAAACTTTTTGTTGGTTTTCATAAAATTATTTGCTACCATGCTTTTTAAAGATTGAGAACGCCGAAGTTCCTTTTTCATTGCTCTCCTAAAAGTTTTTTTTTCTTCGATTTTTTTTCCACCTACCTACGCACATGCGAGAGTTACTCTGAAACTTTTTTTAAGGCATGCGAGAAACCTATTCGCTTTGAGAGTGCATTTATGATTTTTTTTGTTGCTATTATTTTATTAATTGTTAAGGGACATAATTGTCTTTTCTTTGTTTTGGAGAAAGTATATTAGAAATCTTTGGAAAATGTAGAAATATAAATTTATGGTATATGATAAATTTGTTTAATAAAATGAATTGTTAGAAAACCTAACTTCGTCAGAAAATCGGTTATTGGTTATTTTCTTGGGACTTTTATGAACAGCAACAAAAGTCACGGAGGGAGGGTTGAGAGCGGCTAAGAGAACGCGTGAGTATCGCCAATCTTAGTGAGTTTGCCTTTTCTTAATTAGACTTACTGGGTTCTTTTTCTTTTGTGATGAGAATGTCGACGCTGCTTTTCTGAATCCATGACAACTGAAGCTACTGGACTAACCAAGATGCACACGAGTAGTTTTTATAAACCTTCTTCTTATCCCAAATCATGCCAAAATATTTTAAAACAGTGAACCAGTAAACGCAAGTTCTATAACATACTCTCACTTCTTATGAAACCGCATCAATAACGCACCCAAACTTATTCCAAGTTTTCCATTGAATTTTCGAAGGAATATGGGTGTGTCTTACCAAAAAAATAGATATAACAAAAATACAAAGGTAGTGTGAAGAAACTGATGCGGTATTGCTAAGCCAACAAAAGAAGCCTAATGATGCTGAATAAACCACAAGTGGGCGTGTAATGGTCGTAAATACATACAAACATGTGCATATTTGAACCTTTTTTTCTATATTTAGAACTTAAATAGGCTAATATTTCAAAGCTCATTTGTATTATAAGTTCAACTTCTAAGAAAAAGAGAATCACATACATACATTAGCAACATTGTGTAGGTGGTTATTCTTATTACAGCAAAAACCTTTACAAATTCAATTCCTTAAAAACTTTCTATTGTAGGAGCATTGATACAGACAGCTGTGTTCTATATAATAGTAGTGAAATTATAATTAATATCGTTCGACCAAATAAGTAGAAGCTGTGATTTTAATAATTTTTAAAATATAGCAAATTCCATAACAGAAACCACAAAAAAAGAAATTTAAAAGTTTACACAAAGTTCAGGAAAACTAATTAAACTTTAAAAAATAGCCATCAAATTCTTCAAATTTTTGGCAGAATTTATTGAAAACTTTGCAGTACGCAGTTATGTAGACCAATCAGTTTTAGTACAATATTGTGCAAGTTAAAACTCGCGCAAAAATTTTTCTGAATTTTTAGAGTTCTTTCGGTCAAGGGTGTTGAGTGATTTCTTCCATACAACGCATGAAGAAAAATCAATTTTATATGGAAAAAAATAATCAACATCCTTTGACAAAAAAAAATCTCAAAAATTCAAAGTTTTGAAAGGCTTCTAAGTTGCAAAATTATCATGCTAATTGAATGAGCCATAAAACACAAAAATTTTCAAGAAATTCTTCCAAAAAATTGGTAGATTTTGATGGCCATTTTTTAAAGTTATATTAACTTTGCTGAACTTTGTGTAAGTTTGGAAATTTCTTTTTATTTAGTTTCTGTTATGGAATTCGCTATATTTTAAATAAAAATTATTAAAATCACAGCTTCTTCTTATTTCGTCGAACGATGTCCATTTTTATTTTACTACTATTATATTGAATACAACTTTACATAAGGGGCAATTGCTTAGCTCCCACACCGAATAAAATTTTTTTTTGCTAATTTATTTCTATACCAGCAGAGTACCCGGCGTCGCTGGGGTTGTGAATGGTTCATACATTCGTGTTATCCTCAATCATGAAAACAGTATAACATTTTCCTAAGCTCACTTCCCTCAGCCGATTTTTGCATCTGGATACTTCGCGCCCTTTGCCTCTGTATCTGGCTTCCACCACCCATTTTCCATGCATTTCGAACTCCATCACAATCGTCTCCGTTCACGATTCTTCTTCAACTCATATTCATCTCCATACTTCCATTTATTTTAACCTGCATTTTTATCTTGATCTCAATCCTTGTTATGATAAGTTTTGACCAATAGTTTTAAATTTTTCCTGCATAGCTCAAAATCTGTGCCGTTTAGCAAATGGCGATTAATTCTGCTCAAGAAAATTGGCAAAATCACTTAAAAATCGTATAAATTTTGCAAGATTTCTATTGCCCTTGTACTTAATAACTAATTAAAATAATTATTTAAAAAACATACTTGCCCAACTTATTTAGTATTATGTTATTGAAATTCGAAACGAAACATATAAATTTTAAAATTGTCGTAGTATAAATGATCCGTACAAAAAGTTGTTAAGCTTTTATTGCACGGATCATTCATAAGCATACCCGTTGGTATCGCCTTCCGCATCTATGTTTTTGTGTCAAACCCCATTTTCGTATTCCTCATCATCATCCTCTTTTCCTAAGCTTCCGTTTGTATGCCGTATTCCTCTCTGTCCAGTTTAGTGTCTAAATCGCCCACTCTATCGGTATTTCCAGTCGATTTTTTTTTTTTTTTTTAATTTTTTTTTTTTTTTTTTTTTTTTTTTAATAAAAACTGGTTATGCATAAGACTAATGTCTTTTAAGCCCATCATCTTTACAACATTTAACAATATGTACATTTGTAACAGAATTTTTCTGAAATACTTCCTGCTCTTCATCTCCTCACCCTAAATTCCTTATCTTCCTCTAAATCTACAAATCGATTGCAATGTCCGGCTCCATATCCATCTTCATAAATAAAAAGAAAGAGACAAATAAAAGTTTTTCAGATGAACTCTACAACATTCCATACGTCACCTTCAGTAATTTTTTCTATGAAATATTTTCTAGAGTTTTATTATTGTATAGATACATATGTGGATTGATAGATAAATTCAAACAATTAAATTCGTAAGTTTTTTAGGTACGCTACTTTATCTATGGTCGAAATTGATTTTTAATCTACAGGGTGGCTAATGAAAGCCGCTACCAAAAAAAAATTGAATAACTTTTTTTCTATTTAATGAATCTGGTAAATTTTTTTTTTATTTTGCAGATTGACTTTTACGTTTAACAAAAATGGATAACTGGGACACTGAAACAAGAATTTGGATTGTCCGCCGCTATCACGCACTGGAGTCCGTAGTTTCGGTTCAAAGAGAGTATAGGCGCACGTTTGGCGGCAATCCTCCGAGCAGATGGACCATAATAAGACTTGTAAACAATTTTGCCGAGCATGGGACAGTCAACAGAAGACCTTACCATCGAAACCCTTCAGTTCGAACGGAGGAAACAATCGCTGCTGTAGATGCTGCCATACAAAACAATCCACGTGTTTCGACAAGAAGCTTATCTGCTCAAATGGGTGTAAGCAGACAGTCATTACAGTCAATTATGCACAAAGATTTGGACTTATTCCCATATAAAATTCAAATGGCCAAGAAACTGAACGCTGCAGACTTGCCGATTCGCTTGGAATTTTGCCAGAAGATCCTTCAAATGGTGGAAGAAGATGGAAACATGTTGAACTGTCTTTTCATGTCTGACGAGGCCCATTTCGATTTAAACGGCAACATAAACAAACAAAATTGTCGAATATGGAGTGCTTCCAACCCACAGATACTCCATGAGACGGAATTGCATCCACTTCGTGTCACAGTGTGGTGTGCAATTTCATCACGCTGCATTGTCGGGCCCTACATCTTCGAAGAAAACGGTCACACCGTTACGGTTACTGGAGACCGTTACTTGAGCATGTTGAGAGAGTTTTTCTATCCAGAATTACGCCGAATGAGAATTTCTTTCAACTCTGTGTGGTTTCAGCAAGATGGTGCAGCTCCTCATATAGCCCAACCTGTTATGACAGAATTGCGACGAAAATTTCCCAATAAGCTGATATCCAGAAACTCCACATTCCGTTGGGCACCCAGGTCGCCTGACCTTACTGCTAAATTTTGGTAAGATGCCGCACATGCATCGACGAGCAGGGGGGGCATTTAAATTCCATTATTTTTAAAACTAATTAAGCTATATTTAATACAATTTAACGAGCTTTAACATGAATAAGAGAAAAATGAATTCCATACACTGAAAAAAAAAATTATTTGAGTTTCTTAATGTAGCAAAATTCATCAGCCACCCTGTAGCTGCAAATGACAAAAAAGTAAACAAAAATTTTACAATAAATATATTTGAAAAGATATTCTCGGTACAGGTAAAGCGATTAAATAAGTATATATTTTTAATTTATTATGGTATTTTGATAAAACAAAAGTTTTGCAAACGTCCTAAGTTACAGGCTGTCCAGCAGTGAAAGTCTCCTAAGAGGACATTTCTTAGTTTCCGAGATCCTTCCATTCAAATAGTTGAACAGATAAAAAGCAGACAAAAATTCTAAAAGTGGTTAAGATGAACTCCACAACATTTCCCTCAGTAATTTTTTCAAACAAAAATTTTTAATATGCAAACGCGACTTTACTAGAGCTTTATAATAGTATAGATTAAAAATTACTTTTGAGTTTCTAACATAATTTATCATTGAGGGGTATTTATTAAATTTTTTTCATTTATATTGTAGTTTTTTTTATTTCAATTATTTTGCACAATGAGTATTTCCCTTTATGTCTACCTACTGTGAACAAATACGCTTACTCATCCAAAAAGTCACGCCTTGATTTTCCCCTTGAGAACTTTAAGTCACTATCATCCATGTATATATATCTAACTTCAGATTTTTATAACCGATTAAACTAAAGCAACAGCATATTTACATACCAATAGTTTGTCATACTTTACATATCCTTCCACATATTACATTTAGCACCGCTAAAAAAAACATTTTTTTTGAACAAATTTGATTAACACGCATAGCACAGTTCGTTTGTCAATCCAAAAAGGTTATTTAGGTGGCACGCATTAAATGTTTGTCAAAAAAAAAAACATTAAAACATAACACAAAAGAAAAACCCTTTAATTGTTTTATATGTGTGTGACATTCTTTTTTTTTTGTTGAGTAGTTAATTAATTTTGAACTACCTAACCGACGCAAACACAAAGGTATTCTTACCGGTGGATCCTGAGGAGGAGCAAGACTACCTTTCTAATGGCGGCATCAAGAGTAGTGCGAATTAAGTTAGCACGTAAGTGAGGGACAAGAGAACAAACAAAGATTCAAACTGGATTTGAGAAAATGCCCCAGGAGCGGGGGTAAAAGCGTGAAAGGAATATTCTTTCTTAAAAAAATGCTCTAATTTAAATTCCACTGAGACTACTAACTGGCAGCTGATAGAAATTAAATTTTACATGATGGATACAAAATTCTTTGAAATGCTTTTATTAAGTCTCGAAACCCGCTCGGAATTATCGCTGCACCACTACACATTTCGGGAAACGACTTGCACTAAAAATAATTAAATTGTTCATGAGTTTGAGCCGTTTTCCTTATGCGTGATTAACTTTAACTTTAATTAGAGTGACTGCTTTTTTTTCGATATTTCATTGCGAATGTATGTGAGTGACAGCTGTCAAATATTCGTTGAGCTTAATAATTATGAAAAGTTTATAAAGTTGGTCGTTAGTGAAAAAGATAATAAAGAATCTTGAAAACTACTTTTACCTATATTAATGTCGTCAAAAAGCAAAAGCGAATTTGTCTGTATGCAAAGACATTTTGTGGCTAAATTTTCATTTTGAAGTTTTAACCATACAAAAATTAGCTGCTGCGTTTTGACAACATTAATAAAGATAAAGGTGCTTTTTAAAATTTGTCCATCATATTTTTTTTTTATTTCAAACATTTCGATTCGTACTCAAGGTTTAAAATGTGTTGCTCAACTTGTACGAGCTTTATAAATATCTCCATCGGAGCGTCACCTAGCGGCGTATTTTTGCTCCAATATTGTACCATCATCAGATTCTAAACTATGCTCAAATTTGAAGTATCCACCTCAATGGAAGTATCCACCTCAATGGAAAGAAGCGATCGAACTTCTTCCAAATTGTTTAAACGTGACATAATTTTTTTTAGTGTTGCATTATCGCCGGGTTCTGAATTGGCCTCGAAATTTTATGTCTCGTGCTTAACGGAAAGTTAGTGAAAAATCGATCGCAATATTGTAATTTGGTTATAAAATTTTTGAAAATTGTTTTAAAGAACCCGATCTAACGCCGTAAATTTTTTTAAAAATCGTTAGCATAAAATTTCAAAACCCTGCAGGGACATTAATTAATAATCGTTCACAAGATTCCAAACTTCGACCCCGAATTTTCTAAATGTCGCTAATTCTGAGCCAGCTAGCAGATTTTTTAAATTATATTAAGGCTTGGTTCTAAATATGTTTAAAATTTCAGGATATTAGCTTACTGGGAAGTTGCTCAAAAATCGATGAAAAGAGTTCAATTTCTATATATATTATAATAAAAAAAATGCATACAAAAGAATGAACTGATATAAGGGGAGTAAAAATATGCAAGGACAGGCAAAAAATATGAATAAACTGGGTAATTCTCCTTTATTTTCTATGCGACCAGTTGCTGTCTTAGTCCGTGATCTCTAGAATGCCAAAGAAAAATATGAAATTTCATAGAATTCCAATCTCTTGAATGCCATCGTTTAATTTTCTATCCTATATGTCTGAGAACTTTTTTAGAATACCTACTCCAAAAGTCTTACTTCCAACAATAGCCATGGTTCATCGAAATATGAAAAGAGAACTTAATTTCTAAATTGCCTACTCAGCCGTAAGAAGCACTTATTGGCAAAAGTGGCTCTCCCTTTCGGAATTAGTTATACAAAGTTCGTCTTCTTTCTTTAATGACGCAAATACTACGTCTTGTCCTCACCCACAGCAAGCCCCACTGTTACGGTCTAACCACTTGAATTCCTATGCGCTACTTTCTTTCTCGCAATGTGCTTGATATAACATCATGTGCGTTACTAAGCATACTGATTCCGCAGTGTCTACATGATCGCTGTCTTGTTGATTAGGCAAAAAGAGCACTTAACTTTTAGTCTGGGGGATTGCTATCATTCGACCGCATTTCACTTTGCTCCATTGCATGCTCCTTATCAACTCTTCACACCATATCTAGAGTATGAATATTTTGAAAAAAGATTATTTTAAAATGTTTCATTTAGTACAACAGCAGCAACAACAACTTATGTTTTCCATTGAGTCAATTTTCATTTGTTTATATTTGGACTAAACCGAAAACAGGTTTTATAAGAGTCACTTGACATGGAGTTGCCCACTGCTTAACAGTTTAAGCATTTGTGCATTTGTCACTTATGTCGTGCTATATTCCGTTTTTTCAGCCACTTGAACTTGAGCAAAGGAAGGTGAATGAAATTTGGTTTTATTTTGTCTGTGGTTCGCCGGGTTTCTTTTATCAGACCACTTGACTACTCAATCATTGCCATTTGTCTTTAAGCTGTCATAAGTGTTATATGTTGTGTAATTACTTTTTTTTGTTGTATTTTAGCTACTGATTTTAAAACTTGTACACATTTGTTTTCGGGCAAGTGTCCATTTAGCTTAGAATGATAAGAAGTTAGGTGATAAGAAAATTGTGAATAGATATGCTTGAATTATTTTACGTAATTTTTCACTGCAATAGTTTTTCGAGTAGGTGTGTTAAAACCCTCGACCAAGGCGAATTTATACCAGCTGATATCACGGCGAATTTGTTGCTATATACACACACATATTTCATGTGTTTTGTGTTTCCTGGCGGCTTCTCCTGTCAGATTGCATAGAATTTTTTTATTTTGACAGAAGAACCCACTGCTCATATGTTCTTATGAGATCACCCCTTGCCCTCGACATAGTTTTTCTTTGTTATCAATTTAAGATGTGCATCATCAAATCTAAATTTTACTGCTAAAATTTAAAGTTGCCCGTTCTTAACTTTTTTACAGATATGACAAGTAAACGATAGAAACCAAACTTCGTTTCTGCCAACGCGAACAAATATAAGGTGATCGCATAAGCACAAACACATCTACTCCATGTATTTTGTTGTTGCTTTGAAATGGTTTCTATGTCAGACAAACCAAAATAAGAACAAAGAGCATAAGTAAAATGTCAGAAAAACACATTAAAATGAAGAGGTACATACACATGGGGGAAGACCCAGTTAGGGTGGCTGACCCCAACTTTATAAACTTGCAGGTATTGAATTGGAAAAATTTGAGCCGATAAAGCAGTTTGTATTTGCTTTTTTTTTTTTTGTTTTTTATATTGCATTTAGAGTTTGAATAAACCTAAGCAGATAACTATTGCGGATACCATCTAGATTTAGTCATATAATGATTGACTTGGTTTTTGGCTAATAAATGACTTATTTTAAATAAAACTACTCCTTTTGTTGTTGATATTTAATTCAATATTTCCACTTTATACTAAACTCATCATCAGGAATCTATAACTCTGCTTAAAAGCCTTAACAATTATATAAGCCATATTTATAACAATCGCTTTCAGAAGTATTTAATATTACATTCCGGAAATTCGATATTGCATTGAGCTTCTTAAAAAGAATTATTTTTTATATTTATAGAGCTTTTTAGGTCCATTCTAAATAAATCAACCAACAAAAATTCAAAATATTAAATAATGTATTAATCTGTTTTATTTTGCGTTCTTTTTAATCATAGGCAAATTATGTCATATAAAGTAACAATATCACATGTTAAATGAATACATAATGTAATTATTAGGCACAACATCGCGCCCTAACCGCAATTTTGGTGCAACCAAAAAATTTTGTAAATCCGTGTTTCGACATATATCGATAATGCTGCTAATTTAAACCATCTCACAAAATATCACAACCGTAATATGTAACATTACAAAAATAAATCAAAGGCAATTATGATGTAAGTAACATTTTGCCTTAAAATTTTTTATATTTGTAAACTAAAAAGCCTTGTCCCGTAAAATTTTATTTTTGTTGGTTACGTCAAAATGGCTGTTAAAACGTACGAGTATAATATTGACGCGTAATATAATATTGGCCCTCAAAATCTTAAAATTTTTTCGCAGGATTTCTAGAAAATTTTTTAATACGCAGTTGTATAGACCAATTAATTTTAGAATAACATTGTACAAGGTAGAACTCGGTCATAAATTTCCCTGAATTTTCAGAACTTTTTTCGTCAAGGGTGATGAGTGATTTCCTCCATACAACCAACGTAAGAAGAAAAACTAGTTTTGCATGAAAAAAAAAAATCCCAACATCAGTGACAAAAAAAATTCCAAAAATTCAGGGGAAATTTTGAGGTACTTCTAACTTGAAATTTTTATGTAAATTTTTACAATTTTAATTAAGTTTCCTTAACTTTGTATAAATTTTGATATTCCTTTTTATGTGGTTTCTGTTATGGAATTCGCTATATTTCAGCTTCTTTTTATTTCGTCGAACGATATCTAATTTAATTTCACTATTATATAAAACACAACTCTACGTATGCATGTATTAGTTATTATGAAATTTTTTTACGGCCATATTTCCTGTCCTTTCTTTAGCTTGACCTTCGCCAAATAAGCCCACCTTGGCATTTCCTTTTGCAGAAACACAGGAGTCCGAAAAAATTGTGTAATTTCTCCCTACAAAGAAATATGTAATTTTTCTGTTTTTTTTTTTTTGGACCTTAAGAACTGCGAAGTATATTTCCCTTTAAATTTGTCCATGAAATTTGGGTAACTTCCATAACCTAATTTCAAGTTTCCCGAAATAACTTTTAGTTTGACATCAGAACTTTTGGACCTATAAAAATTAAGTGATTTTTGAATCATGCAGCATTTACAAAAAAATACGCGACACAATGCTGAAAATACGGTACACTGCCTAGGAAACACCCAAGACTATGAAGTCATTTTCAATATGTGCACAAACTTATATCTTGAGTAAAATTGAAATTATTTTAGTTTCAAAGCTTGTTGTCTTTCGTGCTAGAAACTCTAACTCAAGCCAGAATGCATTTAACTACAATTTTTTTAAAGAAAATTAACGAAATTTCGGCAGAAAATCGGGGAGAAACTTAATAATTTCTTAACGAACTCTTTTAGATTTTTATAAGAAATTATACAGAAACCTCGGCAAAATATCGAGAAGCTAAATATCCAATTCTTGAAGAATTCTTTAGGACTTCTTTAACATTCAGGTTTCTCTAAAATTATATTTTGTAAAGAAGGCACATTTTTGAGTACTGTAGCAAAGATGGAAATGGCTTTTGTTTTTAAAATACAAAATTTTTAATTTTTTATTTCTCGTAGTCAAATTTTTGGTGTTCGAGGTGCTGCTGTTTATTTGGTTTTTTTATTTCTTGTAAAGCCCATAAACCACTGGATTTGCTACAGATTTGTTACTTTTTTCAATTGTTTTGGTGAGCTCCCCAATTTGTCATTCCCCTACAGAAAATTTGACTAGCTCACAACTATCCCTGAACTAAAACGTTTGGCGACACCAATAGTTCTAGCTCAATACCGAGGAAATGCTGACAACTGTCCACTTTTACATGGCGATGTCATTGGCGGTGGCAATTGTAGCCAGTCCATTACTTTGCAACTCGTTCTTAACCGGTTCTTATTTCGACAGTTCTTAAATAGCTTGGCTTTGGCTAATTCTCAACCTGTGCCATTTCGAAAGTTTGGGTGTAGTTTTGTTTTAGGATGAGTGATTATCTGATATTCCAAACTGTCTTCAACCTATCACTTTTGTAACCGGCACAGGACTATTCACAAAACGTGCAGCTCAAGACTGTGTTTTTTGGAGACTGGTTCGCAATTTTACTGCAGGGTAATTTCCAGCTTTCTAACATGGTTTTTGTCAAGCCATTACTCTCTTTCCTTTCTCTTTTAGCAGTGCTGGTAAAAAGTGAATTTGGCCGTGCATGAACCAAGTGCATTACCAGCCACAACTTCCACAGACTTTAACATGGCACATATCCGTACTACCGCCTCTTGCGCTTGCGTTAGTTGGTCTTTGGAGAAGGGCGCTCCAGTAGTTGCTTTACACTCATTGTTGTTTCGCGCGAGCTTTCTGTTCGAGTCACGTTCCACTCTGTTCCCGTCTAAATATAGCATTTTCAGGTCGAATGAAACCTTTTTCAAGTCAAATGAAACCATTTTTAAATCATTATATATCGCCCTTTCTAGTGTTTTGGAAGTCAATTGAAAGTAATTGCCCCTATATTTATTACATGGTTTAATACTTTTATTCTAATTTTTTATACTTATATATTTATATTTGAGTAGATAAATATCAAAATCACCTAAGCCCACAGATGAGGTTTTTACAGGTTTTTGATACATTTCTTTCAAACTACTATTAGTTTGTTCATGCATGAAAAATGTTGCAAGTTGTCCAGAAACCATTTTAAATCACATTCCCAAATTTTGGAATAAAAAACGTGATCATCGTTTCCCATCATTTCAGTTATTTTTACGACTTGTATATGTCTTTTAATATCGTAATCTCCTTGGCAACATTTTTCAACATTTATCCGTCATTTCAAATCCTTTAATTTCACGTCTTGAAAAACTATATAAAAATGTAGCAATATGAAAACACAATAAAAGTGATTTAAAATAATGTTTGTACTCCTTTCAATATATTTCACCCGTAAACACAGTACCAAGCTATATAAATAAAAACGGGATTTCGTTATATGGACAAAAAAACTGACAAAAAGAATTGGAAAAATTAAACGCCAGTTCGAAGCTACTTCAAATCCATACTGTGGACTCAAGCGATTTTGACATTTATTGACTCAATTATAAATATATAATTTAAAAAAGAAGTGTAAAAGTTTTAACATATATAATAAATAAAGTAGGAAGTACTGTAATAGAGTTCCAAAACACTAGAAAAGCGATATATTATAATCTAAAAATGGTTCCATTTGACTTGAAAAAGGTTTCATTTCATTTGAAAAAAGTTTCATTTTGTTTGAAAAAGGTTTCATTTGACCTGAAAATGCTATATATAAGGCAATTTAAGGGCATAGTTCAATTTATGATACCAATAATCCTTCATCTTTTTCCATCCATTGTAATTATTTCGTGGTGGACCAGGTCAGTGACCCAGCTAATTCTTACCAAAGCGCATCAACACTAGTTCGCAATGTCAGGTGAGAGAGGAGAAATAAATTCTATAAGTATGTTGTTTTAAATTGCATTTTCATATTTTCCCCTACCATGACCTGTAAAACGCAATACGGCGAAACGACTCCCTTCTTCTCGTTTGAAGAAACATTTTTATTATAACTATAAAGGCGTTCACTCCCTTCAGTGACTGTCAGTAAATGGAAGTTGATAAGTAAATTTGTTTGGTATTACAGACGGGTGAATATGAATCTGCGTGACTGCGATGCAAACTGTCACGTTGACCTACATAATCAGGCCCTTACTTACATTTTTACAAAATCTTCACTTACTAGTAAAAAATGGAATCCAAGAGCTGTGGGCTGATTGGTTTGTTTCTAATAGCAATACCGATATTATGGGTTTCTGTGACACCTAAAGCCGACACTAATTCCGACTCGATAACACTGCATTCCTTACACCAAAGTAACAGTTTTTTTTTCTTTCAAATACAATTCCGGCCACAATTGAATTTCACGACTGCACTGCATGATTTTTGAGAAATGTTTTTGCGTCATGTGAACATGCTCATCCTTCCATTGGAAACTAGAAATAATTTCTATATTTCAGGTGAAAGCAGATTGGTCAGTAAATGAAGAATTCCCAAATTATTCTCCATTTCATACTCTATGTAGTCTAAGAAGTTTCACTTCAATAACTTCTACATATTTCATTTAAAACAAATAAAACTTTATTTTTTTTAAGTAATCGCAAAAAAATACTGTAGGAAAACTTGTGCGGTTTCCTTTTTTCTTCGAAATAAACATCATTAAGTACTTAAGCGACTGGAGCGAAACCAATACGGCTGTGGCCCAAATCGAATTCTGTGTAGTACATGCCAATGAAGATATCACCCAAGATCCAGAAATCAGTACCCATATAGCTAACAGCTGGTGAGCATTGACCATAATCGTTAAGAATGTATTGCGAAGCTGGTACGGAGAAAGTGTTGCCACCAATAACGAATTCCATATCGGGCAATGAACTGATCAATGAACAATCGACAACGCCATCCTGATCGGGATCAACCACATTCATGTAGGTCAAATAAGCGTAATAAGGCGCAACAATGAGGGAGGTGCCAGTATCGGCAATAGCTTGGCAGCCATTACCGCACATAGTTTGTCCACCAATGGTAGCGCCATCCATGCTGAATTGCCAATAACCTTGTTGAGAGATGGGCACATATGTGAGTCCACCTTGATAGTAGGCAGGATCGGAACCACCCAAAATCATTTCACCACCCTGACCGGATGAACCATCACGTGCCAAATAGAAAGAGAACACATCTTTATTAACCAAGCCTTGTAACCACATGTTATAGAAAGGTGGCACAACATTATCCTGAGCAATTGTCTTGAAGGCCATACCCAAAATACCATCGAAGTTGGCATTTGTAAAACTATTGCCTGGCTCATTCATAGCTTCAGCGAAAACTTGATTTTGAATTGGTAGTCCAGATACTGTGACTGTATCCTGTGACAAGTAACCAGTCAAGCTACCAGTGCCGTAAGCAATTGAGAAGCTTTCACCATTCGGTACATAAGTGCTGGAAGCGCTCGCATCGTATTGGTTGTGGTTTTGGCAAGCTTGGTTGCTGGCCGGACAGCTAGCTGAAGGTATCCACAGGTTGGATGAGCCAGTATCGAAGAGTACCAAGAATTCTTGTGCTGGTGTACCAATGGTGATCTTGCCATAATATGACATATTCAACTCATTGTCCAATTGCTCAGTAGCGCTGCGTCCGCCGGCAACATTGTACTTGGAGCGTAAGAAGGCGATCTCAGTTTGGAGCGTTGCACGTGTCCTACGATAGTTGGGGTTCTTGTAAATTGGTACGCGCACCAAATTGGCCGAAGCCAAGGCGACGAAAATTGTAAGGAAAGCGAGGAGCTTAAACATTTTGCTGAAAAGAGAAATATTCAAGAATTACTAAACAACTGTTCAATCTCAACGTCTTACCTTTAGATCGGTTATTGGTATGTCGTATAGCACCAAATGATGATATACAACTATGCCATAAATTTTCACGGCCCTATCTTTTATAGTCATATTGCGTTCAATTAGCTACTCATTGTGACACTTTTTTGTTATCACAAATGGACATTTCTTATCATTCAATAGTAATTAAGCACATCAACAAAAACAAAGTAATTTCACACGATCCCTTAAGGAAGGGTGGATAAGAATCTTGCAGTCAGCATTTGATAAATTACAAGTACGCGTTGATGGTAGATTACAATGTACACGGTGAAAACTTTGACTAGTCCGACTATTAATGTATTATGGTTTAGATGCAAACCCTAACGCGGTAGTGACTGAACTTTATATAAACGCTTAGCGTAAAAACGTAAATATTTGAACAACTGAAATTAATGTATGTGTGTGTTTACATGAATTAAGTCTGAAACTTTTTAGCAATTCATTTGTCTATACAATTTAAATAAACACATTTGTTTAGTGCCAATATTTAGTTAGCAAACATATCAATAAAACAGTTCATCACAAGACCACGTCATTAATAAAGAGGACACGTAAAAAAATTTCGTGAGTTTATACAAATAAAAGTCTACGCGAATTCCTCGATGAAAAGGGCTGAATTCTTCTTTTGAAAATAAGAGCATCATATCATCAGCTCGGATTCTTTAAATATTATTCTAAATTTAATCGGTATTGTTATCACTTGAAGATTATTTAAACGATATTAACAGTTTTTAAAATAATCTACCTATAATATAAATGCGCAAGTTGAAAAAGTTTGTGTCGGTTTAAGGCCATACGATACATCTTAGGCATAAACAATTAGATATGTTTAGATAGGTCTATCCAAGCAGCAGTGCAGTCAATTAAAAAACATTAAAAAAAATTAAATATAATATAGAAAAATCAATTTAATAATGACACCACTACAAGCATGTATCCACACTATAGAGCCGTAGTTGTGTGAGTAGACATATCAAGCTTGTCATTGTATTACTCGTGTGATCGGCTCTCAATGTGAGTGCGAAGCGTTGGTAGTGGACCAATGAGAAGCACGTATTTACACTATAGAACCGCTGTTGTGTGAGTAAACGTGGCATGTATTTTTGCTTAAGTTGTTGTTATTGTATTAATCTGTGGCTACGATGCCTAGTCTCAGCGGCTCTCCTGAGAGCACGAAGAGTTGCTTTGTTGGAATATAATTTGTTATTTATAAAGAGTAGATATTTAACACCGTAGCTAGTTTTGGTTTTGTATTTGTGGTTGAATTTGTCTGAATTGAAATAAAATGAAATAATTCCTTTTTTATACCAAAGATTTTTGTTGATTTACGGCCTGTACATTTTCAAGTATTCATGAAACGAGAATAAAAAACAAGAATAATAATTTTTCACATAAAATAAAATAAAATAAAATTTAAAAAAATGTATTAAAAGATTATAATATCATTTAATTTATTAAAATTTATATAGAGGAAAGTAAAGCGAAGTTAAGTAAAGTAAAGTAAGGCAAAGTAAGGTAAAGTAAAGTAAAGTAAAGGAAATCAAAAGAAAACAATCAAAAAACAAGTAAGGAAAGGGATGTCTTCGACTGCGCCGAAGACCTTCCACCTTTCATGAACACGCATCACTGTTTGAGCCGCCCGATCCTTACTCACAAAAAAACCCTGCAAAACTGATAATCGCCCTGATCATTCCGGCATGCTTATTGGTGGGTCCATCTCTTCTTCTTCTCATACTTACAAACATCGGAGCAAAGTTGTAATACCATTTCATGTTCATGAAAGGTATAATAGTAAAATAAACTGTAGAGAGAAGAAGAGATCAAAGAAAACGGAAATATATTAAACGAAAGGAACAGCAGTGAAAGGAAGGGAAAAAAGACGAATAAAATAAATAGCTAATAATTGAATCTAAACCTCTTCCTGATCTCTAGATTTAAAAAAAATTATAAGTGTTCACGCAATTGAAAAGAAAATGACCTGTAAATTCCTACAAGTGAAAACTCGCCGGCTATTGCTTCGCGCCCTCATCCATTTGTCAATAATTTATATGTGCCATTTTTGTCCATGTCACATTTTTTTTTGTAGGATTAGTGCTAGTATACTACAAAATTAATGAAAGTAATGAAATATTATTCAATAAAAAAATTTCAAAAATATTGCTAAAACTCGAATTTTTCTTAGTTACCCATATTAACATATATTGTACACGCGAATGAAAGTTTTAACGGTTATAACACGAATTATAACAATTTTTAATACTACCGATTGCAACTCTGTGAGAAGAAAACAACTCTGGAAAACAGCTGATAATCATTGCGAATGGTTATTTCTGCCTCTAACGCACGGAATTCAATTTGCTGCATAAACCCAAATATTTTCTTAATTGCCGCCATCGGCATTGCTAATTTAAAATTGAAGCTTTATCATCAATTTTGTTTTCTTCTAAACTAGTAAAACACAATTTTGGTATCCGCATATATGCAGTACAAAAAGTTTGAAATTTCAGCTCTAATTTTTAACAGCGTGTGGATTTTCCCATTAAGGTACTCTGATAGGTATTTCGCCGAATTCGGAATGTTTTGTTAAAAAGTAGTAAGTAAACACAAAACCAAATCCATCATGTGAACTGAGACGATTTAGCGTCATGCCTAAATGATAACATTCTTTTTCAAATCAATAATTTCATTGTACGTAATATCGAGATAATCAGTAAACTTGACAATGTACACATATTGACTACGAGGCTTGGGCTAGCCTTGGAAATGTGTTACAAAACCAAAAGCGGCCAGCAAGGAGTAAGTATTCCGGAAGACTCTTTCTTGAAAAAAAAAAAAACTTTTATTGAAAAATCTCTGGGGTGACGCTCTTGTGGAACAATCAGGTCGAAGTTCCAAACGTGACTCCAGCGCAAATACAAATATGCAATGATGCTGGATATGTATGATAACTTTCCTTCGGGACAAAGTTTTACGAGATTTATGTAAGACGTAACAGTCAGTGCTACCTGGCAGGAAATCTTTTTGAACGGCTTCTATAAACACTAATGCAGCCATCATAGAACAGGCAGGTGTTGTGATTTCAGAGCAGGCAAAGTATGAAGTATGATTTCAGAGCAGGCAAATGCTGTTAAGAAGCAATGGTAATATCTTAACTATCGCAGAGGAAGCCTAGCAAAGTAATACCAAGTATATTAGAGTTGTCCTAAGCTAAGTTCTTACCAGGACGAGGCGGGCAGATGTGATAACCAGTAACAATGAAACTTTCCAATACTACTCCTGGCTTTTGCTTTTCATTTCCTTTATCCCCCATAGCCTCTGACAAGCTACACGTAAGTAGATAAGGCATGTTGTTATAATCCTCAGGATTACTAAGCCGTTTCACACGCGAAATGTTGTACACGACATGCACACATAGTCGATCGATAAACGCCTCTATAGGAGAAGAGAGCGTCCTTCACCGGCAGACTCGATTCACTCTTGCTACCTGTGCGGGTTTGGGGTTTAGAATATGTCCGAGGTAGGCATACCGGTCGTACGAGGCGACTAAAATACACAAAGGTCATGGCGTGCAACTCGATGGTTGATCCACGGAAGGTGGGATAACACGACCTAGAAGGTCGTACTGGAGTGTACCGGGTTCATATCCCGCAAAGGACTTTCATTTTCCACAACACTCCCCATACCATTCGGAGAGTGTTTTTGTCGCTACTCAAACCAACAAACAAAGAAACAATTCACTCGAGCACAACTTCGAGTTGGACATTAGAAAAGGCTAAACTCTTATCTATTCATATTCAATTCCACCATACCAAATACATGGCCTGCATATACATAGTATCTCCACTCTTGACATCAAACATCCGTGCACGTTACTCAGCCGCTGAAAAACCTTCCCTTCATTAGTAGCCGTCCAGGCTCTTGAACAGTTTTATCGACCTCTTAGCGTTGGAAAACCCAAGGCTATAGTAAGCAGCAGATGTATCAAGATTATATGAGAGTGAAACTCAATATCAGGTCAGATGGATAGCAAAAGCTGAAACAAGACATTAAGATGTGGAACACTTGAAATTTTTGTGTACCAACCACAATTTTACCCGAATGCTTTCTGGACACAAATACTTCAAAAAATACTTATACAAGTTAACAATGAGGTAGCATCCACAGTTTATGTTTTTCTCCCGTATACTACTCCTGGGTGAACCAATCTAATGCTGGGATATAAAAATGCACAAACACGTTTGCATCAATACATTGCTAATAACATAATTAGCTAATAATGAGATTAGTATCGTGTGCAAATTTCTTATTAACTCGAAGGGAATCGTCGCCTTATGCTGGGAAGAACAATGCCACCAACAAGTCTAGCTTAATTGTTGTTGCACACAAAAATGTAATAAAAAGCAAGTGAGGAAGTCTAAGTTCGGGTGGAACCGAACATTATATACCTAGTAGTGATCTGATATGGTATACCAATTAACGCAGTTCTATTTTAATACTTTCAGTTCGTATTATAAAGCCAGCTGATTGTTTTCAATAAAAATACTTCTGTCATGAGTTTTGAGGGGTAAATTAATTTTAAAACAATATAAATGTATGGCGCGATATACAACAGGTATATCATCACAAACCTCCTAAGAGATTTTTGCGCCGAGCTTCCCTTCCAATTATAACTTCCCTATTGCAGTGGGGTATTAAAAACTTGACCGGATATTTTACTTGTGTGTTATCCGATTTGCTTAATTTTTGGCAGGAGCATACTACATATAAAAAGGGAAGCAGCTGACCAATTTTGATTGAAACATCAGGTTCACACTCGAAGAAATCGCCTTTGAAAACAGCAGAAATTGTGTGTAGGCGCCACGCCTACTTCCCCACAATCTAGTAATTTTTTTGCGATCGAGTTTTGCTTGAAAAGCTTATTATGTGTGCAAGAACTTATTGATATAGCTTGCATAGTTGTAAAAATATCGCGTTTTACATTCTACAAACAAATTTTTCAGAACGATGTTAAAAAACTAGGCGTGGGCGTTGACCGACTTCGCCCCAAATATCGTTTCGATAACTTAATTTTTTCCGTAGTTATGGCATAAAAAGTTGTGTGGAATAATCCACTATAAAAGGGGCGGGGCCTCGCCCATTTTCAAAAATTTATATTTTTCGACTTTCTCGTTGAGGGAAACTTTGTAGAAATGATATAAAGCTGTTTTACGCAACGTTATTGCCTATTTAATATATTTATGATTCTTCTAAAAATCTTTCGCATACAAGTGGGCGTGGACCTGACCGATTTCGCCCATTTTTTTTTATTCGAAACATACTTTTTATTAATATAAATGTGTGTGCTAAATTTCATTGCTTTATCTTGAACGGTTTTTGATTAATTAATGTTATTTCTAACTTTAACTTAATCAAAAGTGGGCGGGACCACGCCCATTTTCAAAAATTTCTTGGGAATTTTATTTTCTGCCCTAGTTTTAATGTATATACATACCAAATTTTATCCTTATAGGTGTATTATGTACTGAAAAATCATTTTTCGTATTTTCGAAAATAATCTATCCGATTTCGCCCATTTTAAATAGCGCTCGGAGATGAGTGCCAAGGAACCCGCATACCAAATTTCATTAAGATATCTCAAAATTTACTCAAGTTATTGTGTTCACAGGCGGACGGACGGACATGGCTTAATCAATTTCTTTTTTCCTCCTGAGAATTTTTTTTTTACAGGTTTGTTTTTCGAATAGAGATAAAACTGGCATTTTGTGGTCAAATCTGGCAACTCTAATGTCATTTATGTTCAGTTTGGTTTGCCATTTCATCATGAACAGGTTAACAAAAGAACAACGCTTGCAAATCGTGCAAATTTATTTCGAAAATAATGGTTCAGTTCGCGAAGTTTACCGTGAGCTCCGTCCATTTTATGGTCGACATAATCGTCCATCAGAGCAATTAATTCGGTTAACCATGGATCGTTTTCGCACTACATTTACTCTATGTGATAATACGCATCCGCAGAGACGTCGAACAGTGCGCACCGAAGAAACAATTGCCGCTGTAGAGCAAAGTGTTGAAGAGGACCCGAATGAATCGATTCGCCACCGTGCACAGCAATTGGAGCTTTGTCCATCAACTTAATGGAAGATTTTGCGCAAAGATCTTGGCTTGCGACCTTACAAGATCCAGCTTGTGCAAGAATTAAAGCCGCGAGACCATGCAATGCGTCGTGATTTTGGTGTATGGGCCGAAAATGAGATTGATTTCGATGCTGATTTTCATCGCAAAATTTTGTTCAGTGATGAGGCTCATTTTTGGTTGAATGGCTACGTCAACAAGCAAAATTGCCGCATTTGGAGTGAAGAGAATCCACATGAGACCCTTGAAACGCCATTACATCCACAAAAACTGACTGTTTGGTGTGCTCTATGGGCTGGTGGAGTCATTGGGCCATACTTCTTCCGCAATAATGCTGGAGAGGCAGCTACCGTTAATGGAGACCGGTATAGAGCCATGATAACCGACTATTTTGTTCCCGAATTGGATGGCATGAATGTGGATGAGTTGTGGTTCCAACAAGACGGCGCTACATGCCACACAGCGCACGTCACAATCGATTTATTGAAGGAAACATTCGATGAGCGCATAATTTCGCGGAATGGACCTGTCAATTGGCCACCAAGGTCGTGTGATTTGACACCATTGGATTATTTTCTTTGGGGATATGTGAAGTCGCTCGTCTACACCAACAAACCAGAAACGTTAGGGGAATTGGAAGCCAACATTCGTGGCGTTATTGCCGACATACGGCCCCATATGCTCGAAAAAGTGGTTGAAAATTGGACCTGTAGAATTGGCTTTATTCGAGCCAGCCGCGGTGGCCACATCCCCGAAATCATATTTAAACATTAATGGCATACAATTATCCTTCCAATAAAGCCAAATTGATGGACCTTAAAACGATTTTCTTGTGTTTTATTTCAATTCGAAGTTCTATACCCCTAAAAAAAACACCCTTTATAAGTAAATATCTATCTCAATCCGTTTATGCCGTTACATACAACCGTTACGCGACTAAAGTGTGCATAGCACTACGAGGTATAATAATGCCAATTGCAAAACAGGTATTGAGAAGGGCAAACCTACACATTGGGAAAATTAGAACATTTGATCATTAAAAAGCCAGACTTTGGATAAGCTAGTCGCTTAGATCGAAATACGAAGTATTTTTTACAATTTAAATAAAGTCCCTTGCTGAAACCAAACGAAGTGATTTTTATTTGCAGGGTTGGTTCACTTTGAATAAAAAACTTCTAAAATGAAAAATAAAATTGTATTTGTTATTCAAAAAAATTTGAGTGATAAGTGAAATATTATTGGTTATTCAAAAAATTTCGATGTGTTACTTTTCATTTTCAAAAGCATGAATAAAAATAAAAATTTTATTTTTTATTCAAAATTTTTTTAACAACCAATAAATTTCACTCATCACTGAAATTTTTTTGAATAAAAAACAAATTTTTATTTGTTATTTTTTCGTCAATCCTGACTCAAATTTTTTAAAATGCCCATTCCTGTGCGATAGAAAGCAGTGTAGTGTAGTAAAATGTCTTAAAATACTTTATAAAAAGTGATAAAAACTATAATACAAAATATATGTACGTATGTATAAGTTAAGTAGTAAGTTTTTGATATTGACATTTGATCAGATTTGTAATAAAAATTCTTATAGAGTACAGCAAACATAAGCCTTAAAATTCGCATTTATATCAGTTTGAACCTACATATCACAAGTTGCGTCTTGTGGAGGCTTTTTGGTTCAATCCTATGAGAATATATTAATTGGTACAGACTTATTTTTTTGTGTGCTTTCTTAGCTGTCAAATCCTCAAAGTTGTGTTAACTTTCATACATACAATAACCATTTGAAATAAAATAGATTTTGCGATTTGTTCTTAAACCAAGTGTTTTATTGAAAGGTGAATTTATAAGCGAAAATGTTTTTTAGTAGAGAACAGGTGTTAGATATTGTCAGTACGTCTAATGAACGTACCTGGCAGGAGCTAGTAGAGCCGATATAGCGTTTAACTTCAGCCGGGCGTTTTTACCAATATCCAGTGTAAACCCATTAATTGAACAAAATAATGCTAGTTTAGATTTAATTAAATCCCTACCAGAGTTTAAAGGTGAAACTTACACGTACCCGGCATGGCAAACTGCCCCAGAATTTGCTATGAGTTTTTACAAGGAGGGGTGTTTGTGTTTGTGCGCACGTCGGACGGCTCTTCTCTTAGTCCTTTCAGCAGGTGGATGCATTATAAACAGCCAGCAAAAGAAGCTCGCGCATTTGCTGCCGTCCGACGCTGTCGTCGAATGCAATGGCGAACTTGTCATTGTATTTGGTCGGATTGGTTAGGGCCTTGACAGTCGACCATAATTTTCCTACCCCGCCGGAGAGGTTGCATGTCTCAAGGTGTTTGTTGGATCACATACCATACGGCCTTAATTGCCAGCATACTGTGATTCGCCCCCCGTATAGTTACCTTGACTACGCTCCTGTAAGAATTCCGCAAACCGTTTTACAGCATTTCTCAGACAAATCAGGTGATCTAAGTCAGCCGCTACTTGCTTTGTGAAGTCAATGTTCCGGTAGGCAAATATATTTATGTACATCGGCATGCACAAAACATATGATGACAATGGTCTAAGCAGGCGCTGGCTGCTTGGCCTTGAACTTCGTTTTGGTGCACAATTACTTATGTATGTATGTAGATCTTCATGCACATATACAAGGTGGCGCAAAAGTAAGCTTCCGATGTTCAGCATATCGTTTGTGGCACGTGCAGTGTGTGCTGTTGCACCGTCTTGTTGGAACCACATGTTTTCCAATCCCAATTCATCAAGTTGCGGCAAAAAGAACTCGTTGATCATTGCTCTGTAGCGCTCACCATTCACAGTAACCGTTTGGCCCCGACCGATTATTGGTCAAATAAATAGTTAGCAATATTCCGCGTTCTGGAGCAGTGTAGCGTAACATTGTTTATTAACGTGTATTTCGCATGTGTTTCCTACACAAATGTCAAAACAGAACTGACTTTAGGGGCCAATCGCAAAATTTATAGCATTTTCTGATGAACATATAATTGGCTATTTTCTTGCATACATTTTTTCGCTACTGAGATTAGTAAATAACTTGTACTTTTAATATAGGGATTTCGAGCAGAAGCATTGATTTACATATGTATGCATCAAATTAATATGATGAGCAATAAAATAGTTCGTTATTGAATTCCAAAAGGAAAAAACGGTCTTATTTTTTATTCGGTTCAGCGTTTTGCCGTCGGACAAGCAAAATAGTTTGCCCGTTAAGTGTTGTTTCCACTTGGTCAGAGGGGTAGCACTACATCCGCTTTGAATGCCTTTATAACGCAAATAAATCATTGTTTGAATCAACACCCACCAAACCATAGAACGGTTCTCGTGGCAGTTGAGCTATCTAAAGCATTGGATACGGTCAACATTGCCAGACTTCTCCGAGACCTGGAAGTGACACCGCTCCCTCCCGGCCTTAAACGGTGGGCCGCTAATTACCTCAATGCCAGAAAAATCTAAGTTTTTCAATACTGAGGTAGAGTTTTTGGGTTTCTTAGTATCTGAAATAGGTATCAAAACTTGCCCAGACAAGATAAATGATATCATAAATTAAGAATCCCCCAAAATCACTACGAGCATTGCGATCGTTCCTCGGCCTTTCCGGATACTACCGACGTTTTGTGAAAGACTATGGCCGCTATAGTGAAACCATTGACCGCATATCTCCGGTGCGAAAATTGAAACGCCAATGCGCAGGGTTCAAAAAATGTAAAGATTGCTGTTAACTCGAAAGCACTGCAAGCGTTTGAAAAAATAAAACAGATGCTAGCTTCTGATGCCTCCTCTAGTGCACTGGGTGCAGTTTTATCCCAAAATGGTCGTCCGATCACCATGACTTCACGCACACTATCACCCTGTGAACAAAACTATACAACTAATGAACGTGAGCTACGCGCGATTGTGTGGGCGCTGAAAAGACTTCGGCATTATTTGTATGGAATAAAAAACATAAATATTCTCACAGATCACCAGCCACTCATATTTGCCATTTCGGAAAAAAATCCTAATGCCAAAATGAAAAGATGGAAATCGTTTATAGAAGAGTTTTTACCTACATTCCACTACAAGCCCGGAAAGGATAACAAGGTAGCAGACGCTCTCCCCCGACAATACTCTCTCTCTATGGCGCTAAGAGATTTTTGCGCCAAGCTTCTCTTCCAATTTGTGGTGTGCCGATTTAAATTTTCCCTACAAATTGGTGGGACCTACAGTTTTTTGCCGACTCCGAACGGCATCTACAAAGGAGACGAATTTTTGCTGAGAAGCCTGTCATGGCAGAAATACACTCGGAGAGTTTGCCAAACCACTGCCGAGGGGCGACCCCGTTTTGAAAAACTTTTTTCAAATCACTTTTGATGTTACCTGTACCAGGGCTCGAACCATGGACCTTCGGTGTGGTAGGCCGGCAACACTACCTTCACACCACGGCGGCCCCCGACAATACTGTCACAACCTTAATTCTACGGAGCAAAGCGAGTGTGTGCACAGTGAAGAGTCTTCAACTTGTGTCATGTCAGTAATCAGTTAGTTCTATCCGAATATTTAGAAAAAACACAAAGATACTTTTTCAAAAATTTGTCCGGCATACAATCTTTTTCGACAACATCACAAAACTAATCGAAAGCATAAAATCTGCTATTAACCACAATGTTACCAATGTCATTCATTGTCACCTTCCGTTTTTGGCCAAAATACCCTAAAATAAACATTTCCTGGAGTAAAATTTATCCGTACAGAAATCCTAGTGATAGACTTGGTTAACAAGCACGATCAGCTAGAAACAAACCAGCTGAGCATAACCGCGCTCATCGTGGAATGCATGAGAATTTTCAACAAATATCTCGAGAGTACTACTTTCCCAAAGTTAAAAAAATGGTAGAAACGATGATTGTAAATTGCAAAATATATTTGAAAAACCAGTACCAGCGGAAACCCCCCGATCCTGGAATAGTTAAAACTCCGATCACTCACCTTCCAGGCGAAATACCCCATATGGATATTTTTATGACCGGTAAATACCATTTTCTTACCTGTATCGATAAATCCTCAAAGTTTGCTTTTGTTAAACCTGTCCTCAGTTGACATTAAGGGTGCTCTATTAGAAATTTTACAGAAATTCAATAACACAGAAAACTATTGTTTCCGATAATGACAAAGCGTTTCATTCAGATTTAATTAAGAGCTTACTGAGGAACAATTTTTCTATCCAACAATTTTTTATACCCACCCTCCACAGTGAAAGCAATGGCCAGATGGAACGGTTTCACTCGACCTTGATGGAAATAGCGCGTTGCATAAGAGAGCAACAGAAAATAGACGACGGCGTTGACTTAATTTTATTGGCGACACATAAATACAGGGTGTTTTTTTTACAGGTTTGTTTTTCGAATAGAGATAAAACTGGCATTTTGTGGTCAAATCTGGCAACTCTAATGTCATTTATGTTCAGTTTGGTTTACCATTTCATCATGAACAGGTTGACAAAAGAACAACGCTTGCAAATCGTGCAAATTTATTTCGAAAATAATGGTTCAGTTCGCGAAGTTTACCGTGAGCTCCGTCCATTTTATGGTCGACATAATCGTCCATCAGAGCAATTAATTCGGTTAACCATGGATCGTTTTCGCACTACGTTTACTCTATGTGATAATACGCATCCGCAGAGACGTCGAACAGTGCGCACCGAAGAAACAATTGCCGCTGTAGAGCAAAGTGTTGAAGAGGACCCGAATGAATCGATTCGCCACCGTGCACAGCAATTGGAGCTTTGTCCATCAACTTTATGGAAGATTTTGCGCAAAGATCTTGGCTTGCGACCTTACAAGATCCAGCTTGTGCAAGAATTAAAGCCGCGAGACCATGCAATGCGTCGTGATTTTGGTGTATGGGCCGAAAATGAGATTGATTTCGATGCTGATTTTCATCGCAAAATTTTGTTCAGTGATGAGGCTCATTTTTGGTTGAAGGGCTACGTCAACAAGCAAAATTGCCGCATTTGGAGTGAAGAGAATCCACATGAGACCCTTGAAACGCCATTACATCCACAAAAACTGACTGTTTGGTGTGCTCTATGGGCTGGTGGAGCCATTGGGCCATACTTCTTCCGCAATAATGCTGGAGAGGCAGCTACCGTTAATGGAGACCGGTATAGAGCCATGATAACCGACTATTTTGTTCCCGAATTGGATGGCATGAATGTGGATGAGTTGTGGTTCCAACAAGACGGCGCTACATGCCACACAGCGCACGTCACAATCGATTTATTGAAGGAAACATTCGATGAGCGCATAATTTCGCGGAATGGACCTGTCAATTGGCCACCAAGGTCGTGTGATTTGACACCATTGGATTATTTTCTTTGGGGATATGTGAAGTCGCTCGTCTACACCAACAAACCAGAAACGTTAGGGGAATTGGAAGCCAACATTCGTGGCGTTATTGCCGATATACGGCCCCATATGCTCGAAAAAGTGGTTGAAAATTGGACCTGTAGAATTGGCTTTATTCGAGCCAGCCGCGGCGGCCACATGCCCGAAATCATATTTAAACATTAATGGCATAAAATTATCCTTCCAATAAAGCCAAATTGATGGACCTTAAAACGAGTTTCTTGTGTTCTATTTCAATTCGAAGTTCTATACCCCTAAAAAAAACACCCTTTACAAACGGAAAAGTTATGCAAGGTTTCGCATTAGAAAATTCAATTTTTTGCCCAAGGAATATGAGAATACCTATCGAAATCTTCATTTATGACTTCGCTTAGTACTTATTTAGTACCAAATGTTATGAAGCTTAAGTACGGTTGCGGGGAACAGGGGGTAGCGTAATGTTCTACCATACCGGAGGTCCCTATTTATTGCACTTAATAAATATTAACTTCCGTATTTTCGAATTTTAAGCATCAAAAAACCATTTCAACCAAACTTAGTGCCATATCTGAAACAGTAATGCTACTCGCAGCTTACTAGGATGCAAAAGAAGTCTTGAAAGGCTTAGTACAGAACACAGAGTAGGTACAGATCTATTGTACCTCAATCCACAAAGGCATAGAAGGAAACCAGAAGGCCATTGAGCTGGCAAAGATTGCAATAGCATGCAATTTAATAGGTGTTGCCAGGTATTACGTGGAAATAATTCCCAGCTATACCTGATTCTCTCTCTATGGCGCGATATACAACAGGTATATCATCATAAACCTCCTAAGAGATTTTTGCGCCAAGCTTCTCTTCCAATTTGTGGTGTGCCGATTTGAATTTTCCCTACAAATTGGTGGGACCTACAGTTTTTTGCCGACTCTGAACGGCATCTACAAAGGAGACGAATTTTTGCTGAGAAGCCTCTCATGGCAGAAATACACTCGGAGAGTTTGCCAAACCGCTGCCGAGGGGCGACCCCGTTTTGAAAAACTTTTTTCAAATCACTTTTGATGTTACCTGTACCAGGGCTCGAACCATGGGCCTTCGGTGTGGTAGGCCGGCAACACTACCTTCACACCACGGCGGCCGCCTGATTGCAGCTTTATATGACCTGGGGTCTTTTTCAAACACGATATATCCCCTGTGTTGTACTCAGCAAACTCCTGAACCTATCGTGAAGGCTTCATAGACATCGACAATAAACTGTATTCTTATTATTAATATAATTATTAATGAAGCAAAAACAAATAAGAAAATATGTGGGCGTGACACCGCCCACTTTTCTAAAATTATGTAAATCTTGACCGATATTCTTGTATATTTGTATTTCCAGACTATCTCAAAAACGGCTCAACCGATTTGGATGAAATTTGGTATGGAGATAGTATACCAAATTCTAAGAATTTTTACCTAGGTGTTTCCTCATAGGTTATATTTTTGAGGTTGCTACCTAACTGCATTTTTTTTATATGAAATAATATATACGAATATGGACATCATAAGAAAGATATTTTCATTCGTATTTCAAAAAAAATATTTCTAAGTAGGGTTGCCACTTATTGAGGTTTTTGTATAAATTTTTTGTTTAGATTAACTACTTAACAACTATCTCGAGAACCGCTCAACCGATTTCGATGAAATTTGGTATGTAGATAGTGTACCACATTCTAAGAATTTTTACGTAGGTGTTGCCATATAGGTTATTTTTTGGGGTTGCCACCTATGTGAACTTTTTTTTAAATGAAATGAAATATGGGTATCAAAAGAAAGGTTTTTTCCTGCGTTTTGAAAAAAAAAATACATTTCTAAGTAGGGTTGCCACTTTTGTTCGACAAGAAAAATCCTGTAAAGAAAAATCCGGTAAGGTGCAACTTCAAGTAAGGCCAACATTTACCATGACTGTGCATAAAGATCAGGGAGAAACTTTTGAGTTTTTCGGAGTGGAGCTAAATTCATCGATGTTCATGCATCGTATATTATATGTGGCGTTTCAATAGTTAAGTTACCAAATACATTTAAAGTAATGTTTCCGGAAGAAAGAAACGTACTCGGAACATGGTATGGAAAGAAGTGTTACATTAGATTATTTATTAAATATAAAAAGTTTTGCATAGTTCTATCTTTATAATACAGAAGAAATCACAGAATGTTGACCGATATATGGAGCTCTAACCGGCAAATATACCCATGTGACCCTAATCTTTCTCGATTATTTGATAACAATCGACAGTTGCTAACCATAAAATTCAGCAAGAAATCTTGTAAGGACTTGTCGAAAATTTGTTTTAGCAGCCACGAAGGAGTAATTACGAGGTGTGTTCAAAAAGTATCGCGAATTTTGAATTTTCGCTGGTTACGTATATTCGAATTTCGAATTTTTTGTGGCGTTATGTTGGTACTCATGTCTCTCACTCATGCCGACAAGCTCGGCCATTTTGAATGTTCAGTTAATTGTTGACAGCTGCTTTGCTTGCACATGTTTTGGATCGTCTTCGATTTTTACGCGAAATTCGTACCAAAATTGCTCAATTGTGACCAAAAACAGCATCGCATGAACATTGCTAATGAGATGTTAAACTCTGTCCGCGACGACCCAAATTTGCTCCAGAGGGTCATAACTGGTGACGAATCGTGGGTTTATGGTTATGACGTAGAAACCAAAGCTCAATCATCTCAATGGAAGCTGCCGCACGAACCAAGACCGAAAAAAGCGCGCCAAGTTCGGTCGAATGTGAAAGTTTTGCTGACAGTTTTCTTCGATTGCAGGGGCGTGGTGCATCATGAGTTCTTGCCACAGGGAAGAACGGTCAATACGGAATATTACCTGCAAGTTATGCGCAATTTGCGCGAAGCAATCCGCCAGAAACGCCCGGATTTGTGGAAGAACAAAAATTGGCTTTTGCACCACGATAACGCCCCTGCTCACGTAGCGTTGCTTGTGCGCGACTTTTTGGCCAAAAACAACACACTAATGATGCCGCAGCCACCGTATTACCCAGATGTGGCCCCCTGTGACTTTCTCTTGTTCCCTAAACTGAAGAGGCCCATGAAAGGACGACGTTACGCTTCTCTTGACGAGATAAAGACGGCATCGAAGGAGGAGCTGAACAAGATACAAAAAAATGATTTTTTGAAGTGCTTCGAAGATTGGAAAAACCGTTGGCACAAGTGTATAATATCTCATGGGGATTACTTTGAAGGGGACAAAATTGATATTCATGAATAAATAAATAATTTTTTAAAAAACACAGAATTCGCGATACTTTTTGAACACACCTCGTATGTGTATTCAAACTTTGTTACCAATAAAAAATTTTGAACATATTTTTATTATCAAGATATGTCTTTAGAACGCTCCACTGCTGGTAAGTAAAATTATTCAACATTGGTCCCGGACACACTGTAGTCACAAAAGAAAAACGCTCAGGTAAAATTAGGGATGCCCAACCAACGAATCGATTCTATTTCGTTTACTAAAAAAAGTTTGGGAAATAATTTTGTTTCGTTAATTCACAAATTAAAACTATCAAAATGTAACCGATAACATTGCAAAGAAATAAATCAAACATCTCAATTAAACTTTGCTGGCAATACCTGAAAGAGACGCGTACAATGCTCTCGGTTAAATGAAATCAATTCGTGCAAATATAAACTGGATTTTTGAGCATTGAAAAATGACCATAGGCAGTATATTCTGCAAAAAGTAGTTTTTATAGTTATTTATATTATTAAAGAGTTAGTATTTATTGAAAAACTTACCCAAACTCCCGCATTCCGAAAATCGAATGTTTACTTTTCTTTCGTAAGTTAAGTTTGTATGTATGTCATTCGGCCGACTCTTCGTGACGGCATTTCCAACAGAACAACAACATAAAGTTCAGTGTTTTAACGTTATCAACTACGTATCGTTATCTTTAATTAACGAAATAAAAGATATTTCGATAATTTATTTTCGTGAATCAACAAATATTATTTATTTGATAGTTTCATTATCGTTTTGAGCACAAAGCAGCTATTTTTATAATTGCCTAAACGATAAAAAACTGAATCGTTTCAATAGAAACGATTGGTTTTTTTTCGGTAAGCGATAATATTGTCGTTATGATGAATCCTTGGAAAAAACGATTGAAACAAAAAAAACTATTGGATCGTGAACATCAAAAAAACTTTATTCAAATTTCCCATGCTATATTGTTATTTTATCAAGGTGTTTCAATGAAAATTGGCAAGCTGGTTTTGACTCGTATATGGCAAATCAGTGAACAAATAAACGAAATATCCTCTGAATTAGTTAGTATCTACCACAAATCAGAACAACATATATAAACTACGAAGTCCTTACAAGAACTTTTGTAGCCCATATAACCGTTCAGTAGTTCGTAATATGAAGTTATAAATTTCAGAAACAGCTTTTCCTTAGCTGCAGGTGCGGATCCAGAAAATAATTCGGGGGGGTCCAACTTTTTTTCTTTTTTTTTTGTCATAAAAACGATTTTGAGAGTAAAGCTAGGTATTGTGTTGTTCACTTGAAAATTTAAATGTTTTGAAGTGAGCCTGGCATCGTTTCCCATTAGATTCAGTCATGGACGCTGGCAACATTTTGCAGTGAAAATCGTCGTTTAAAAACATGTTCCAGGCATGAAAAGATCTGAATCTAATGGGAAACGATGCCAGGAAGATATTCTATGTTCAAAACATTTACCCCGTTATTCATAAAAAATATTAAAGGTTTATAAAGCTTTTTTAAATGAGACTTCCATACAAATTTTCAATTATAAGAGCTTAATAAACCTATTTTATTTTTGATTTATAAGAGGGTTAAAGTGTCGTCTCAAATAGTTTCTAGGCGACTTGAGACATTTTCACCTGAAAACCACAATACCAAGCATAAAATGGAAATGACAAAGTTACAGTTTAATATTATATACATAAGAGGCTTTTCCAACAAACAAATGTACTGTGTCCATTACAAGCATTGGCGCTGCATCACGTAACCACGGTTGCCACTTTAGTCTGATTGGACCAATGAGTCATGCCACTTATTTCTTTTTTTTTTTAATTTTATTTTGTTGATTTTTTTTTACTCTAACAGTCCAGAAAGTTTGGACCCTCCCTTATACATCCCTGACGCAAAATCCATATAGTTCCATGACCTAAAATGCCTTTATTTTAACACTAATTAATGTTATTTTTTCTCTTATTTGACACTTCAGGGAGTTTGGACCCTCCCTTATCCATCCCTGACGCAAAATCCATATAATTTCATGACCTAAAATTCCTTTATTTTAACTTTTATTATGTAGACATATAAAAAATTTCACTAATTTGGACATGTCGGGGGTCCGGACCTTCAAGACACCCCGCCCCCCCCCCCCTGATCCGCGCCTGCTTAGCTGTATAAACAAACAACCGTGGCTTTTATGTAATAAACGCAATTTAATAAACACCAACGAACGAATGCGCAACATAATTTTTGTGTAATCTCGTACGCGTATTTAGCTCGTGGCAATTTCCTAATTTGGGCATGTTTCATATCGTGCTTTGTGCTCATGCGGGAGGTGTTAAACTAATTAAAACACAAATAAAACTCAATCCCAAGAGGCAAAAGTTCATTATTTTCAAATTTTGTATGTTATTAAGACTTGGAACAGCAAATGACACTCACGGATCGGAGACGATTGCATGTGCCAAGCATGAAATGACTGTAAAATGGAGACATAATTATATACTGCTTATAAATACATACAAAAGTACTTACATATTGACGGTGACACTGCAAAACCGTGTAAGTGACATTTGTGTCAAAATCTTTTATAGGAACCTGCCAATAAGTTCAACTCATTCTAAAGAAAACCACATTTTTGCTTGGAAAATAATTAAATTAAGCAATATGTAGTTTGAAAACAGTGTCACCTACGATATATACCCTGTAGGAGAACTCGCTATTGCTAAATGAATGAATTTATAGTGTACATCATTAAACGTAGGCATAACAGACATAGGCCACTTTCTTCAATCTACTACCGCGTTCACATACATAATACTCCGAAAAACATTTCTCTTGGCTGCTTGGGTGGCCATTTCATCCGATAAAGTCTTCGTCCAATCTTCTGGGCGATATTTTAGGTAATCATAAGGTGCTGCAAATGGTAGCGATGTGCACTTCGATATGGCTTATCGACGCGTAAAACGCCTTTTATCTTTCAACTCACGGTATCAATGTCCTTCTTTTTCTCCAGAACTGTTAAGTAATGATGACCGGTTTGATTAATTATTTTCTTGAGAATCCATTTAATGTTTGATTATCAGTACTTTAAATTTTTAATGATTATTTTCCAATTAATTAAGAAATTAATAAAAAATAAATAATACATTTTTACGATTATTGAGAAAAATCAAAAATAATTACAAACAAGTTTGTTTTAATTACTTTTGATTATTTTAGATTTTTTTTTCTTGTTTTTGAAAATTTTTGATTTTTTTCAGTATTGTTGTAGAAGCACATAAATATGCACATCAAAATAAAAATAAAATAAAAACCCAAAATAATCAAAAGTAATCAAAAGAACTCTTTTGTAATTATTTTTGATTTTTCTACATAATCGTAAACATTTATTATTTATTTTTTATTAATTTCTTAATTAATTGGAAAATAATCATTAAAAATTTAAAGTACTGATAATCAATCATTAAAAGGGCTTTTTTTGATTATTTTTTTTTTCTTATCGTAATCAATTAATAATTACCATTTCTTGAAAAAGAATTAAAGTAATCATTACCAATTAAAAAACTTACTAACTAATTACTAATCGAATTTAACAAGTCTGTTTTGCTTACATTAGATGGCACTGTTCACTTCAAACTGGCGAAGCGATCAAGGAGGTGGAACGCCTATATTGTTTGAAGTTTCTTAGTACTGCAGCATAACGGAACCATATCCAGCAAATACCTGCCCTCTCGATAACACTCCGCTAAACTTTGAGGTCTACAACAAAGATAATTGTAGAACGTGATTTCTCTTATTCGAAGGAAGACCTACCCAGTCCAAGATAACACTTCTTGGTATTAGGTTTTGCCTTATGCCCATGATTATGGTCTGAAGTCGCACTAATAAGGTGCAATCAGTTCGCTTGCGCTTCATTATTCGGCAATATTTGGGATAGTTTGCTGGATCAGCTTTCCAATGCGTTTTTTATCGCCACCTTGACTTAGTCTTCATCAGGTGGTAAAACTGGGGTTAGTGAATAAAAACTCCATTTTTATTACAATCAATCATTTTGTTTAGTTATCGACTTTTTTTTTTGGCTTCAACTTTAAATAAATCGATTTCAAAAATTACATATTTTAAACCGTTTTTTATTAATAGTGCCACCTTAGCAAAGCATGAAAATGTGGGTAAAACTATGCGCAAACTAACGCTGAAAACAGCTAGTTTCATATAAATCGCTTCTGGTCAAATGTTAGATAAGACAAATATGATTTTTTCCTCTTTTAGAATCGATTTATTAGCAAGAATCGATTATGGTCTTTAAAAATGATTTTCACAAAACGATTTATCTCTAAGCAAAAAATTGGCAATTGAGTGATCGATTTTTCCGAAACGAACTCACATCACAACGTCTAACATCAATAGCCTGTGGCGTCTTGTGAAACAGCTCCGTAGCTACTTAGCAATGAAAAGAAATGTTCCCTCCATAACTTGAGTATGCTCTATATGTCGGTTATCAGATCGTCACAATTATACGAATGTGGGTTGGAGAAGGAATATCGAAGACAGATCAAAGCAGGATCTGGCAGCGTACTACACCTGTAAGTGAGCCTTCGGGAAGAAATGGGGACGACCGATACTAACGTTTGGAGCTCTAGTCTTATGGAAGGCTCTAGACAAAGAGAGCAATGAAGTGAAAGCTAGGAAAATAGAAGTATATCACGCGCAGTGAGCAGCTCACCTCAGGAGGGGCTAAATGCCATCTACCACCTGGTGGCGCTGCACCTGTACTTTCAGGGTTTAGCTGCAAAGGGAGTTTTTAGACTTAGAGAATCTAACATTTAGAAACCAGCTAACTATGCACGCCCGACGATACTGGATGGCATGGCAAAGGGACTAAACGTGATCCGAACCAACCTAATGGCCGAAACGGACTATATGACGTCAATTATTGACTTCTAGGCGCAGCATATACAGTATCCCCCGAGGAAGGAAGGGGAATAGGGCTTAGTCACTGGTGGAGAGATTACAATCTAGACGGACGGCTCAAAAATGAGAAATGGAACTGGGGCTGGGCTGTACTCTGAAGACTTGCAAGCCAGGAAGTCATATCGACTCCCTGACTAGTGCAGTCTCTTCCAAGCAGAAATATATTTCCTAGAATATGTAGCTGGATTGCTGAACGACAAATGTAACGATCATTGTTGACCGCTAAGCTGCTTTAAAGGCATTAGAATCGAACGTGAAAAATCTGATATGGATCGAAGGTGCGGAATCTTGTTGAAAGCTTTGGATCATCTCAACATTTCTCTCTGCTGGGTCCCCGGACACAGCGCTATCGATGGAAACGAAATAGCTAATGTGATGGCCATGAAGGGCTCTGAAATAGACATTAACGAGGTAGAAAACTCTGTGCGACCGCCATTGGCAAATCCGCTAAAGAAAATCGATGAGTATTTCTTTAATACAACGAATTTACTATCGACCAACCGCAATGACGGCGAAGTTTCAATTTTCTTAGAGCCGGTTTTAGACAGAAATAGAACTAGCTTTCTTGTCAAACTAAACCAATCTACGGCAAGGATACTAACAGGTGTCATCACAGGACATTTTGCTATAACACCAAAGCTTTGACGATATAGTATGCCAACAAGCTCCGTATGTAGAAGCTTTCGGGATGAGGAGGAAAAGGAGTCGATCCATCACTTTCTTTTTAGATGCCCAGCACTAGGGGCAAGGCATCTCAGATTTCTGGGAGCATGCTTTTTCGACAGTCTGGCAGATGTGAGGGAAGTGGGTCTTTCGCTCCTTCTCAAATTCATATTGGAGAGTAAATGGTTTAAAAAGGATTAAGTGAGTAATACCTGGTTGGACGGATGTGCCCCCACCCGGCAAGCAATGAGAGCATTCACCATGGACATAAGTGTCACCGAGTGGAAGTTTAGGATATCCCATGAGCGCTCTCTTAACCTAACATGAAAAAGCAACTCGCCTCATGGCTGCAGTTTTGGCTCAAACTCGATCATAATCTTACACGTCAAACCAGCGTTTGGAGATGTGCAAAGGTTATTGCCACAGTGGGATGCATGAGCTAGCATTCTCATCGATTAATTTGAAAAGAGTAAAGCATTTCTATCTCTATGGCGCGATATACAAAAGGTATATCATCATAAACCTCCTAAGAGATTTTTGCGCCAAGCTTCTCTTCTAATTTGTGGTGTGCCGATTTGAATTTTTCTACAAATTGGTGGGACCTACAGTTTTTTGCCGACTCCGAACGGCATCTACAAAGGAGACGAATTTTTGCTGAGAAGCCTGTCATGGCAGAAATACACTCGGAGAGTTTGCCAAACCACTGCCGAGGGGCGACCCCGTTTTTGAAAAACTTTTTTCAAATCACTTTTGATGTTACCTGTACCAGGGCTCGAACCATGGACCTTTGGTGTGGTAGGCCGGCAACACTACCTTCACACCACGGCGGCCGCCGAGTAAAGCGTTTACCGCCTCATAATTGTTGAGAGTTTGAAGCAGAAATGATCACATTTGGGGAGAAAAAACGTAATACCTCAAAAGGTACTCTAATCTTCTAACTCGTATCGCACCTAGGAAGGATAAAACTATATTTGTTTTGAGGACACCCAAGTACTTCCTTTCTTCCTTTGAGTTTCTTTCAAACCACTTTTGTCGTCCTCTTCCGCTCTACGTAGTTGTTGTAATTTTTCAAAAATAATAAAATTGATAGTTCTCATCAAAAACAAACACACTTTGTTGTTTCTGTTGTATGCAACTATCCAAAATATTTTCCTACTGAGCAACTGGCATCATTGAATATCACTCACAATAACTATTCACTTGGCAAAGTCAATATGGCCACTAACACACACACACACACACACTCACACTTGCACGTAATTCCAAAAACGAAGACATATTGTGCAACTGACAGTGAAATCACCTCATTGGCTTAACCATTATTCCAGCATGCTTTTGCCAAGCTCTTTTGTTCTCACTTACCCCCTCTGGATTCCATATTCGGTCGCCATTGAAAGCCATACGTAATTTATCTGGTATCCTTTCATTATCCCTGCGTCTTTTCGATACAGCGAATGTGAGTATGCAAATTAAGGTTTGTTGGCCTAACGAACTCTCTACGACTCCGTGTCAGGTTTAATTCAGCAGACGCTCATCAGTAGTTGTAGAGGATGGAAAATGGTATTATTTGGCGATTCAGCATTTTTCCTTGTACAACAGCACAGCGTGAGTTAATCAAAACGACAACTCAGTCCGTATTTGGCTAGTCATTGGGCGTACACTTACGCTTCAGTACAGGGTTACATGAAAGTTTTTATTGAGCTCCAAGTGGCTGCTAGCAAATTTTTACTTGATTTCGTTACAGCAAGTGTAAGGTTTATATGTTCGCTTCAGGTTCCTTGACAGCTCAAATATAGAAAAGGGAACTAGGGATGGGCAATATTGAAATATCTCCAGTTCAGGCAGTCATATAGACTTTATGTCCATGCTACAGAGGGAGTGTCTGGTTGGGTGCAGGATATTACCGCAAACGAAATTTTTGTTCCCGATAACCAGACTACCTTTAATGTACTAGAATCAAGTTTGTACAAATCTAAAATAGTGTGGGAGAGTAGCGCCTCGTTGATTTTCTTAGACCATCTAAGTATTTCTCTCTGCTGCGTACCCGGCATAGCAATATTGGAGTTAACATGATAGTTAATGAGTTGAAGAGAGAAGACTCCGCAATAGAAACAAGCTCAGCTGAGATCGTTTCACAACGACCAGCTTTCCATGATCCGTGGCGGAGATGAAAGAATACATTCCTAAGACAACGAACTTGTTATGAACCAACCAGAAGAATTGCCAGCTGACCACGACCATGTTTGGATAGGAAAAAGACAGAATTGGTGTCACGCTAAGCAATTTGCAAATATGCAGTAATCAAAAGCGGTAGAGGAGTTGAATCCTCAATTCTTTTTTTAATATCCTGTACTGGGCTGGTCTATCAGAGATAGGGAAATTCATCTTTACCGCTCTCTCAACTTCAAATTCAGCTCTTCAATAAGGGTTAAACACAGACTATCGAATGTTACAAATGTGTCCCTAACCGGCACGCACTCAGGGCATTTTAAGTGGGCATAAATATTTCTGAGAGAAATTGCGAAAATGATCAACAAGACTTCTCCAGCTAAGTTAAACTATATTGAATTTTAGCTAAAAAAATATATATAAACTCTAAGACCTTTTGCATTACACTAGTGAGAACCAAATCCTTGTAAAGCAACCCAGGACACAGCTACTCCACTCCGACCTTCTCATTGTTAGCGTCGGTATTTTCACCTGATGTGGATGTAACAGTCCAAGAGAGTAATTTTGATTTATCAGCTTTCATCTTTGACATAAACTTGAAGCAGGCCTTGAAACACACCTTCTTTTTCCCGGAAACCAAAAGAAATCATATAACAGTCTATCTCTACATTGACGGCTGAGTGAAAGATCACCCCATTTAAAAATATTTTTCAAAAACGCCCTATTTCAAAATTTGGTTTAAGAACGCCCTATGTACCGAAACATGTTACAAACCTAAAACCAAAGCCGGCTATACGTGCTCTGAATCAGAACTGTTTAGTAATGATTACCGGTTCGACTCATTCATTTCTTGAGAATCTATTTAATGATCGATTACCATTACTTTAAATTTTTAATGATATTTTTCCAATTAATTTAAAAAATAATTTATTTTGTATACCACCAATTCAATTGAATTGCATTGTTGTTTTTACGGCCTGTACATGTGCAAAGTACCATGACTAAAAACGAGCTCAAGGCCAATAATAATAATTTTTCTTTTTATTTATGAAAAATATTATGGTTTTCATTTTTTTAATAATTATTTTTAATTAATTACGAGAGGGACAAGCAGACTATTACCTGGATATTTACCTGGATGGATCTAGAAATATTGGTTTTTCCTATCCCTATCATAATCTCTATCACTATCCCTATCCCTATCCCCATTCCTATCCCTATCCCTATAGATGTAAATATTTCACATGCACATAATTCCACTTCACCATCGATCGATCCATTATTGAGATTTTCTAACAAAAAAAAAAGTATAAAAATTCGCACTATACAAAATGTATGGGAAAATAAATTTTTTTTTTTCAGGAATTTTTCGGAAGTTTTAATGGGTATTCTCCTATTCTGGTCAGAGAACTATCTAAATTAGTGTCAATCATCCAAATCGGTGCAGGCGTTCTTGAGTTATGCGCCTTGGAACTAACGTCACTTTCTTTTATGTATATAGTAGATTAGAGGCTTTTTTATTAGAATAGAATAGGAAAATTTTTTATAGACAACCGCCATATCTTTTCTTATAGATCCATTTCGAAAGCTGCTAGACTTCTTCAGCAGAGCAATTTTGGCACGCTGTGCTCAGCATTAAGCTAACAGAGCGCTGGTTTTTGTGTCAGCTAAAATCCTAGTTCTATTCACATTTACCATAACATTGAGCATGCACTGCTTTTACAATAACAGCAAAACCATCAACAAAGTTATTGTGTGTATTCTTGCACCTGGGTATAAAATCATAAATAGATTTAAATTATTATTATTTCCAATCAATCATTTCAAAGCGTCGAACTTTTCCAAGAAGTACATATTTTTGCTCTTCCAATAATAATGATTTATAATTTGTTGTATGGTTAATTAAATTGAACCAATCGCTTTATAGCTAGTACAAGCACTTAGTGCCACAAAATTTATAGCCACACATCCATGTACAACTACACATGTATGCATGCATGTATATTAGGGTGGGCCAAAAAAAATTTGTTTTGACAATTATATTGATGTTGATTTGCAGAAAAGGCAAAAGGTACTAATAAAGTAACAGGTCTTAATATTAATTTTTAGCAATCAACCTAATCTCAATTATTGGGTATTGATTTAATTTTTTGCTTTAAATCTGCCAAACCATTGAAGTAAAATATGCTAAATTCCATTATAATCAAAAATAATACTTGAATAATCATTAGTATAAAATCTCATCAAACTTACAAAACATGTCAATTGCACAGACTGTAAAACCAATACAAAAATTACATAAAAGGCGAAGCACGGGTTTTACGTGTAACCATATTCTAAAAATAAGAAGAAAAATATATATATAGAAGAAATATCTTGTTGGCAGGTAAGAAACCCCATTAAAAGGAAAAGCATAGATTAAGGGAAGCATAGATTAATACGCTTGCAAATCAGAAGAGCGCGGGTTTAACTCACCGAATGAATGAAAATCGGAGAAGGGGGCGTGTTATCTCTCCATGTATGTATCTTAAGTTCTTGCCACAGAATCTTCGCATGCAAAATTTACGACGAACATTTTTAGTTATTGGAAAAGTGGGCGTGGTACTCTCCATACAAAGCTAATGTTTGGTACTAAAAACTCTAGAAGTATTTGTCATAGAATAACGAAACATGATAGGATGATATGCAAAATCAGTACCAAACTTTTGTCGAATATGCGACTTATTAGAAGATGAGTATCTCTGGAAGTGTGAACGCTAAGGACCTGCAATTTGTATTATCTCTACATAGAAGCAAAAAGGAAAGGAGGGAAGTATTAGAAGCCAAATAAACAGTTTTTCGAATTTTTGTCTCTCTGTCTGCCTGTCTGTATGTTTGGTCGCGTATCACTCAATAACTGCTAAACGGAATTGAGTGGAACTTTTACCGTTGCATTACTAGACGTTTAACTTAAAATTTAAGATATCGTTTGTTCTGAGCTCCACCAGTTTCGGAGATATCGATCGATATGTGACCCAAAGGTGACCCAAAATGTGTTAGTACAATATGGGTATCAAACGAAAGGTGATAATGAGTGCCGCAATAAGCTATGTAGTTCAGTGTCATATCTTATCTGGTATGGGATATAATGATTAAAGTCGGACTCAGTCTATTATTAGTTTTGAGCGCAGGTAAGCGGCCCGGGTTTACTAGTTGGTATATAAAAATTATAAATACCGGTTTCATTGAAAGATAATGCTATTGGAAAAGTGGCGTGCTACCTAACATAAAACACGAATTTTCCTTACTGCATATCTCTAGAAATGTTCGTGCTATAAAGCTGAAACTCCATCCTGGGAAAAAAATGAAGACATTTTTCTTAGAAACCCGTTTTTTCTACTCTATGTTTCTGGAGTTGATGATAGGTATAGGTAATTAGTATGGAGAGAAACGACACCATACTAATGTAAAGAAGGGGTGTGCTTTCTATTCAGCTTAACAGATTTTAGTATAGACTTTTATTTGTGTTTGAGTGCGTCCCTGGATAGCTGAGATACACAATTTGGCCCGACATATGGCGTATTGAAATAGGCAATGGCGAAAGATATGAATACTTCTCAGAATTCCCTTGACCTCAACCGATTTGCCGTATTTTTTTTTTTCAAAGTTATTTAGCTCCCAGTGTAATTTGTATTTGCCAGACAAAAGGGATGCCGCTGGAAGTGTGTGGCGTAAATCTGGATATGCCAGTTATACGTGGCGAGTTTAATGTAATATTTAGTTAATTTTATTTCATTTTGAGCTTTTATTATAGACATAGCATTATGAATTCCTCTTTATATTGTAGCTGGTCAATGGATATTGTAATAATTGATTTGGTTATAGGCTTAGTGACCAAAATTTTTGCTGCAGTACGGGTCAATAAAACTCCACCGAATTTAATTCAATTGAATAGCAAAAGCGTTTCATTCAAATTATTCCAAATGAAAATTTGTAGCGGTATAATCGTGAATGTTTGAAATCAATTCACCAAAAAAATTTATTTCATTCAGTCTAATGTGTTTGGCAATAAAACTACAAGTTCGTGTAACATATATACATAGCAACTAAATCATATTGGTTATATGATACTATAAATTATAGCACAAAGGAAAACGATTAAGTTGTCATTTGTGGTGCGCCTGAAAATATGCTTTCAGTTACACATGCACAATGTTATTCAAATATTTGCAAGCTCAAAGCTATCACAATCAATAACAGTACGTGACGAGCAATTAAAAGAGCTTAATAAATTTAATTACGAAAAAAGTATAAAGAAAAATTTTTGAAACCGTGGGGCACCAAAAGCAATTAAGGCGATGAGGAAAGTTTGAAAGTGATATTGTGAATTTGTTTTCTGGCACAGCTGCGCGCTGTCTGTTCAATATTCTCATTGTACAAGTAAGGAAGTCTGAGTTCGTGTAGAACTGAACATTGAATACCCAGCTGTGTAAAATCAGTCATGGTAAATGGTTGTGGAGTTATGACCTATAGAGGCTTTAAACTTTTTCTACTACCATGTGGGCAATCTTGTAAATAAAAATGAATGTGTGGCTGTGTGTCTTATGTCCAAAGTACTCAACCGATCTTTATGAAAATTGTACAGTAGATTCTCGGGTTCACTATTTACGGAATAGGCTATATCTAATTTTAGAAAAGTGGGCGGTGCCACGCCCCCATGATATATAAAATTTTAATCTTTTATAGGCGTCCAAGGTACTCAACCGATCTTTATGAAATTTTCATAGTAGATTCTTGAATTTTCTGGTTACAGCATAGGCTGTATATAGTTTTGGAAAACGTAGATAGTATACCTCGTATCGTGGGTTTCGTGATTTCATCTAACACGGTTCTGAAGTTAATAATATCTTAAGTTTGACATTTTGTGCATGCATATGTGGGCGGTGTAACAAATTTCACAAAATTGCATATATTAGATCATCAGGTTATTGTAACTGCAAAATTCTAGCATTCTATCTGCATCAGTGCAAAAGATATGGCACGTTCCGGTTTCCTACCTCTCTTTCATAAAGTTTTAGTACAAAAGTGGGCGTGGTCGTCCACAAACTTCGCTTATTTTCAGTGGACGTATTCTGCGTGTCCATAGTAAGCCTCATACCAAGTTTCGTAGTTCTATCTTACACCGTTATGAAGTCATTAACAGTTAAATTGGAAAATTGCTTGTCTCATAAGTGGGCGGTGCTACACCCACTTTCTAAAATTTTGAAAAAATCGTATAAAGAATAAGAAAATTGATTTAACTGCGAATTTATATCATTCTACCTGTATCAGTCAATGAGATATGGGCAGTTCAGTATTTCTACCTCCTTTTAAGATAACTTTTATGAAAAAGTAGGCGTGGTCGAAATGCGATTTCGCTTATTTTCCATTGGTGTATTTACCATAACCACAGTATACATCCTACAATATTTCGTTATACTAGCGGAAACGGTTCTGAAGTTATTAACAGTCGAAGTTTGCACATTTGTGCACTCATATGTGGGCGGTGCCAAGCCCCTTTTCTAAAAATTTGGAAAAATCATCAATAGGACAACCAACTCTGTCGAATTTCATTGTTGTAGCCGTTTATTACTGAATTAACCCATTTTAAACGTTTTTCGAAATTTTCGATATCGAAAAAGGGGCGTCGTTATTGTTCGATTTCGCCCATTTTAAATAGCAACCTACCTTGGCCAGAAAGAAACCTGTGTGCCAAATTTCATTCAAATATTTCAATTTTTACTCAAGTTATCGTGTCCCCGGGCGGACGGACGGACGGGCATGTGTTAATGGATTCCTCTGTTCATTCTAAGAACTTTGATATATGGAACTCCATATCTATCTATATTATTTTGTACCATTACAAACCACGGGTATATGACCACTATAATACCGTACTATAATATCGTACTAGTACACGCTAGGTATAAAAAATGAACAGCCTTAGAGCAGTGAAGATAGCTATAGCGTTTCAGAGTTCTATTTTGCACCAACTCAGAGGTGCTTCGTCTGCCATCAATACTTCCACGAAAATCAACTTAAATACGAAAATCGCTAAAGGAAGGTGTATCGTAATTATCGACTAAAGAAAAATTTAAATAAACGAGCATAAAGTGAAGGACGTAAGTATTCCATAAAAAAAATTATATAATTACTGTGAAAGTGGCACTGCCACCGAGAAAATAAAAATTTAATGAATACAAATTCTGACAACGTGGGAAATTTCGCGGAAAGCTGCCTTCATAACTACCACGGGTATCGACTTTGCAATTTTCTTTTTTGTATGTGGCCGTGTGCTATGCAACGTTAATTACCCGCTACTCGGCAGTGCAAGACCATCAAGGATGTATCGTTTAGTGAGTGCTTACGAAAAAAAAAAAAAACATTTATGACGAAAGTTGTGCAAGGCTGTTGTCGATACTAAAAAAGCAGGTTGTTATGTACGTTAGTAAGTATGCAGTGCACTCGTGCAATTCCGCCTGAAAGTAGGCAATTTATGCATAATGATCTGTTCTTTTGCTTACAGTGGGCCATAAATGATGTTAACTTGCAAAGGTTGAGTGATTGGAAAAATCTAATATAGGTTTTGTGATAATAAATTTTGCTAAATAGAAACTTGTGATATTGTAGTATTGGTCTACTTATTCAACTAACTTTGTCCAACACCATAATGTTTACAGGAAGATCATAATTTTCAAAATAACATCGTTCCCCCAATCACAAAAAGTAATTCGTGATAATGAATTTCATAGTGTACTGTGACAAAACGAAATTAGTATAAAAATTAGTAAATTAATTTAAACCGAAAGTCAAGATTACAAAGAAATTAAAAAAACTGTCTTCCTTTTTATATTTTAGGCAAGGAGTGAACACTTAAAATATTTTTTTTCTCAGTTTTGGCAACGATTAGGCAATTAATGGAACATGCCCACTAACCAAATTTGTTTAGTTAATTAATCAGTGTATAATCATTATCGATTAAGTAAAATGATTAATTTTCGACTTACTCACACTTTTATGAGTTTTAACAATAATCTCTCTTCTTACAAAACAATACACTCTTCGAAAACCATGCTTTATTTGTATGCATTGATTTATTTGGTAAACAAAAAAAAACAGAAAGAAATTATGTATGTTAGTCAGACTTCAATAATTTTTTTGAATAAACAGTAATCCGAATCTGATTAATCGACCGCTTTGAATAATCAAAAATATTACTTATTGAAAAATTTTTTAATCGATTAATCACACCTCCCTAGGCTAGTTGTAGATATAGATTGAACGTTTGTAAATAAAAGTGTTCCGATTTTTGTTCCAAATTTTATTCTGCGTTGCTTTTTAAAGATCCGATTTAAGGTACATGGACAGAGCCTGGAATCAAAATTAAAACTTCAAAAAAAAAACGGCCCTATTTTTTTTTGAAAGACGAGTTTTTCTTTCGGCAAGAAAAGAGTCAAGCGATATTGTGGGCCACACCGAGCCTAAAAGTTAATAGTTGTCCATTTATGATGTATATAACGGTTTATACGAGCGAAACAATGCCATGGATTTCTGACTTGTAGCCTTTCCAATCAAGCAGTCTTCAGCTATAATAGTCCAAATCAGTGTCCCAAAAGTAGTCTATATTGCCTTATACTCAATTAAATCAGATACCTAGATAGACGAGCTGTGAGAAGTTTCATCATAAGCTACATCTCTTCAATATAGCACGTTCTCTGCTGACCGAGGTATTCGGTAACTTTCTGATGGTGCCAATGTTGGCCAATTGGTATGCCTGCTCAATACAGCCAACAGTTCTAATAAAGATTTTTGAAACCTGCGTGCACGAGTTTCGTATTACAGTTAATTCTTAATCCTCGGAGAATTCAACACTCATGCAATTATCCCCAATGGCTTCCGAAGCATGAAGAAAGGTTATGGTAGGATGATAGGTACTATTTTGCATCCAAATCTTATAAAGCCACCTCCAGCGTAGAGAATAGTGCTTGCTCTCCGACCTTAGCCAGCTGATATGCCACGCTGTAATATTTCGATGGCAGTATTACCACTTGGCGGCCGCCGTGGTGTGGCGGTAGTGCTGCTGGGCTACCACACCGAAGGTCCAAGGTTCGAACCCTGGTACGGGTAACATCAAAAGTGGTTTGGAAAAGGTTATTTCAAAACGGGGTCGCCCCTCAGCAGTGGTTTGGCAAACTCACCGAGTGTCTTTCTGCCATGGAAGGCTTCTCAACAAAAAATTCCTCTCCTTTGTAGATGCCGTTCGAGGTCGGCAAAAAACTGTAGGTCGCGCCAATTTGCAGAGAAGCTCGGCCTTAATCTCCGTAGGAGGTATATATAGCGCCAATTTTTTTTTTTTTTGTTTTTCCACTAGGACTATTCCAAGATATTTGACTATGTAGGTCATACAAACTATGACCCTCTGTATGTAATTCACATCCAAACTGTTGCGTCTAGTAAGAAAACAATTTCCTTTTAACAGGTTTAGTGTGACTCCCAGTAACACTGTGCACCGAAATTCGATGGATCTAATTTAACAAGAGACAAGTTGCTTCACACACTTTTTAAGTACAGTTGGTACGATTCGAACTGAAGCTAGCGATTTCAAGGTGTAGACAGATCCAATTGCAAAACTGATGTATCATACTGACATTTTAGAATGCTTACATCGGGTTGCCGTGAAGCCTCAGCTTCGTTTTTCGGACCATCTACGCACTTTTCAAAAAACGCCATTTTCGTCTAGCGATCACTCGCCTAGTGCTGTGTAAACTCTTAGGTTTAAACTGGAAAAATTAAAATCAATCTAGTAGTCAACTAGCAAATGTTTTTTCCAATACTTATGCGACAGATCCCAGCGTACACCCCTCCTAACATTTCATCCAAATTCAAAATGTCCATGTTTGTATGTAGATCCAGATACGTGGCAAGTGAAGTTTCAAAGGATATGTGTTGCTGCGTTTCATGCCCGCATTGTTCTCGCTGTTAGCGGACTTAGCACCGGACGCTACTCTTTATTTCGGAGACTACATAAATCCATACTTACTACGCTTGTACTTACTTTTGTTGTTGCCACTTTGTTGCTTATTAGCTGTGCATTTGTAGTTTGGCCCCCAATGTTTCCAATCAACGACGGCAACTCAATTTGTCGTATTTTTCCCAAACCCTGGACAATACACAAGATTGTTGTTGATGCATTTGTTGTTTTTGTGTTACAACAACTAACTATATTCAGAAAAGTATTTCCATATTGCAACTGCTTGTGAAGGTACCCTGTAGGTAAAGTGTCAAACTCTAAAGGGGTATATTTCTAGTAAAACAGGAACCTCGACTACTTCATCTTAAAGAAGAAGATGAGCAGAGGAAGAGCAAGAGAAATAGGAGTGGAGAACTAGGAATAGTAAAATAATCAGAATAGGTATAGTAAAATATACAATAAGTGAAATAGGAATAAATCTAGGAGTAGTAGGAGTAGAAAAAGTGATAGAAATAGAAGTGCGAGTTAGAATAGCAGTAGAAATAGGAATAGAAAGATGAGTACAAGTAAGCAAGTGCCTAAAAGTAGGCTCTCAAATATCACATCTTAAGAAAATGTGTTAGTTAAACGCTTATTGCACTTAATTTTTAGTGCAGTATATCCAACAATGAGACCTAGACCGAAAAGCAGCAGGGTACCCTTCCAACCGTGGTGAAATTCTGATTCCACAAACTTACAAATTTTTACTAACCCCAAGGTATATTTAAGAAATTTGTATGGCAAGCAACCAGTGCCTCAAAGTATGCACCTCTTAGACCTCACGGAAAAACATTTTCAACATGGTGAAAAAATTAACCTCGTCGAACAAAACTGCCCACTTTTTTATCCAACTTTTTAGTACGCGCGACTCACTGTTTATCCAGATATTTATCCGTTGCTGTTTTGGAGGGTAGTAAGTAGTACATTCCTGCAAGGTTCTCGTCCTTACACACACAAAAAAAAAAAAAACAAATATATTTACAGTGCACTGCAATATCTAGTCCCAAATCGACTGCACTTCAAGTTAGCGCATTGAGCCATTCAATAAACAACAATCAGAGGAACAAACGCTTGGTAATTCGTAAAGTAAAACTTGTTGATTTGTGATATTTTTTTCATGTTTCTTTAGTAGCTCCGTGAACAAGATGTTCTAGATTTGGTACATAGCTTACATGATTTCGGTCTTGTTTGATGATGTAACCATTCAGTTCTTTCAATTATGAGTACCTTAACAAGAGTTATCTATGGCATGCCCTAATTATTATGCGAGATTGGATTTTGTGCTCAAAGATTTCACCAAAGCAGCAGAAACACATTAACTGTCTTGGCCGTTTCATACTTCATTTATTGGAAAGTTAATCGGAATCGCAGCAAAAATTGAAAGTTGGTGCAGAGACAAATACTTTTATTATCATTTTAAACGAGTTATGCTCTTTACTTGTCTGAAATATAAAAAAGAACACTACATCGTCCTTTTATACCTCTCTCTCCTTCCTACGCTTACTTAATACCTTCCTCTTCTTCTCTTTCACTTGTAGTGTCCAATGCCACCTTCACCTTAATACAAATTTTCCTCTGCCTGTCTCCCTCTGTTGACTATTCGCTTTCCTTTTGCACATTTTTTTCTGATTGGTGTTTTAATAAGTATTACAGTTTGCATTCCTCCTTCTGTTCTCTCTCTTTATCCATATTCTTCTACCTTTAGCTCACTCACTTCACCTAAAACGTAGCGTCAATTTTAGGACATTACGTTTAAAAGAAATAGAGATCATGAAGCGAAATCCAAGTGATATTATTACCCACGTCAATACCTATCTTAAGGCCTACGCTTGGACACCTTTTGGTGTTTACCACAGATACGGTTTAAGATAGCGTAATAAAGGAAACTCCGTGCTTTGAGTACTTCCGTTCAAATTTTATTCGATACTTCCAGACCCTTGCTACCTTACCATTTAAACTGTTAATCTAAACACAATAAAATACACGCACAAAATTTCTTAAAAATCAGTCCCAACGTTTTGGAAGAGCTCACTTTCATACAAACCTCAGAAGAATTGTATATTAGGGTGGGTCGATTTGTATGGAGGAAAGTTAACCTATATCGCGCCATAGATTTTTCGATAGATTTTGGGCTCAGGAAAAAAAAGTTCCTCTTCGCATACCCAAAAAAATAAATTTCGAGCATTCAAAATTTAATTTTTTGGATTTTTTTCGACTTTGATTTTTAAGGTTTTTTTCATGACCTACTAAAAAAATGTTCGTTTGATTTTAAAATTTCCGCCCCTAAAATTTCCGCTAACAGTTTTTTGAAACAAAAAAATATTTTTTGCGTTTTGGGGAGTGTTTTGGTCAAACAATTGACCCTTTCGCCATTTCTTTAAGGGTTTTTTCAGCATACATGCAAAAATGTTTTCGATGAAAACGAATTTATCTCATATTTCCTGTCCCACTTAAAATTATGCGCTAAAAACGTTGCCGATAACGGTTTTTTGAAAAAAAAATTTTATTTTGGGTTTTAGGACTTGCTTTGTTCGAAAAATCGACTTTTGCTCGATGGCGCGATATTGGTTAATAAATAGACCCAGTCTATTATATATATAAAGATATCCGGTACTATCTTGGAAACGGCTCCACAGATGCTGACAAAATTTGTTATGAAGGTGGTGTATAATATTCTAAGACTTTCTGCCTATGTTGCCACCTATTTAAAAAAAAATTTATTTTAGTGAGATATACCAATATGGGTATCAGATGTAAGGTATTTTATATCGGGTTCCAACAAAAATATTACTAGATAGCGTTAGCACCTAGGTTTTTTTTGTATACTTTGGAATACGACCTCAGCCATTTGGATGACCTTTGGAAGATAGATAATATGCTACGTTCCTAGCTCTTAAGAAATGAGATATGTGAATGTATGTATCAAAAGGTGCGGTATTTTAACAAACAATATTACTTAGTAGACTTAAAGTTTCTACCTCAGTGGGTCAGTGGTTAAGAATAAGCCCACGGAAATCGTGCCTGTCGTAAGACTCAAATATACAAAAGGCAATCCGTGCAACTTGAGCGTTGATCTAAGGGGTATGATGCCTCTCTCTTATCTTTTTAAGGGGGTGACTTGACCTTGAAGGTAGTACTGGTCATGACAAATAGATTCCGCCACAGCCTGGCTAGTACCGTTCCCCGGCAAAGAACTTTCACATCGACCCTCCTTCGAAGCGCTCCTATGTTTCATGTGCTGCTTTGAAAAGAGAAACTAAAAATATTTCACATCGCACACAGGTCGGAAGTCGTAAAAGTGCGTAACAAAAAATTATTAACTTAAATATTACCAGATATTAACAAAAATAAAGTATAATTTATGGTTTCAAAATATATCCGATTTTATATCATTTATATCTTTTTTGATTACCATTGTTTTTTATACCTTACATGAACATGAAATGGTATTATAACTTTGGTCCGATGTTTGTAAGTATGAGAAGAAGAGATAGGTCCACCAATAAGTATACCGAAATGATCAGGGCGATGAGCTGCGTTGATATAGACATGTCCGTCCGTCCGTCCGTCTCTTTGTCCGTCCGTCTGTTTGAAAGCAAACTAGTCCCTCAGCTCTAGAGATATCTCAATGAAGTAAGAGGCAGCCATTTTGTAAAGCATTCATCATTTGTGGGAACCAGCATGATCGGACCAATACAACGCAAAGCTCCCATACAATCGATTGTTCCAATAAACGGGTGTTGGCCTATAACTGTTGCAATTAAAAAGCTGGGAAAGTAAAATTTTGTAATTTTAGTACATATCATATTTGTAATGTGTGTACTGAAAATCACCCTGATCGAACCAACATAACATTTAGCTCCCATATAATCGATAGCTTCTATAAATGGGGTTTCGGGTATGTATCTTTGAAGTAACAGTTTTGCAGAGTTTGTACTAATTGTAAGTAAGGATCGGACCCTCAAAACCGTGATGTGTATTCATGAAAGGTATAAAGTCTTTGGCACAGTCGAAGACAGCCCTTTCCTTACTTGTTTTACTTTAAATCACAACAAACATGGGGCACCGCAGCCATACGCAAGTTGTTGTACAAAATATGCAAGATAAGGACAATAAAGCAGATGACTGTAAATAACGTAGAGAAAGTCATGCTGGGCTATTCAAGTGGCATTGCTGACATTTATGAAGGTGACTAACCCTGTAGGAAAGCTGATAACTAGTGACCGAAATTTAAAAAATTAATAATTTATATACAGACGGCGACATTGTTATAGAAATTGAACTGAAGAAATATTTTTTAATAATTTTTAATAGTTAAAAAATAACACCTGTTAAGAATATCGAAACTTGCTTTCTATTATTTGCCCACTGGTCCAGTTCCTTTGATGGGCATAAGCTGCTGTAAGTACTGACGCAACTGCAGGTGTATACACGAGATAGAAAGATATAAAATTTTGCCTTGTCAATGTTCGACTTTCGGGGTTTTTTACAGGATCTACACACCCTCATCGTGCTGACACACCCATAAGTTTATGCTCACTATCCATAAATACCATGCATATTGCGTTGTACATGTTCTGATTTGCTAAAAATACATAAAGTACACTAACCACATGAATACCGTTAGATTTGCATATATATACACAAACACACCCACGCACTTTAACAATGGCGCAGCAAATTATGCAAATGAGATGTTAAAAAAAAATAAATGCGAAAAGCAAGCTTTCCTGCTGTTGTGCAATGACAGTGTTGATAATAACCATTTCATACATACGACAAGTGCGTACAATGTATGAATATATATGTATATGTACACAGTGCCGGACATAATTATTGGCACAGTCGTCTTCTGCAATTTTCACAAATTTTGGCATTAATAAAATTATTTTAACAAAGACTATATATAAGTATGTATCAATGTGAAATATAAGCACTATAAATATTTTTTTAGAAATGTGCACAAAATTCGTGAAAATTTCAAGAAATTTATCAAAGTTTTTAATTTTTTTCACAGAATTTTTAGATTTTTTTGCAGTATGCAGTTTTGTAGGCCATTAAATTCTGGTGTAATAAGGTGTTACTCTTAAGTTTGTGAAACATTTGGCTGATTTTTGGCAATTTTTATTTTTTTTCGTAGGGACTTTTGTATTTTTTTCCATACATGTTTATGAACGCAATTTATTTCCTACGAAAGAAGACACTTTAGCTCGTGGAAAAAAAATTGCCAATCACTAAAATGTGCCCCGAACTTAAGATTAATAAATTATTATACTAAAATGGAATAGCTTTCAAAACAGCATACTCCAAAAAATTCTAAAAATTAAATGAAAAAAATTTAAAATTTTGACAAATTTCTTGGAAATATCACGAGTTTTGTGTACGTTTTTAAAAAATATATATATATAGCCTTTGTTAAAATAATTTTATTAGGGTCAAAATTTATGAAAATCGTAGAAAACGATTATGCCAATAATTATGTCCGCTACTGTGTATCCCCAACTTGGGTTTAAATGTCTACTTAACTCTGATTTTCTTACCAATTTACATAAATTTTATTTTCCTAAATTAAAGGTCAAACAAGCCCGCTCTATCAAAGATGTTAATACTGAATCTACGGCAATATTTACAATACATAAAATTACCCAGTAGTAAAACCACATAGTTGTAAACTAGGGTAGAAGGGAGCACATTCGATACATTTTTTCAAGTGCTATGGAATTCCAACCAATAATATTTTTCGCTTGATGTTTGCTTACCGTGAAATCTGAACCTTTAATATATTTAAAAAATAAAAAAGCTTTATAAAGCTCTTATAATTCAAAATTTGTATGGAAATGTCATTTTAAAAAGCTTTATAACCCAATTTAATTTTTTATGAATATGGGTGTAAGTGTTTTCCCTCCAAGTCAAGCTATTAAAGTTTCTGTGGAATTTTCAGAGTTTATTTGTAATTACCGAAATTGGCGAAGCTACCCAGGCAGTATAATAATAGTTTTTGTGATTAACCTTTAAAATAGACACTAAAACATTGACATCTATTGGCCTCATAAACAGCGTATATGAGGGCTCATATCTGATATTTATTGGAGTCCGCAAATATTCCTTTGCGAGGTTTTGTGTCACGTATTAACCTCAATATAGAGCAATGGAGACTGTTTCATGACACCTATTTGACCCGCTAACAGCGCATTTTGGACACAAAACAGATGCATAAAAAAATATTCAGAAAGAAATATTCTTGTATTTCGCCGTATTATTTACACAAACATATGTATTATGTTTAGGAAAATACAAACAAGATAAGTTCTGCATATAGAGGGCATCCCAAGGATTTGAAAATAATGTCAATCCAAGAGGAAACTTCTGCTTCGCTCGCACTTACATATTTTTTCAGGCTGCCAGCAAAGCTTATAAGCTTTTAAATTATCTAAAGACAATATGTGAAAAATATCGAGCCCCAACAGCTATTTTAGTGTAATCAACAAAAATCAAATTTTATAGGAAAAGTTTTTTTATTTCACAAAAATAAAAAGTTTTAAGGCAAGACGTTATTTATCTCAAAATTGCTTTTGTTTTAGTTTTGTAATGGCAAATATTACAGTTGTTATATTTTCGGTGAGATGGTTTAAAATAACCAAAAATTATCGTTATCTGTCAAAATATGGATTTTCAAAATTTTGTTGGTTACACCAAAATTGCGGTTAGGGCTCGAAAAAGAAATATCAAGTTGTGTTTCGAAGTTGCTTTGTTACTTATACACTTTTGTCATGCGGCTCATAATTTCCATCATATAGGAGTCATAAATGAGTATTTTATGATTATACATTCTTTATATTTTGTGAGGCTCATATTTCTTACATATTTAGGACTGCTATCGGACTCATGGCGGCCCTCATGGTGTGGCGGTAGTGTTGCCGGCCTACCATGCCGAAGGTCCAAGGTTCGAGTCATGAAACAGGTAAGATCAAAAGTGGGTTGAAAAAGTTTTTTTCAAAACGGGTTCGCTCCTCGGCAGTTTTTTGGCAAACTCTCCGAGTGTACTTCTGCCATGGAAGGATTCTCAGCAAAACCCCATCTCCTTTGTAGATGCCGTTCAAAGTCGGCAAAAAACTGTAATTCCCGCTAATTTGTAAGAAAAAATTCAAAAGCGGCACACCACATATTGGAAGAGAAGCTCGGCACAAAAATCTCTTAGGAGGTTTATGACGATATATATGTTGTATATCGCGCCATACATTTATTTATTTGTTTTACCCTACTCATAGTTATGAACACTGCGAAAATGTTTGAGTGAATACATCGACGGCTAAGTGGAATATTTGAAAATATTATTCAATAACGTCATATCTAAGAACTTTTTTCAAGAACACTCTAGCTCAGATTTTTCTACAAAACTGACAGTTGAAGCTTTCGCAATTACAATGGGTTTCTAATTTACAACTGACTTATCTCATTACATTTGACAACTCTTCAACATAACACTTTTGTTATTTTAACTTTTTCATAACACTTTCTCATTAACAAATTACTTTTCCTCATTTAGAATTGACTATTCTTATTTTCAAGTGATGCATTCTCATTTACAACTGGAAATAATGTAGTTAAATTATTTTTAAATACCTCCTGACATGACAGATATATACTCGGCACACGTTGGAAAAGTTAGTGCTATGGTGCTATCAAATTAAAAAAGTTGTACTGGTGTTTTCCATCTTTGGGCACCTCATCATACTTCAAAAATTTTAATTTCTATCGTTACAGAGTTAGCCGGGTTTTAGCTGAAATAGTAGAACTAGAAGACCATGACATGTGAATATTGTGATAAGACTGGACCATCTTCAATACAATTTGATGGATCCATAAAATAAATTTTTTTTTTTTGCGGAATAAGAAACGTTTGTTTTCCCTAGCTAAAACTAACACCACTGCCACGAGTTGGAGAGTCCGAAATTGTGCCAAATCATGGTAATTTCATTAAATTTCGGATTAGCCAACACAAGAAGGGAAAACTGTTCTGCACTATCATTGGATCTAAAATATATTATTAACTATTATTAATAAGATTAATGCATGATGGTCAAAATAATAGAGGTAAACATCATTATGACAATGTAAACACAGTTGATTAAGAAGTATCCTAGTCAGTGGAGAGCGCTGGTTTCTCTGCTGCAAAAATTGAATGTTGCCTCAATCTTAAAATTTTCTTTCATCCTTTCCTTGTTTGGTGGCACTTTGCTAAGTAGTGGGAATTGACTTTTGTGACCCATAATTAAATTTAATAGAAAACAATAGTAACTAATTACACTAAACAATAGCTTCGTACATTTAGCTGTTTGATTGGCAATTAAGTTGTTGTTGTGCTTACTGTAATTATCACTGCTTAAGAAATAACTTTTCTAGCATGTATAGAACTAGGTGGAAGGAATAAGGGCGCCAAAAAAGAATACTACATATATACGCGTTTTCATGTTTATAGTAAACCAATAAGAACTTATTGTGGAGGAGCTAGTTATAGAGGATACAGTCAAACACAAGTCATAGTTGTTCAATTTGTATTAAAGAAAATACCAAACACCATTTAAAAAAAAAAATTCCAAAAATCAACGAACATTTTAAGTGACTTGAGACTTCCGCTTTGTGAGACTACAATTTATTTGGCAACAAAGCTGGATATTCAGCAATTATTCCGAATCTCTTGCCTTAAATTTGAAAATCTTAACCCTTTCTTTTAAATTTCATGGAATTTTCGCATAAGCTTGGAAACACTGACTCAAAAGATTTCTATAAAATGACAAAAAAATAGGATCTTGATAATGGTTATTCTTAAAAAAAAATATTTTTCATTTATATAGGTTATGGCGAACAAAAAAAATGTTTCCTAAGATAATGGTTAAAAATTCCCAAAATAGTATAAGGGCCTATTTTGCTTAAGCTTTTCGCTCAAAAAAAAAATATAATTATTATTTTAATTACCTGGACCGATAAACGGGTTTTGGGCTTTGTATCTTTCAATTATTCAGGTAAGCTCGTAAAATTTTTGCAAAAGTTAGTACTTATTGTAAATAAAGATCGGACACTGAATGCAGTCATGCGTTTTCATGAAAGATATAAAGCCTTCGGTACACACGAAGACAGCGTTCTCCTTAGTTGTGTAATTTTAAATTCCTACGATACAATAAATATCACCGTTATTCAAAATTTTTAGCTATTAGGTTATTTCAATACTTTTATTTATAATATTTGCTTAAGTGAGTTGCAACACTTAAAGTTCGTCACACACTTTGGAACTGGCTTCCAGTGTTGTAGTCTATAAAAGCGCAGGGCGCCTTTCAAATCTCTCTTTTTTCATCATTCCACCACCAACGTGACGGAGCATCTCCCTATTACCAGGTATTCCACAAGCCATCATAACCAGCAGCTACGAGGAATTCTACATTCAACTACTCCAACAACATAAGTATCATTATCTCATTGTAAGTTATAAACACTTCCCCATTCTCTTAAACTCAGTAAAGCTTTGGTTTCCTAGAAAAGCGGTGCCTCAATATCTTTCTTCTTCTTTATATGGTCATCTAACCGCCTGGGCGATTTTGACCGTCCAACATAGCACGCCAGTCGTTTCTTCGTTGCGCCAACTGGCGCCAATTGGAAACACCGCGGGACCGAAAACCGGTATCCACTTGGTCTTTCCATCGGAGTGGTGAACTCCCTCTTCCTCAATTTGGCCGATTTTCTGTTATTTATTTGCTGCACTTTTTTTCTGTTTTTTCACTTTTATTTCTTTCTAATATTTTTTCCAAAACAACAAAAACGTCAGAATTGTTGTTTTAGGTAAAAATATTTGAAATATTTGACTAAATTCTAACATTTTTGAATATGAAGGTGGGAAAAAACTTTGCCGAAAGAATTTCCACCGTCATGACGACCGTGATATTTTATGCTTGCCACTATATTACGTTACGGTGAACTTCACCGTCTTCTTAGTTTCCACGTAATTACTTTTACATGCAATGTTTTTGACAACCTACTCTACTGCTATGTGACGGCCGCTATATAGCGGTACCGCTTTCGAGGAAACCACGCCTTAACGTAATACAAGGTGGCGCAAAAGTAATCCTCCTATCAGAAAATTCTATAAATTTTGCGATTGGCCCCTAAAGTCAGTTCTGTTTTGACATTTGTGTAGTAAACACATGCGAAATACACGTTAATAAACAATGTTACGCTACACTGCTCCAGAACGCGGAATATTGCTGACTATTTATTTGACCAATAATCGGTCGGGGCCAAACGGTTACTGTGAATGGTGAGCGCTACAGAGCAATGATCAACGAGTTCTTTTTGCCGCAACTTGATGAATTGGGATTGGAAAACATGTGGTTCCAACAAGACGGTGCAACAGCACACACTGCACGTACCACAACCGATATGCTGAACATCGGAAGCTTACTTTTGCACCACCTTGTAGATAATACGTTGTAATTATATTACTTCTTAATTTGAATTGAATCATTAAACCTTTTGTTAGACCAAGGCCAGTAAACGAATAAACGTTTTATATATATATTGAATTGGAAAATAACTTTAAACATCTCTCTCTTTCTCTCTCTCTCTTTGAATTTAACAATATTATAAAAGATAGTATACAAATTTTAAATTAAAAATAGCGCTAAAAGTGAAATGAAGCGCTACTGAAATAAACAAAAAAAATTGTTTCAAATAAATGATATGATTTCTTCATAATGGTGCAAAAAAAACAGGTAATGGCTCATTTCGAAATAAAATATTCTTAAATTAAAATTGTATTTGTGCAATTGGAGAGTTAAAAAAAATTGAATAATGAAATAATGGAATAATGAAAGTTTTTTGAAGCATATCAAAAATTTTAAATGAAACATTAAATTTACAACATTGATTTTCATAGAAACACAAAGTACATCTATATATATAAAATTCAAACTATGTATGTATATATAGACCGACTTGTGTCCTAAACGTATAAACCGATCGTAACCAAATTTTAAACACTCACTGGATATCTTCCAGGGATGGTTATGGGCTAAAAAATATTTTGATATATATAGGGGGCGTGGCACCTCCCATACAAATGGCATTTTTCATAGTCCATATCTCTGGAAATATTTACGTTATACCTCTGAAATTTGGTAAGTCGTTATATGAGACTAATACCTACCACCTCCAAAAAAACTGGGTATAACGAAAAAGGGGGCGTGGCACCTCCCATACAACTGGAATTTTTTTTATAGAAATGTGGGGTGAAACCCACGGGTATAATCTCGAATCATATAAATATTACATATTAAAACATATTTTAAAACTTGAATACACAACCCTACAGTAGGCTAGGTAGATTATTGGGCTAGGTAGGTAGGTAGGCTCGCGTTGTCAAATCTAGTAAACCTAGGTTTTTCATGAGCAAAAAACAAAGCTTGAACAGGTTTTAAAGTTCGTATATTTTAACAAAAATATTGGTAAAATAATGTTTATAGATGATATAGAATATAATGGATGTCCTTCATACAAGTTTTAAATTCTTTTCAGAGACAAAAAATAACTGTAACGTATCGAAAACGTTCCTCGAATTTTAATATTTATTTCAAATTATAATAATCATAGTAATTATTTGAACAAAAAAAAAATGATTTTTCAAATAATAGTTAGTTTATTCTATTTTTTGGGGATAATAGTTATTTTTCGACGTCTATTTTTTTACATTACTCGATAACTATTATTTCATTGCCCAAAAAAATTTAACTTGAAATAATTTTGTTTCCTTCAAAATAGTTTATAGATGATAAGTATTAGTATTTAAACACACATTCATCGTTGCACTCGCTTTTACTTATAGGCAGCGTCCCTTATGCTCTTGCATTTTTTGCTTCGCCAGTGTTGTTGTTTGAGGCTGGAGGCATGGTGTATATCTACAACACGTGGTAGAAGATCTTGTTTAGTGCTTTCGTTTTTTACTATGAAGCAAAGTTTATTCGCTAAAACTAATAATTGTTATGTCTCTGATTCTTTTACTTCAATAGTGATTGAATTTTGAAAAGCAACTTAATACAAAATATTTTGACAATTCCTTTTCAAATCATACGATCGGTTTTTTTTTAAAAGATGTATGGCGTTGGAATCAACCACGGACCTACGAACAGCTTAACAAACAAAATTAAGGAAGAAAGGTCATGATCCATACGATTTCCTTTAAGAAATTTCGTCTATCTTTTATTTACTTTAATTTTTGCGTTTTTGAAATATTTCCAAATTAAAAACGTGAAATTAGTAAACGATGTATATTGGAACGATTTTTCGTCATCCCTTGTCAAATTTGGTTTTGAGACAAACCGGTTTCGGCGTTGTGCCATCATCAGTGTCGATTTTCGTTCTCAACAAAACAAAATAAAATTAGTAAACCATACCAATTCACAAAGCTTGATTACCCTGGAGAGTCCCATCTTGCAAAAATTTGCATACAAAAATATTTTGCGGTGCATTTAATTTACAAAAAATGTAAAGCAGCTATATTTGTTTACTTCAATGGTTTTGGACTTTTAAAGCAAAAATTTAATTAGTCTTTAAAAATCGTAAGTAGCAACGAAACACCTGTAGAAATTAATGTTAAAATCCGTAACTTTAACAGGATTTTTTCAATAGCAATATAATTGATAAAAAATCTTTTTTTTTTGCACGGTCTAATGTGCATTTCAACTTGTTATTTTTCTTCAAATATTTTTAATGAACAATAGAGTGTAATTAGTTAGTGGCAAACAATGATTGGCATTCAGCGTTTGCAGTACAAGAACTTTTAAAATTTATGTTTTGTCATATATGTATGTATGAGTATTCTTGCGTGTGTGTGTGTGAATGTATATGTTTTTTGGCAACTGCGCTAGTTAGCTCATGTACACCGACGGCTGCTTTAGTTTGGCTGGATTTATTAGCGCCGCTGAGTAGAAAACTGGCATTTTTATAATTCGATAATGGAAGGAAATTGCAAAGTAATGAACCAAATAATTGCGGTGGAAACCCAAATAACTACTTATGTACGTGTGTGTGTTAGTGAGTCAACTCAAGCATTACAAGCTAAAAGCAAACACGAAGTTGAAATGTCTGTGTGTGTGCGTATATGTGATATGTGAGGGATTTCTTCATATTGCGGCGTGCAAACAGAACTTTGGCTTGGAAATTAATTTCAATTTCTTTTCAAATATTCTCAGTTAGTAAATAAGTTGTTAATTGAGTTTAGAGGTTGAGTGAAAGCGGAAAATTGAAGAAATTTTGAAAAGCCAAATGCGCTTGAATGTGAAAATTTAATTTTCAGATTAAATCGTTGTCGGTACGTCGAATGTGTGTTTGTTCTACTTAAGAAAAGTGATTACGGATTCCAAAATCAATTAGCTGATGCATTTCTTAGTAAGATGGAGCAAAGAGTAAACATACATACATACTACGGTTGAAAATCACAAAACCCCAGTTGTCTAATTTACATTTGTGCCATCCACAAGCTAAATGGCATAATTTGCTCAAGTTTAGAGTTAAATGACGCCAAATTCATATAGTCACGGACTTATCATACAACCCTAGTAGGTATTCCTTCTTAGCCACTTTAAGAAAATGTAATCACCATTACTGTCACATTAATTGCCTTTTACCTACAATATCCCAATACCATGCCATCTATTTTATATGAAAGTCAAAATAGCTTAGAAGCTGAGGGAACATATTACAAACTTCGATGGAAATCACCTAAAGCGTTGACATTATTTATAAGCTACTTAGTGTGGGTTATATTTGTAAAACACGTAAGGGAGCTTATTGCTTGCAGGTATTTACGAAGCGTGTGCCAAGTACTACATAGCAACATTTCCACTAAAACATAAAAACAAAATAAAAAAAATAAAAAACAAAAATAATACCATTCATAAAAGTTGCGTGTTTTGCCACCTTGGCAGGGTGCGCCTGTACATGAGTTTGGGTGTGCGTAGGTGCTCCAGAGAGAAAACCGTCCAGCTACATCAATACAATATACAGAAACGTAGTTTGTATTAAACTTTGTTAGCATATTAACTTTATCGCTTATATTTTCTTGCCTTATCTTATAACTTAATAGCTTGCGCTCCCTGCCTGTGCTTAGTTTAGATACTGGCAAATAATTCTCAAGAATTCGCCGTGAAATATTTATTTATCCTGGAGTTAGTTTGGGTAGTTGTTTACTTCACATAACCAGGGGTAAGTATTGCATGAGGCCAAAAAACACACTGTTTGATGTGTAAGCATTTTTGGTCTCTGTATGAACATTCACAGCATAGCACAGTCCGGCAAAGTTATAACCAAATAAAATAAAATATAATAAAATAAAACAAAATAAAACCAAATAAAATAAAATAAAATCAAATAAAATAAACTAAAATAAAACAAAATAAAATAAAACAAAATAAAATAAAATAAAAAAGTATAAAATAAAGTAAAATAAAACAAAATAAAATAAAATAAAATAAATTTAAAAAATGAAATAAAACGAAATATAATGAAATGAAATAAAATAAAATAAAATAAAATAAAATAAAATAAAACAAAATAAAACCAAATAAAATCAAATAAAATAAACTAAAATAAAACAAAATAAAATAAAACAAAATAAAATAAAATAAAAAAGTATAAAATAAAGTAAAATAAAACAAAATAAAATAAAATAAAATAAATTTAAAAAATGAAATAAAACGAAATATAATGAAATGAAATAAAATAAAATAAAATAAAATAAAATAAAATAAAATAAAATAAAATAAAATAAAATAAAATAAAATAAAATAAAACAAAATAAAATAAAACAAAATAAAATAAAATAAAAAAGTATAAAATAAAGTAAAATAAAACAAAATAAAATAAAATAAAATAAATTTAAAAAATGAAATAAAACGAAATATAATGAAATGAAATAAAATAAAATAAAATAAAATAAAATAAAATAAGATAAAATAAAATGAAATGAAGTAAAACAAAATAAAATAAAAATTAAAAAAATAATATAAAATAAAATGAAATGAAGTAAAATAAAATAAAATAAAATAAAACAAAATAATAGAAGAATTGAACTAGAAGTTTAGATGACATCAAAACCAGTGTATTGTTAGCTTAATGGTTAGCAATGCGTGCCAAAATTTCTCTGATGAAGAAGCCTAGCAGCTTCCGAAATGGATCTATAAGAAAAGCTATGGCGGTTGTCTCTAAACATTTCCTCTACTCTATTCAATTAAAAAACTTTTAATAATTAATTAAAAATGATTATTAAAAAAAATAAAAACAATAATAATTTTCATAAAAATTCAAAAAGTAAAAAATTATTATTCTTGGGCTTGAGCTTATTCCACGAATACTTGAAAATGTACGGGCCCGTAAATCAACAAAAATTGTTGGTATAAAAAAGCAATAAAATAAAGTGAAAAAATATAATAAATTAAAATAAAATAAACTGTAATGGATTTGGATTGAACGTTTTTCAAGTATTTATTGTAGTAGCAGTATTTCATCCTGTTTTGCTGGCGTGTCCACACATGGATGCGGATTTAACAGGATTTTTTACTGCATTAACAGGAATTGTTCAGGTCAGACCGAGTCGTTTCGGTAATCCTGTCTTTCAAAAGATATTTTAAGAGTTAAATTTAATTTTCAAAGCCCGGTTTCTCATTTATCGTTGCAAATAACTTACACTGTTAATAAGAAATATTTTTTTTAGACAAAGCTCACCTCACTCAACATGCGAATTTCTGCGCGCTTCGTAGTCGCTTTGCTTGCTGTCTTTACTTGCTCTATCTATTGAGCTTTCGTAGTAACCAGCTTCACTTTTTTATAAAGTATTAAACTAGATTGCATCATCAAATACTCATATTTTTCATAATTAAATCCAGATCGTATCCAGTATTTGCTACCCTATAAGATATTTCCATCCTTTCATCCTTATTAATCATCAGAGTAAAATTTCCGGCTAGAAATTCCATCAATCTTTCACTGCTAAGCTAATTTTTATTGCTTTCAAATTTTATTATTTTATTACATTTTTATGGCTTGTATTTTATGTATATTAATATATATGTATATACATATATACATATTTATATATGTATATATATGTGTGTGTGTGTGTGTGTAAAGAGCAGTCGTGAAATGGAAATAGCTGACAGCGCAAGAGCGAATATTAATGGAAAGAACAAATATGCCAATTGTCGCAAATACAATTTCCTATAGTGAAATTTTATTGTTGTTATTGTCTATGGTTTTGTTTATGATGTGGTTAATATTGTTGTTGCTTTTCACTATAGTTGAATATTGGCAATAAAATAAAAACAAGCAAAGTTTTTCATTTTTCTGCCGCTCTAAATAATCCTTGGGGAATGGCGACTTTTATATTGAAACTGTCAACAGCCTGTTTGCGTTTTGTGGAGTGGGAGTGTTAACTTTTTTGTTAAATATTTGAAGGAATTTTGGGAAAGAAATTTAGGAGCAGTAAAATAATGCGGAATAAAAATTTTGTGAAATCTAATAGCTGTATTCTGTGAGTCTGTCTCATCTCAAGTCACTAAATTTGATATTTTTCATTAGGGACAATTTTTGTGACTTCAGATGATTTTGGTATTCTGTTAGGGAAAATCACAAAAAGTTCACCAATGATATGTGGTGAAAACACACTTGCATACATCTCGAGTACCGCATTTGATAGCGCATGTATACCCAAAAAACACTAAAGTAAGCTAGTATATTAAACAATATTTTCCAAACTTTAAATTCAATGTTTTCCAAACTAGTTTGTAACTAAAAAATTTCACAAACGTTTAAATAAATTTTCACAATTGTATGGTAGCTTTGGGGAATTAACTTGAGGTGAACTTTCTGCGAGGTGAAAAGTTTGGCAGTTTTCAAAGATAATAAATAATTCACCCACTTGATTTATATGAACTTTATTATATGGGCGGCGTGGTGTAGCGGTAGTGTTGCCGGCGTACCACACCGAAAGGCCCAAGTTCGAGTCCTGGGACAGGTAACATCAAAGGTGGTTTGAAAAGCTTTTTCAAAACATGGTCCGAGGGTATTTCTGACATGGAAGGCTTCTTAGCAAAAATCATCTTCTTTGCTTCGCAGATAACGTTCAGAGTAGGCAGAAACAGTAGCTCCCGCCAATTTGTATAAAACAATTGGAAGCAGCACGCCACATAGTGGTAAAAAAGCTCGCGCTGAACATTTAAAAAAATTTGTTTATTATACTTGAATTTAAAAAAAAAAGTAATAAATGGAACTGAAATAACTATTAAATATATTTTAAAATAATTATCATAATTTATTTAATAAAAAAAGTTGAGGAAATTAGCGGGACTCGAACCAGCAACTTTCGGAGCAAAAGTCTAGTACATATTCATCAGGCTACTGACCCGTTTTCACCTTCGTTGGCTAAATTGGAGTTTTATCAGTTTTCAACAAACCCTTACTGTACGTTGAATAAACGATAATTAAAAGTTGTTTTCCAAACCTCAGTTCCAATTGTTTAAAAAGGGATCACTTTCGTTGATTCGACAATTTTTTTCAAACGTTTAACAATGATTATAGTAAACGTATTCCAAACGAAAAGCTTGCTAAAGTAAGTTTATCGTAAGTATTTTGCTTATTGGGTATATATCGCGATAGCCCAGGTAGTAAACGTCCCGAGTACAACGTGTGAGACGCAGGTTCGAGCCCAGGATCGCGGATAAATTATTTTTTTTTATTTTCTATTTTATTTTTTGTTAATTTAACATAATTTTTTTTAAATATATCAATGTTTCTACACTTACAATTTTTTTTTTTTTTTAATTTATTTAATTTTTAACCCAATATTTTACTGGTCGTTACCTGCCTAGAACCAGCTGACAATTTAGTGACTCTTTTTTTGAGACTGGAGATGTGAAATAGGTTCTTGAACACCAAATTGTATAACAATTGAAATTGACCACAAAATGTCTCTATTAGTGACTAGATACAGCTTACAGAATTCACATATAACAGTGCTTAGATGGTATGGAATTCATCTAAAAGTTATAAAATCGGTCCAGCGCGCTGCAGCGAATGATTCTTACACTGAAATAGTAAAATAATAATTTCGAGCATCCCACACCATCTTAGACTGTATTCGCATTACTTCCAATACATTGCTTATTACTGTGAATTTCTGGACTTCAGTCTTAAATTGTTTGTCGTTGTTGTTGTTGTAACGACAAAAAGCCCCCCCGAAGGTTTTAGGGAGTATTGTCGAATTGACAGTGTAATCTTCTAGGTATGGCAGAAACGGGAATCGATACAGAAATCGAAACTGTACACGAAACGAGGTCCGAAGCCGGAAACGAGATTAAAAAAGAACAGAAGATGAACCCGAACCAAAATTGGAAAGAACATGAACTAAAATGTAAACCGGAACAGAAACAGAAAACGAAAGTGGATAAGAAATGAGGTCTGAAATCGCATCCAAAACTTTATAAAGAAATCGAAAAAGAACCCATGCCAATGGCGAAATAAGTAATGAAAATGGAAATAATCCCAACTGAGTTTTGAACTGAAGGTGGAACCAAAACAAAAATTAAAAAGGAGACTAAAACCGAAATTTTAAACGGAATATTAACACAAGCCGCAACTGAAATATTTTAAAGCACACCTGTTTGAAAAGCAACTCTGCACCTTGAATTTGTAAGTTAAGTAGATGAAAGTAAGTAAAAAGTTGTTTATATTAGTCAATTTCGTAGTCAACTTCTTGTTGATTCACGCAGACAACTTTAAACCAACATCTCGTGCTACTGAAATTGATTCCAAAGTTGAGTAAACTGCTCTTAAGTCTAAGTTCGGGTGCAACCGAACATTGTTTGCTCAGCTGTGAACTTGAGCTATTTTTTCATTGATTTCGCTCACATTTTAGATCCTCCCTAATAATTTAATATACTCTGTACGCTCTGCCCAGCTGCGTATAAAAATTGTAATTACTTTTCGGTATACGCATGTATGTCACCTAAGCCCGTTGAATGATGTAGCAGGCCCAGCACTGAGGTTGAACCATAAAATATTTTGTTAATTGGTCATATAAAACAAGTCGTATGAGCAAAGAAAAGTGAGACAGAAAACTTTACTAAACACGGCCCGAACTTTACCTATTTTACACCACAACGGCTCTCATTTATTTTAATAGGATCATAAAGTTATGAAGGACAATAAATTGTAAACAAGGCTTGTAGAACAATTGTATATCGATTTTGTATGCCTACAGCATTTCCAGTTGTAAAGAAGAAAGCGTAAATTGAAAATAAGAATAGTCAATTGTAAATGGAACAACTAAGGGAGTCTAAGTTCGGCTAAATCGACTCAGCTCATCGTTCTGACTATTTCAGTATACTTATTAATCTGCCTATCTCTTCTTCTTCTCATACTTACAAACATTTCATGTTCATTAAAGGTATGAAAATCAAAAAAGGTATTTAACTTCGCTATTGCAGTGGGGTATTAACAACTTTCCCGGATATTTTACTTGTGTGTTATCCGATTTGCCTAATTTTTGGCAGGAGTATACCACATACTACTGAGAAGCAGCTCATATGGTCAAAAGTGGGCGGCGCCACGCCTGTTTCCCCAAAATCCACACAATTTTTTTGCGGTTGAGTTTTCCTTAAAAAGTTTATTATGTGTGCAAGATCTTATTGATATAGCTTGCATCGTTATAGAACTATCGCGTTATACATTTTACAAACAAGTTTTTCAGAACTATGTAAAAAAAACTGGGAGTGGCCGTAAACCGATTGAAGTTCCTAATTTTTTGTACAAATTCTCGCGATTGACCAGTCCGATTTTGTTCATTTTTCAAATACATATACAAGATGATATCATCTTCCCAACTGCATTTCTTATTTTGGCATATTTATTTTTTTGCAAAAACTATTCGCTTATTTTCAAATATTTTTGACTTCCTTCTTGCGGTCACATCGCGTTTTAGGATAATGTTGATGGGCATTCAATTACACACTTTTAGCAGAAAAAAATTGGGGCCCGCTAATAGAACGGGAGTTATTTAGTTTTTTAAGTCTGGATTTTTTTTTTGTATGTAGCACTGTTCTAGAGAAAATAATATAAGAAGAATAAAGGATGTAATGATGACAACGCTTACTAGACACTTAATTTTATTAAAAAACGTGATAATAAATCATTCGAAGTACTTTTAATGCTATAACTCAGCATTCATATGTAGTACACAGTACGCACCTAAAAAATATTTCATACGAAGTCAACAATCCTCTAAGAAATTTAAATAACTCCCATCCTATTAAGGGCCCTCAATTTTTTATTTTTGCTGATAGTTGCGCTGAAAAAGTCAAAAATATTTAAAAATTTTGCGAATACTTCTTGAAAAAAGAACAAGTAAGGACTCCCCGAAGGCTTTATACCTTTCATGAATACGTGCGAACTTAAATACGCATTGTTTAAAGTTCTCTAAAACTTTGTCATCCGTGTGCCAAATTTCATCGAGATATCACAAAAATTGAGGGACTAGTTTGCGTTCAAACAGACGGACGGACAGACGGACAGACGGACATGGCTGTATCAACTCAGTTCATCGTCTTGATCAATTTGGTATACTTAATGGTGGGTCTATCCTTATATTTCTAAACGTTACAAACATCGGATCAAAGTTAATATACCATTTCATGTTCATGAAAGGTATGATTATTAAAATCACAGCTTCTTCTTATTTCGTCGAACCATATATATTTTAATTTTACTGTTATTTTATTGAACGCAGCTGTACATTTCAAAAATGAACAAAATCGGACTGATCCACCGCTAAAAAATTGCCAAAAACTATGGAGGTTCGAAAATAGGCTTATGGCTATAACTTTGAAAATAATTAGAATTCCGAAAAGCTGGCCCAAACGTGCTTTTATGTGTTTTTTTTAACTATATAAACACAACTAACAAAAATCTATCATGAGGATGATCATGTCGCCAGATGGCTGTGCATGCTCAATGTTATGGGAAATGTGAATAGAGTTTTAGCTGAAACAAAAACCAGCGCTCTGTTAGCTAAGTGGTTAGCACAGCGTGCCAAAATTTCTCTGATGAAGAAGCTTAGCAGCTTTCGAGCTGCTAATAAAATACTATTTGAATTTTAGCATTTTTTTGTTAGCATTCTAAGTAATTTAAATGCTTTATATATAGATGTTATGAACTTTGTGGTCAACAAAAACTTTTCAAAATATGTTGAAATTTTAAAAAATAAAACGAAAATATAAGGGAAATCGTCTAGAAAGCACAAAAAACATAAAAAGTTTTCCACTTTGCTGTCAAAATGTGTCTTTATGCATTATTAATCAAACACACATATAACATATTTTATACTTGTTCTACATTCACAGCAAGGCGAATTCAATTAAAGGTGATATCGTAAGAATATATCAGCAGCGGCGTCCAGTGTCAAAATAAAAAATTTCTATGCAATTTGACAGGAGAAGCCGCGAAAGCAAAAATAAAACACATGAAGTAGGTGTGTGTATACAGCAATGAATGTGCCATGATATCACCTGGTATAAATCCGCTTTGACTCAATGTCAAAATAAAATTGTATAACTTTTGCCAAGAATATTGAAAACAGCATGAAAATAGGGCAATTCTCACCCTCATATACAGATAACTCAAATTTATTTATTTTTTTGTTTTTATATTTAACTTCATAACTTATTCAAAGGTGGTGCGAAAACGCAGCTCTGTCGGAAATTTTTTGGCCGACTACTATTATGGCAAACATTTTGCCGTCTTATTATGCCTAACTATTGATTGGATTCAAAGTCATTCAGTGCTTAATCGAAAACTTTCATCTAATAGCTTACAAACAAACTCAATTGTATTTCTTTATGTGTCAGTTAAAAGTAGTCAGCTAAAAGCAATGTAAAGTAGTCGAGTTAGAGACCAACCTAGATTTAACCCTTTCAACACTGTGTCCCATTGAGTGATTTTGTGTTGTTGTTACTAATGGGACATATGTGTCCCACAGTATATTACGGGTGGGACAAGGGTTTCCCAGGACATTTTCTCAATTCCTAGAAATAATTTTTTTGAATATGCATGCAGGCACATTACTTGGACCACTAGTAATGACTTTTCATTATTAAACATTGTGTAGCCTGAAAAAAAATCCGTATTGAAAGGGTTAAAATAGTGAACAAATAGTCGACTTGTAGTTAACTCATTTCCCTACAAGGAAATTTTATAATTGTTGTATAGAACGCAGATGTATAATCTGTATATTAAGAAAAGCAGGAGAGTACACAAAAATATTTCCATTATCACATGGTCCATAAGTCAGACGAACGTGTTTCTAAGCCGATCAAATAAAAGTCCTAAAAATGATGCTCATATTGTCGTGACATTATTCGGAATTCTTGTCGCCACGACCCTAACAATTTTTGGTTTATCATATCAAAAATATCTCGAAAGTATTCCCATACTGTATCCAAAATAATTACGAAATCTTATCAAAGATATTTAGTTAATTGTTTCGCCAGCTCCAATATCAAACACGGTAGACACTTTTCTAATAACCGCATTTGCTATAGAGGGGCCCAGGCGGGTACCGTATTCCATTGCTAGTTCCGCGTCTGTTTCGTTTTATTGTGGTAAAGGAAAGTTATTGAATTTCGAACCTGCTCTAATCACAGAGAGTATCTGGACGAATTGATCGCTATTGAGTCTTTCGACTTTCATCAAACTCTTCAAGTACAATTGATCTAGACTCAGTTGATTTGGTACGTGTCGACGACTTCCTTTCCGCATGGATAATTCAAAATATCTCCATTTAGCTCATCCATATCCTACTAAGAGATTCTGGCACTCAATGAATGTAAATGTTTAAAAGCCATAAATGAGATAATTAAAAATTTTCCGTCATGCTCAAAGACCTTGGATGCAACTTTTTCTAATTCTTTGTTTTTAGCTTTAATGCGACATTTTGTTTTAAATGATTTTAAAGTCAATTGAATTTATTCATATTTTATAATAAAAATATTTTACAATGGATGTCATGTGTAGAAAAAGGAGTGTTTTCTTAGTTTTAAAATTTCTGACATACCAAGAGTCAGATAATTGACTTACAGTTCTGTAGCCCATCAAATTCGGAGTACAAGAGCGAAGTACAAATCAGACATTTCGAAAATCGCTCTGAGTTTTTAGAACTTTTTTAAGTAGTCATCTTTCGTTACCACATTAAACTCAGCATCTCAGAAATTAAGATAGTAATGGAAAAAAAAGAATGTTGTTTAAAGATATTTACTTAATGTCGGTATTTCAAAAATCCAAGCCAAATTTTTATCACACCGATACTGTGTAATTTCTGTACTGAGTTGCATACAATTTAGATATTCTACATATAAATAATTTTTCAACCGAAGAAATGTTATGTCAACACCATCTACATACAAACATTTAACGAAGGGATTTGATCTACCAGCCCCTGGAGTGTCTACAGAAAATTTAATTTTATGAGCGATTGCCTAGCATTTCTAGCCTATTTCCATTCAAACTGAGGTTAGATTGAAAAGCGAGCTGAAGGGCATGGCCATTGTATGGCAAAATGTGCTAAAGAAATAAGAAATTTTCAAGTTCCCTAAAGGCATAAGCTTTTGTCTATGTGATGATTTAAGTTATTCGCTTCTTTCTTGTTGAGTTAAATTGTTCATGGTTGAGCACAAAGCTGCTAATTAAAAGTAAATATTTGTTTTATTTAAATGCAAAATGCTAGAGTATTCCATTCTGGACATTTAAGTATACTATGGTACTTTCTTTCATAAGCACTTTTGCTAAATATATTATATACTCGTGCTTTCAAATATTTAGCCCTTTATTTGTTTGCTCGTGCTTTCAAATATTTAGCCCTTAATTTGTTTGTTCGTAATACCCAACAATCATTTCTATAAACGTTTTTAAAAGTAACTTAGAAGAAGTTTGCTATTATAAGCGATATATAAGCGTTTTTGGTATTAATTTATTTGACAAATTCAAGTAAATTACATTTTTTTTTTTGTTACTTTCCTATACCAGATTTTATTTTCCGTAATATAATTTTATATTATTAAATTTTTTTATTTTGTTTTATTTTATTTCAATTTGTTTTAATTAAATACTTTTTTTTTAATTTTATATTATTTAATTTTATTTTATTTGATCTCTTTTTTTATTTAATTTTATTTTGTTATATTTTATTTTAAATTTTTTAACATAATTTATTTTATTTTATATTTTTTTAATTTAGTGTGTTTTATTTTGTTTAATTTTATTTTATTTTATTTTACTTTATTTTATTTTATTTTATTTTACTTTATTTTATTTCACTTCATTTTATTTTATTTTATTATATTTTATTTCATTTCAATTAATTTTATTTTATTTTATTTTTTTTTATTATATTTTATTTTATTTATTTTACTTAATTTTATTTAATTTTAAAGTATTCATGAAACGAGCTCAAGACCAAGAATAATAATTTTTCACTTTTTGGATTTATGAGAATTATTATTGTTTTTTTATTTTTTAATAATCATTTTTTAATTAATTATTAAAAGTTTTTTTTTATTGAATAAAGTAGGAAAAATGTTTTATTTCATTTCATTATATTTCATTTTATTTTATTTTATTTTATCTTATCTTTTTATTTTATTTTATTAGTTTATTTATTTCATTTTATCTTTTTTTATTAATTCCTTTATTTTCTTTATTTTCTTTTGTTCTTGTATGTATGTCCAATGCAATTTAAATATTTTCTCTTGTTTTATATTGCAGACTTTATATATAAGATTATAAAATCATATCAATACTCACAGTATATAACCGTCTACCATTGAACCGTTGCATGATTTCTTATTGGTTCCACTCTCAAGCAAAATATCTGTAATACCAAACGCATGTCATCGATTTTTGTGTCAATGAGCACTCTCTCAAAATACACGTTCCTACTTTTCAACTTGTTAGAAATAAGAAAAACATACATTTTGACTCTAAAGCATCCAAGGTAACAAAAAGTTTTAATACAAGTAACAAAGCAGCTAAATATCAGTAACAACTGTTTTTAAGCACTACGATAAGAACTCACGCTGTATATAAATATACATATTTACATGCATACATAAAAAACATTGATTTACCTTCTAAAACTTTTACTGTTCCCTTGACTTACATAATTTGGTTCTTTTGCCTTCTGTTACTGTTTTAATTTTGTGCTTTCTGTCTTTTTTTTTTTGTTGCATGAATTTTTGAATGTTCTGTTGGACTAAAACAGCTATTCGAGTGGAGAAGCCTAGCATAAGTACGTATACAGCGAAAAACAACACTCACACGTCCCGTTGTGACTTTGATGGCGGTTTAGGTACTTTCGTTTAGTACTCGAGGGTTGTCATTGACAGCAATGTGAGGATAAATTTTGCCCACAGACCACCAGTTGCTGTGAAATATTAGCCAAAAAATGAGAGAACAAAAGTCTGGTGTATTTTAGTAGGAACAATTGTATGGATATGTGTGTACACTTGCATTAGACCGGGCCTAAAAAATCACTTTTTTCTTGTTTGAAAATTGTTTTAATATAACATCGACTCATTACTCTCGGGTATATTACTGGCAAGTTAGTTTAAAACAACGCGCAAATAGTGAATACTCATATTTAAATTTATTTACTACAATCGTAGTACAAAGTCGCAATTAAAAAAAATAAATACAAAATTAACTGGCGTCATATACCTACGAAGATATTATGGCCGAACCTCTCTATCAATCTATGGTGTGCTGCTTCTAAGTTTTCCTTCAAATTGGCGGAACCTACATGTTTTATGCCGCAGAAATACTCTCGCAGAGTTTGCAAACCACTGCTAAGAGGGCGATTCTGTGTTTTTTTTTTAAGTATTTTCGAAACATATTTGATGTTACAACCGGCAAGTTCACATTTGAATTTCAAATCAATTTTCAAATTTAAAAAAAAATTTATTTTGTTATTTTATACATGTCGCTAAGTGCTTACGAAAAAAAATCGATTAAAATAATTTTTAAAAAAAATTATTTTTGGCCAGTCTAATGGAAATGAAAGCTTATACTTCTACATGAAACGAATTTACGGAGTGGATGAAAAGCAAATGCCACAAAGCACTCGAAAAGAGCAACAATGGAAGAAATTGTTGCTTAACTGCTACTTCGCTTACACCAAGGTGACAGGCCGTTGGAGGGAAATGTAAAAATAATAAATGAAAACTGTACTAAAAGTGACAATTTCGGCTTTTATTGCTTTTTTTTCTTGTTAACCTTTAATGGAAACGTTCATCTTCGCTTATGAAACCTTAAAAATTACTAAGTGCTTGTCATAAGTTAAGCACTCTGTGAAGTTCCGTAATTTTCGTTCTTGGGGGGTTTCATAGATTTAACATTTTTGAATTATATTCAAAATCGCGAACCTGAAATAAGGAATTATATAAACTTTGAGGGAAAGCTTTCTTCTATTTACATTTATAACTCGGTTGTCTTATGTAAAATTCAGAAGAGACATACGTCGTCACGGTTGAAAGAAGTGAGTGCGTGTAGACTAAATTGTGTGATAGGAGTCTTTAAAGAAAGTTCTTTTACTAAATCCGCCGTATGATGGAAACAAATATAGAGCTCTTTTAAACTTTGATATATCAATATATATATATATATCGGATGTTTAAGAACAAAGTTACCAGGGAAAACAATTTTAGCAGTTTTTGTAAGGATCAAAACTAAAAGATTTAAAAATTATTCCAAAATCCTCTCAACATCAGCCCCAAATTTGGGGTTTTGCTACTTTTTTTATTATATAGAAAACAAACCAGTCTAACATACATTAACCATGCATACTTTCGGATTATCAACAAAACGCAACAAATCATACAATAGTACTCAGTTAGAAGTTCAAATTTAGTAAACACGTTGTTTCCTTTTTCTACTGGGCTACTACAAACATGATACACAAACAAAGAAGTCCGACAATTCTCAAAGCTATCCCAATGGGAAAATTACTAAGGTTGATATTTTCATTTCAATTCCCACTCACACACTTGCGCAAGCATTTTTTATAAATTTTTTTTCGTTTGCTATACTTTGCTTGTGCCTCACATTTTTGTTTGCAGATTATTGTGCTTTAATACAGACGAAAAAAAAAATTTTATTAAAGAAGCTCCGAAACTCAAAACAAAAGTAACACAAAGACAAGGATATGAGTACGCTTGCACGTTTTGATATCAAAACAGCTTAAATAGAACTCATTAAGCCTGCTTTTGTTGCTGAAAAGATATGGCACATTGTAACTAAAAAATTTAATATGTGATTTTGTGACAGCCATTGTGAATACATAAATTGCTGTCTCTAATTTGAAAAGTTACAACGTTTCGTATTCTAATGTGGACGTAAGTATAGTGCGTTTCATAATGATAGCACATAAGGAATAACATATAACTTTAAGCATGATTTCAAGCAGCTTTCGGAAACATTCACTCTCGTTGGTTCGTATTCGGGAACGTGAACATAAAAAAAAAATTCTTCATTCGTGTTCGCGAACAAGAAGACAATATAGACATCGTTCGAGTTCGCAAATGCATTCGCGAATCAAAGCAAGAACGTTCTTTTTGTCGTTCATATTCAAAAAAAATGTATACATCGAATTTAGGCAGAACGTTAAAGTAGTAAACTTGAAAAATGCTAAATGAGAACCAACAAAAGATCTTTTGGCGGGACTTTTTGGCTTTATTCAAGAGAGAGAGTCCCCAGCTTTTCGGGAGCACTTCAGGACCATTTGGGATTGTTTACGGAATCTTTTTGGAACTTTTCGGGATCATTTCGGGACTGTTTTCGGGACCATTTGGGAATGTTTTTAGGGATCATTTTGGGACTTTTTGGGATCATTTCAGTATTATTTTTGTGACCATTAGGGAATGTTTTCAGAATGATTTTAGAAGTTTTCCTGGATTATTTTAATGACCTTTAGAAAATGTTCTCAGGGATCATTTTGGAACTTTTCCGGGATAATTGCGAGATTATTTCCTTATCCTTTGGGGACGACTTCGGGCATTTTCGGGACCATTTGTTTATCATTTCAAGAAAAATTGTATGGAATGTAATCGAGCTATAGACATGTATAAGAGTGTACATATGTAAATGAAAAGCAATCGAATACATGAATACAAACATACCTACTAGGTTAGGTTTTTGTTAAGGGATAAAAGATACAAGCAATTTTGTAACTCGTGTTTTAGCATAAAAACAAATTATCTCACAGATATGTTGACGGAGCTAGATACTCTAGAAAAACTGTCTCGACTAGTTAGCCTGTTATACAAGTCTAAGCCTTCGCGGAGCATCAATGAAAGTTTCTATCGGTTTCTTAAAGGCTAATCGACAAGACCGTCATCTATAGTGCGACCTTTTTCGTCTTTTACTTTTGTGCATTAAACCGAAGCCAATTTATTTCTAAAAGCCGGAATTTAATTCTCACCTTTACTTTGAAACGATCAATTTATTTGAGTGGATATCTAGCTGACAGACAACCACGCCAAAGGAAAGACTGACTGGCGAGCTACGTTGGTAAGCCGAAATCATTTTAGACGAATAAGCGCCATTTAAAGAAGGATAGGTATTTTTTTTTTTTAATTTTTATAGCAAAATCTGTTTAAAGGACACACAAAAAGCAGTAAAGAAGTCTAAGTTCGGGTGGAACCGAACATTATATACCTAGTAGTGATTTATTATGGCATACCAATCTACGCAGGTCTATTTTGATACTTTTCAGTTCGTATTATAAAGCCAGCTGATTGTTTCCAATAAAAACAATTCTGTTATGAGTTTTGAGGGGTAAATTTATTTTAAAAAAATATAAATGTATAGCGCGTTATACAACAGGCATATCATCATAAACCTCCTAAGAAATTTTTGCGCCGAGCTTCCCTTCCAATTTGTGGTGTGCCGTTTTGAATTTTTTCCTACGAATTGACGGGACCTACGGACTTTTTCCGACTTCGAACGGCATCTACAAAGGAGATGAATTTTTGCTGAGAAGCCTTCCAGAGCAGAAAGACACTCGGAGAGTTTGCCAAACCACTGCCGAGGGCCGAGCCCGTTTTGAAAAACTTTTCAAACCACTTTTGATGTTACCAGTCCCAGAACTCGAACCTTGGACCTTCGGTGTGGTAGACCGGCAACACTACCGCCATACCACGGCGGGTGCCATTAATTTATTTGTATATAAATAGCTTCCTTACCAACAACTGCTAACCACATTTTTTCAAAATACCAATACATGCACATTTTATGTTTGAAAAATTTGCGTTCAAATAGACAGACGGACAGACAGACAGGCGGCCGGAGAGACGGGCATTGCTAAATCAACTCAGCTCATCATCCTTATTACTTCAGTTTACTTATTGATGGGCCCTTCTCTTCTTCTTCTCATACTTACAAACATTTCATGTTCATTAAAGGTATGAAAATCAAAAAAGTTATATGACTTCCCCATTGCAGTGGGGTATTAACAACTTGCCCGGATATTTTACTTGTGATCAATTTTGATTGAAATATCTAGTTCAAACTACAAGAAATCGCCTTTGAAAATAGCAGAAATTTTATGCTGAAAAGTGGGCGGCACCACGCCTGCTTCAAAATTCACAAAATTTGTTTCCGTTTGAGATTTGCTTGAAAAGCTTATTATGTGTGCAATATCTTATTGATGTAGCTTGCATGTTTTTTTTTTCGTTTCGATAAATAAATTTTTGCCGGATTTATGGCATAAAAACTTCTGTGGAATAATCCACTATAAAAAGGGAGGGGCCACTCCCATTTTCAAAAATTTTTATTTTTCGACTTTCTTCGTTCATGGAAACTTTGAGAGTGAAATATAAATGATATAAAACTTTTGTAAGCAAAGTTATTGCCTCGTAAATATATCTATGATCCTTTTCAAAATCTTTCTAATAAAAGTGGGCGCGGTTCTAAGCCGATTTCGTTTGAATATGTGTGCTGAATTTCGTTTCGATATCTTGAACGATTTTTGATCTGTAATTAATACTATTTTTTATTTTCATTTAATAAAAAGTGGGCGGTGCCACGCCCATTTTCACAAATTCTGTGGGTATCACTACTAGGTATAAAAAACGAAAACGCAATCAGTTTTCAAACAAAAAACACGGAACGTTATTTGCCCTCAGTCAGCAGTTATTTTATTTTATGGCCCTTTTGATTTAAATTTTTTTCTGCGTGAGTGAGATTGACTGCAATTTTACAAAAAACCACTTAAATTCACTACAAAACAACAATTAAATTAATTTAGTATTGAAGAAAAAAACAAATATTAACTATCCCTGCATTACTGTCTTAGGAAACTTCAGTTAAACTGAATCAAAATATTGAATTATTTTGACATAAATAGAGCAAAGTGCTAGGGATTGATTGGTTTGTCAGAGAAGCATATTTTTCCACTCTGTCATCAGTTTTCACCTTTGTTTGCAATTTATTGCATTACTACAACTTTTCTCAGCAGAGAGTCGTTGGTTTAACTTGACTGTGACAGAGTTAAAATGGTTTTTATATAAAAATCATATTTAGTTGGATTTTAAAATGCGTATATTTTTAGTTATAATATTGATTGAAAGAAAATCTTTATGCTTTCAATGTAAACTAATCCCCCGATTCTGTGTTCTTAACAAATGGTTAATCTTGATAAATAATCAAGAAAACATACTTGAATCATGTTTTTTGAATTTACCTTTAAAAAGTAATAAGAATTACTTTATTTTTGAAACAGAATTCAAAAATACTTGACACAAATTTTCGTTCTTGATTGTTTACCAACATTGACAATTTGTCAAGAACACAGAATCGGGAGGTAATTCCATTTAGTGAAAAAATTTAGTCAAGAACAAAAAAACAGAAATTCGGTTTTTCATTTCAATATTAAATGAGTTTCGAAAAATATTAAGAAAAAAAAAAGTAGTAACAATTTTTTCAAACTATTCGATTCACTTTAATAAATTGCATTTATACAGGGTGTTTTTTTTACAGGTTTGTTTTTCGAATAGAGATAAAACTGGCATTTTGTGGTCAAATCTGGCAACTCTAATGTCATTTATGTTCAGTTTGGTTTGGCATTTCATCATGAACAGGTTGACAAAAGAACAACGCTTGCAAATCGTGCAAATTTATTTCGAAAATAATGGTTCAGTTCGCGAAGTTTACCGTGAGCTCCGTCCATTTTATGGTCGACATAATCGTCCATCAGAGCAATTAATTCGGTTAACCATGGATCGTTTTCGCACTACGTTTACTCTATGTGATAATACGCATCCGCAGAGACGTCGAACAGTGCGCACCGAAGAAACAATTGCCGCTGTAGAGCAAAGTGTTGAAGAGGACCCGAATGAATCGATTCGCCACCGTGCACAGCAATTGGAGCTTTGTCCATCAACTTTATGGAAGATTTTGCGCAAAGATCTTGGCTTGCGACCTTACAAGATCCAGCTTGTGCAAGAATTAAAGCCGCGAGACCATGCAATGCGTCGTGATTTTGGTGTATGGGCCGAAAATGAGATTGATTTCGATGCTGATTTTCATCGCAAAATTTTGTTCAGTGATGAGGCTCATTTTTGGTTGAATGGCTACGTCAACAAGCAAAATTGCCGCATTTGGAGTGAAGAGAATCCACATGAGACCCTTGAAACGCCATTACATCCACAAAAACTGACTGTTTGGTGTGCTCTATGGGCTGGTGGAGTCATTGGGCCATACTTCTTCCGCAATAATGCTGGAGAGGCAGCTACCGTTAATGGAGACCGGTATAGAGCCATGATAACCGACTATTTTGTTCCCGAATTGGATGGCATGAATGTGGATGAGTTGTGGTTCCAACAAGACGGCGCTACATGCCACACAGCGCACGTCACAATCGATTTATTGAAGGAAACATTCGATGAGCGCATAATTTGGCGGAATGGACCTGTCAATTGGCCACCAAGGTCGTGTGATTTGACACCATTGGATTATTTTCTTTGGCGATATGTGAAGTCGCTCGTCTACACCAACAAACCAGAAACGTTAGGGGAATTGGAAGCCAACATTCGTGGCGTTATTGCCGACATACGGCCCCATATGCTCGAAAAAGTGGTTGAAAATTGGACCTGTAGAATTGGCTTTATTCGAGCCAGCCGCGGCGGCCACATGCCCAAAATCATATTTAAACATTAATGGCATAAAATTATCCTTCCAATAAAGCCAAATTGATGGACCTTAAAACGATTTTCTTGTGTTTTATTTCAATTCGAAGTTCTATACCCCTAAAAAACACCCTTTACAAGTATGATGATTTACATATTTCTAAAGCATGAACTTGAAATGAAAGAATCTTACCAATATTAAAAGCTTAATTATTCAGGAACGGCCCAATTTAATCAGGAGTTCTTTGTGATGAACTCAATTCCCAATAAAACTCAAAAATCTGAAAAAGCAGTGATCAATCTTTTAAAAATACGAGGTCTGTTCAAAAAGTATCGCGAATTTTGTGTTTTTTCAAAAATTATTTATTTATTCATGAATATCTGTTTTGTCCCCTTCAAAGTAATCCCCATGAGCTTTATACACTTGTGCCAACGGTTTTTCCAATCTTCGAAGCACTTCAAAAAATCATTTTTTTGTATCTTGTTCAGCTCCTCCTTCGATGCCGTCTTTATCTCGTCAAGAGAAGCGTAACGTCGTCCTTTCATGGGCCTCTTCAGTTTAGGGAACAAGAAAAAGTCACAGGGGGCCAGATCTGGGGAATACGGTGGCTGCGGCATCATTAGTGTGTTGTTTTTGGCCAAAAAGTCGCGCACAAGCAACGATGCGTGAGCAGGGGCGTTATCGTGGTGCAAAAGCCAATTTTTGTTCTTTTTGCACATCTTCTCGGCCTTCTGAAAACATTTTGTACCACCGATAAACGTTGCTTCGGCCCAAGGTAGCTTCTCCGTATGCCACAGTCAACATTCGGAATGCATCCGCGCACTTAATTTCGTTTTTCACACAAAATTTGATACAGGTTTTTTGATCCATTTGTTTGAATAGGTAACAATCGAAGACGATCCAAAACACGTGCAAGCAAAGCAGCTGTCAACAATTAACTGAACATTCAAAATGGCCGAGCTTGTCGGCATAAGTGAGAGACATGAGTACCAACATAACGTCGCAAAAAATTCGAAATTCGACTATACGTAACCAGCGAAAATTCAAAATTCGCGATACGTTTTGAACACACCTCGTAATGTTAATATTTGAAACTTTTACAGAATAATAGAAAATAATATCCTTACCATTTGAGAAAAAAAAAATCTTACTAAAAAATAAACGATATGTCCACCTTTTATTTATTTATTTATTTATTTATATAACAGAGGTTGTGACTGTAAGACAGGGTCTTTTATAGCACATCGACGGCTTAAGATTACAAAGACAATAAAACTTATCAAATAAAATTAAGTACATATTATAAAGTAACATCAGTAGTTTGAATAAATATAAGTAAGTAGTAGAATTTGTTGTTGCTAATACATAGAGCAATAAGAATGATGAAAAGAGGGATAGGTAGTGGTGTCGCAATCAGATTAAGCTCACTGAACGGAAGTAATCATGAATCACTCCCCTGTAATTGCTCCTACTCAAAGTACCCTTAAGAGAATCAGAAATAGAGATCCAGAGCCTTACAGCATTTACAAAGAATAACCTCGAGGAGGACAAATATAAATATCTGGGAATAATTAAATTGTGGGTCCTACTAGATTTGGGGAATTTAAGTTCTTCAAAGAGGTACTGCGGTGTTTTAAATTCGATGAGCTTATAAACAAAAATTCAATTTATAGCAGCAAAGTACTCAAATATACTGCAACCTAGAAGTTTGCGCTTCCATGATGAGATGTGATCATATTTTTTAAACCATAAACATATCGTGTAACGTTGTTAAAAGCAACATCGATTTTATGAAACGAGGCAGCATCAAATTGACTATAAACGAGCTCAGAATACGTTAGGTGTGGGATAATCAGTTGAATTGCTAGCTTTCTTCTAGTTTCCAACGGGGTAAATGAGGCGGACATTCTCAGTCTACGTAAAATTAAATAAACATTACTCACAACCTTATTTACGTGGTCCGCACAGCTTAACTTTCGAATTAATCACAAAGCCCAAATTTTTTATCTTATCAGTAAACGAAAGGACATTGTTACTAACGAACAGCTGTGGAATATCTTCAGTATGGATAATATTATTACTAATGGGCAAAACGTATGACTTTTTAGCATTCAAGCAGAGATGGTTTTCATAAGCCCATTTCGAAATAGCAGACAAGTCACTATTCATTTTGAAGCACAAATCTTCAACAAGACCAACACGACTTGACAAATACAACTGAATGTCATCAGCATAAGCATGGACACTAACGTACTGACACCTAGAGAATACATCGTTGACAAAAAGACTGAAGAGAAGTGGACCAAGTACAGAGCCTTGCGGTACACCAGAGGAAACAACGGAAGATCTAGATGCGGAGCTTTTGCATACCACTTTTTGAGTCCTTCCATCAAGGTAGCTGGTCATAAGCTTGACCGAGCTATCAGTAAATCCAAAGTAATATTTAAGCTTCTCACATAAAAGACTGTGGTTTACCATGTCAAATGCTTTGGAAAAATCCAGGAGACATAGGAGAGTTAACTCACCATTATCAAACTTGATTCTAATGTCATCCAGTATTTTAAGCATAGCTGTAGAGCAGCTGTGCTTAGGTCGGAATCCAGACTGCAGAGGGCTTAACAGATTATTCGCTTGAACAAACGACGAAATTTGAGCTGCCATCAAGGACTCACACACTTTAGCGAAGGCTGGAATAATGCTGATCGATCTATAATCACAAGGCTCGATGGCAATATTTTGTTTGGCGACAGGAACAATCAGGGCATTTTTCCACTCCTTTTGGGAAACACGATGTAGTGAAGCAATGGTTGATAATGTGTGTGAGCGGGCGGCCGCCGTGGTGTGAAGGTAGTGTTGCCGGCCTACCACACCGAAAGTCCATGGTTCGAGCCCTGGTACAGGTAACATCAAAAGTGATTTGAAAAAAGTTTTTCAAAACGGGGTCGCCCCTCGGCAGTGGTTTGGCAAACTCTCCGAGTGTATTTCTGCCATGACAGGCTTCTCAGCAAAAAATTCGTCTCCTTTGTAGATGCCGTTCGGAGTCGGCAAAAAACTGTAGGTCCCACCAATTTGTAGGGAAAATTCAAATCGGCACACCACAAATTGGAAGAGAAGCTTGGCGCAAAAATCTCTTAGGAGGTTTATGATGATATACCTGTTGTATATCGCGCCATAGATAGATAGGTCCTAGAATAAATGGCAGTACAAATCTCGCAAATTTCAAGGATATCCCATCCTCCCCAATGGCATCGGATTTGATGCGCATATTGGATTCAAATACATCTTTTTCACACACTGCACAGAATTGAAATTGATTCCCCGGTAAGAAATGGCTTTCACGGCTCAGAGAGACTGCATTGCCCTGGCTAGCACTAGAGCTTCTAAAATAGTCATTCAGGGCATTAGGGTCAACCTGACACTCGGTCCTCTGCTTTCCATGAATGTTTAAGTTCTTCAAGTTGCGCCACAAGTCTTTAGAAGGAAGTGACGGATTTAACTTGCTCTCACAATACATCTGTTTGGCTTTCCTAATTATGTAGGTGGCTTTGTTTCGTGCAATTTTATACTGTGACCATGCAGTTTCAGAGTTTGCATTTTTCCACTTAGAATACAGCCTGTTACGCGGTTTTATAGCAGATCTAACTTTGCTGTTGAACCAGGGACAAGAGTTATTTTTAATTCGGACTTCACGTAAAGGGACGTGCATATCAAGTTGTTCGCGCAAGATGTTATTTAATGGAAAAAACGATTTGTCTACCTTTTACCGAACAATTTTTTTTACCTGTTTTTATTAAACATTTTATAAGTTTCCCTTTTATTTACATAAAAAATAAGTTTACTTTTTACTCCTTAAATTTACTTAAATAATTTGATAATTTACCCATTATGCAATGCCGTCGATTACACAAAACTGAAGAGTTTTAATGGAAAGTGTTCTTATCGTTCCAGCAAGAGCAGCATATCTGGAAGCTCGAAGGTTATTGAACAACTTCCCCATTTTACTGATTTATAATTAAAACATAAATAAATATATATCGTTGTGTATATACGAATATTTTTAATTTTATCTATTTCCGTGAATTTCCAAGTATTACGCACCTTAGCTAAATTTATTGCGAAATCGCCTACCGCAAAATAATGCATACGCCTTATAAAGCCAACAGTGCTGGGCGTATGAGTGATATTTGAGTATTCTATTTACTTTTACAAAACAGCACGTGTAGCAATTATATTTGTATATACTAGGGTGGGTTGGAAAATATTTTGGGTTGGCCCACAAAAATTTTTAAATAAATAATCGATAAAATGGAGTTGGAACAATGAAAGAAGTGAAAAATTTAAAGTGTTTTAGAATCTGGAATCTGCCTGCTCGAAAGCTAATAACCTATTTATACTGATCTTAAATGCGTGTGTTTATATTGGCCTTGAATGCGTTTCTTACTTTCTTATGAAGCATGAATCAAGCAATTTTGACAAGATAGTAACTTGGTTTGAAAGCGGGATTTTGTGAATGCGATTTGTATGGGTAAATTTGAAGCATTTAGATATTTTCTATGAAAATCACGTATTTCATTCGTATATAACTTAAAGTAGAACTAAAATACTTTTTTTTTTTGGAAATTTTTTTTTTTTTGCTTTTGTAAATTAAGTACATAAAAAGTTAAAAAATTAAATGCACGCTCTTTGGTCTTAGCACATTGGCACAAAAAAAAGTTTTAAAACAAATCACATTTAGAAATTTTTAAATTTTTTGACAATTTACTCCCCAAAAAAAATCCCCCGGAACTATTACTTATTTCTTAAAAAATCTAATATGAAAAGTAATAAGTTTCAGGCAAATTATATTTTTTTTAATTTTCCTTTTTTATAATGTGTGACATTCTGCTACCATGCTACGCACCCTCGTATGTTTGTATATTTCTAACACTTCCTACCTTCTTATTTGACATTAATATGCAATTTTTTCAAATTCATACAATAACACATCTGACTTACATAAGCATAGAGCACACTTACCTAATTCAATATCCTGTAGCCAATCACACGTGATTTGTTTATATGCTTTCAGCTTCTGAAATAATTAATTTTTCATGGAATTTCGATTGGAATTAGTTTATTTACTGTCATGCGGTTTATAATTCAATGCACAGATGTACATACTACACACATATATATTACACTTTACTTATTTTTATGCTAAGTGTTATAGCTTTGCAAATTTATTGATTAAAAACAGCTAATTAAAATATTCATTTCATTCGCCGATAATATAGCAGCTACTAATTGAGTTTCAATTTTATAATACAATATTAACCACTGATGTTTTTTTAATTAAATATTTTTCTTAAGTTTTTGTATATTTGTTATCAACTTGTATGGCCTTATTCGGTTTGTTTCTTTCTTTACCAAGTACTTTATTTTTATACGTTATTTGTATGTAACGCTCTCGCTGGTATTTCTAATTTAAAACAAACAGAACACATATTTAGTAGTACACAAAATCTTCAATAGTTCACAGTCCTTTAATAACTACTAACTTTGTCCACTCTTGATATTACTTATGAAGCATTTTTTAAACGCACCATAAACTTAGCACTTAACTAATTTAAAATAAAATTTATATGACAATAAGTAACTCTTCAAACTTAAGAACTATATTTCATTTTTAGATTATTTTTAATCTTTCAATCATTTTGAATTACCTAATTATTTTAAAAGATTTTTTTGATCTTAGCTATTTTTTTATTTCTTGTAATTTGACGACGACTATATATATTTAATTATTTTTCATTTATTGACTATTTATAACTATTTTATTTATGCAGAATTATAATAAATTATAATGTTTCGTTTTTTAATCATTTTATTAGTTTTAATTATCTTATTTTTTACTAGTTTAAACATTTTTAATAAACTGAAAACTTGAGTTGTTTTATTTTTTTTTTTAAATTTATTTTATTAATTTCATGATTTTAATTATTAGCATTATTTTTCAAATATTTGTTTTTTTAGTTATTTCCAATACTTCTATTATTTTTAGTTTTTGAACATTTTGGATAACTTGATTAATTTAGTCATTTTATTGGCTTTAATTACTGCTTTACTTTTATAATATCTTTGTTACTTGTAATGATATGATAATATTTAATTAGTGGATTATTACTTTTTTTTAGTTTGTTTAACTTTAATTATTTTTAATTTAATTATTATTATTTTTTGATGGTTTTTAATTTTTTTTATCTTTTTTTGTGTAAGTTTAACGAGCTCAATACCAGTTGATAATAATTCTTGGTTTAGTTTTCGAAATAGTACTATAACTATAGCCTGTATATGTTTGTTGCTTTACATTTTTTCTCTAATCAAAAATAATAATAATTAACCAAGAATTGTTATCAACTGGTCTTGAGCTCGTTGAACTTACAAAAATATGTAAAAATGAAAGACAAACCAACAACAAAAATTTTTTATTTTTATTTAATTACTTGTTTTCAGTTACTTTATTCTTTTTAATAAACGCTTGATTTTACGTATTTGAATATCTATAATTTTTGTTTTTTTTTAATTTCATATTTGGTTATTTTAAGTCATTTGGGAATTTTTAATTATATAGTTATTTTTAATTACTTATTTATTTTCAATTAATTTTTAATTAATTAATGGTTTTTAGTTATTTGGTTAAATATATTTACTGATTTGTTTTTAATATTTTTATTATTTTTGAATACCTGGTTGTTTCTTATTGTTTAAATATTATTAATGCTATAATATTTGAGTATGTTTATTCAATTTATTACTTTTATTTATAATGATTATTTGGATTATTGTTTAACTAATTGATTTTTCAAGTAAAGTTATTCGGAATTATTTGCTTATTGTTAATTATGCGGTTCTTTTTGATAGTTTGCCTTATTTTAGTTATTCGGTTGGCATAAAATCTTATTCGTTTTTATTAATATAATTTTTACTAATTTTCTGCAGTGACTTAGTTATTTTAAATTATTTTTAATTACTTTACTTTTTTAAATTACTTGGTTATTTTCAGTTACTTAGCTGTTTCAGTTATTTTTTGTTTTTCAATTATTTAATTATTTTTATTTTATTGGTTTTTATAAATTTTTTTTTTTGACAAAGTGTCTTTAATAATTTTTTATTATAACTATTCGCTTCTTTTTTTAACTATTTCCGTTTGCGTTATAGTTTTAATGTTTTAAATGTTCTTAATAAATTGACAATTTATGTTGCTTGATTGTTTTATTAATTTAATTACATTTAATTATTAAATAATTTTTAATTATTCCAATTATTTTTTATTATTTGACTATCTGAGTTATTTGTAAAGCATTGACTATTTTTAGTTACTTTATTGTATTGTATATTTAGACACTGACAGTACTTGATATGACAGCTGCTACTCTTGGCTGACAGCTTGAAAACGCTTAACTGCCAAACTTTTAAAGGCTTCCGTTGGTCAGAGTTCATTGGAATGGAAGAAAGAGCAAAGCCTTTAAAAAATGCAAAGTTTACATATTCTTTTTAAAAATGGTCTGCCTCAACAAGTTTTGCAGCTAAGCTACGACACTCTTCAACCTTATTAACCCACAAACCCGACTTCTGGTTAAAAAAAAAATAGATGATTGGAGTTCTATTTTCAATAACTTCAAACCAGCATCCAAAACCAAAACTTTAAGGTCTAAAAGTCACCAACGAAATGCTTCTAAAACTAAACTACTTATCGCAAATTTTACCTTCTACTGCATAAGCATTCTCTCGGCATCATTTGTCATCTCCCAAATATTTTAAGCCACAATTCAAAATTCTGCACATACCCGCTAAAATAAATAGAGATTGACGGCTTTCACAAAAAAGAATTCAATCAGTCAAGTGTGCTTCAAGGCAAAAGAAAAATTGTTTCTTCTTTTCTTTTTTGCTTTCTTTAATTTTTTACATTTCCTCTGCGCCATATAAAGTCATGAGTTCTTCACCTATATTGCTATTGAAAATTGTATCAAAAATAATCATTTCACGCTGAAATAAACCTTAAAACAGAATTCAGCAAAAACGAAAATAAAAAGAAGATTTAAACCCAAAGCTTTTGCACTTTTTAACTGCTGCTTCTCTTATGTTTGCGTTTCACACATACATACAACTTGTTTCCTATTCTATCTATGTCTACACTTTGTCAGGTGAATTTGTCAAAAACGTGTTTAGCTTAAAAAAAAAAGCTTGATGTATCTTACTGATAAAAGGGCAACGGGCCAGCCTTTCATCCACGTGGCTTAAAATGTATGCATAAATTGTTCAGTAGGCGGTCATTTATTATATATATTTATATAAGCTTATATAGATATAGTATATATATAAGAGCCATTTGCGTTCACCAGCTCTTTCACTGAATGCTTTTGTGATAAAAAACTAAGTAGAAAGTTTGAGTTTAGCTAGGAGTTGGCATTTAATTTTCAAATCCACACGTAAAGCGTTTTACAACAAAACCTGCTTTGAATTGATAAGTGTACTGTATGGTGGCATAAGAGTATTTCGAAATTAGTTAGGTATTTGTAATGAAGGTAGTCAGTGGAACCGAAAACCAAGCGCTAAATTAGTCGCTACGTGTATGGGATGCATAAGAATAAATGTTTCATTTGCCTTCATTAGGATTTTATTGTTCTAATTTTGTGTGGCGCAAAAGATGTGTTTTAACTTTTTTATTTTTAGTGTTTTGTGAGGAACAGGTGTTATGTATGCCGAGAGCGCAAATTGTAAAGTATGGCTGAACTTTAGGTTAGTTCATTTTCGAAAACTTCGACTGTGCGCGTGCTAATAAGAATATTATGGTAGTGAAAAAAGTATAAATCAGTCGAAACTGTGGGAAAATCACAGCATTACTTGATGACCAATTTAAAAAAACTGACTGGATAAAAATTCAACGAAGCATTTGTATACGAAAAGTGTGCTTAAAGGAATACTGAGTCTTAGATAAATTATATCAGATAAACCTTTGGGTATGAATTATGAGTTCCAATGCAATAGGAGTTTTCGACGCTTTTCCTTACTTGCTTGAATGGTTAAGCGCCATTTAGCGAAAGAAGAATGCTTTCAAAGTTTAGTAGTTTTTCTACAAACGAAAAACTTTTGGTCCTAGAGAGGCACAAGCTTTTGCAGATTTCCAATAGCCACTTTGGGTTGGGGGCTTAGAATATGCAGGAGGTCGTAAGAGGCGACTTAAATGCACAAAGTTAATCCCGTGCAACTCGATCGTTGTTCTACGGATATGATGGCTCTCACCTCTCATTACCCATCTTCTCCTAGCTTACATGACCTAGAAGCTTGCACCGGAGCTCACCTGGTTTATATCCCTCAAAGGACCGTCTCTTTTAACAACACTCCCCAAACCGTTAGTTACAAACAACAACCGATTTTCCATCGAAAAAATATTTACTGCCTAAATTAAAGTAAAATTAAATCCTTGAAAATTTGAATTTTTGGTGAACTGAATGAAAAATTTGGATCTTGTCATTGCTTTTTATATAACTCGATAGAATTGTAGATATAGGTAAAATTTTTACAAAGCCTTCTGGGAAATGTAATCCTGGTTTGACCCATTGTCACTTGATATGTTGCTGTTAGCACGTCCAATAGTAATGGTCTCGTGGTACGGCTAACGTAAGATAAAGATTGAAGTCCAACTGACTGTTCCCCAACTAAACAGAAAAAATAAGCTGCCAGCGTGACAGAGAGTATCATACTGTTCTTCCACATAAAATCAGTATAAAGTTCCCAGGCGCAGATGTTTAGAAAAAGGTTTTTTGCTGGAAAACTGCAAAGATTTTAAATACTTTTTTGTTGGGAGGAACTATCACTTAAACATAGTTCTAAACATAATTCTAAACACCCTCACCGCTAAAGTAAAGTAAAGTTGGATGACATAGAAAAATTATGGAAGCTTTTCGTTTTATATTAAAGTGGTGTGACGTGGCGTATGAGTAACAATTTAACATAAAACGAACACTAACTAAAGCTGAAAGGATATAAATCAGAGCTGCCCATTGCTCATACTCCAAAGTCCTTTTGTCTTTGTATTACTCGTAGTCATTGAATTCTAAAGCATATATTGCATACCTATCACACATTATTTAAATGGGCCCGTAAGCCGGAGTATATTGAAATATATTTGCATACATACAAAAAAATGTAATTAAAATACAAAAAAAAAAAATATTATTCTATTTTGAATAGTTAAAATATAGCAATAGAAATATATAATTAATAACTGCGCGAAAAGCACCTTATCATGTTATTTTCAAGGTAGCGAGTTTTACAATTACTTTGAAACTTGACTCAACTTTGTTTGCGACAACTGTGGGCACCTTTGTATTAAAGTAATGTCCCGGGGCGTATGTGTAACATTGAAATTAAAATCAACCAAAGCAAGATTTCTTAAATGGTTATTCTCACGAGTTCTGTAAGACTCCCACTTATTTAAAATTATTTTACCATTTGAGAGTAGGGTTGCCACCTAACTTTAATTATATATTTTATTAGTTATATATACGTAATAGTCAATAACGGGTTAAACAATTTGGATGAAATTTTCATTACTAGATTGGTATCATTATGCGCAGTTGGTTGGAGTATAGTTTTCAATCTGTGCCGTTTTATTAACATTAAATATCTCAAAGTAATTTTGTATATTTTTTCTGTTAAGTTTTTTCATGAACGTTGAAGAAAAAAGTTGTTGAAAGATAATGAAACGCTTGGGTAGATATTCTCAAAAATATATTTATGTGCCTATGAAAGTATAAGATAACATCTCGGAAAACGTTACGTGTGAAAAGAAATTAATCAAATCGTATAAGGTTACCACTTATTTCCAATTATTTTGAGCTTAGCTCGGTCTTGGATAATAATAATGTACTTAATTTCTTCATTTTTATAAATAAGAATACTTGTCAAGAAATGTTGCAAGAAAATAAATATTTCAGTGCGAGATTAAGAATTCGTCAAGCGGATAACATTTTACATCTCACAAATTAATGTAAAAGCAAAGCTTTCCCAAAATATTTTACAAAAATTTCCGAAAAAGAATGATGAGTTTATTATTAAATGAGTGTTACTAAACGCTTAAAATATCTCTAGAAATTCTCAATTAAAAAACAAATTTATAAAGAAATTTCATCTTATCAAGCACAATTAAATTTTGTATATCATATTCTCGCAAATATTTTTAAACCACAAGCATTTATTAATATTTTCTTTTAGACACACACAACATTACGCATTTCAAAATAAATTAAAGACTGCAAAGCGAAGCACAATACGCAGCTGCACTAAGGAACAAGGTCAAGTTCGGAAAAAATTCATTTCAAGGATTCTCATCAAGCACACAAAAGCATTTTCATGGCATTTGAGGCGCGACAAGAGAAGGCATTCAAGTACAAGTACATAATTAACATATAATTTGCATATTTATATTAAAAGTGCAAACCCGTACACGGAATCACATGAATGCAAGCTTCACTAAACGTCGTATGCCAAAAGAAAGTTGCAGGTGAGCAACAGATATTCTACGACGACTTGGTAAAGTTTTTAAAATGAAAAATTATGCCTTTCTACTTGGTACGAAGTGATTATAATTATATTCAAATACTTGGGTGCACAACAAAAGGGCTTTTTCTCACACACACTGCTTGAATGATGGGAGATTTCTGGTGAAAGAAGATTATGTGTGCAACGTTCGTAGTTGCTGGAACTTGCTAAAAATAAAATCTTTAAATTTCGCAAAAATTGCGATGAGGAGCTAATTCCATACACTTTTTATACATTTTCAAATATGAAAGATTGTGTTTAGTATCCCTTTAATTGATTTTTGCTGGAGTTGTGGCTCATTCCACGGTGATGTATGTGACATCTTAACATATATTTAAACACGAAATTCTTGGACTATAATAGACAATTCACTAACTATCCTAGTAGAACTTGAAGCGAGATCTCCTCAAGCGATGAATAAAAGAGTACTCTCTTTGACTTTCGAAAAATAGGAGATATTTTTTCGTTTCCTGCTCTAATGCTACTCTTTGTGGAGGACAAGAAAAGATATTCCCAAGCAATGAATAAGATAGTACTCCCCTAAACATCCTTTCGGATCAGCGGATACGGATTACACTCTGAAGTCCGATTTTACTAATGTTAGAGCAATAGGGGAGAACTGCTCAAGTTATTAATAAGCGATTACTCCCTTCTATATATTTTTGGAGCGAAAACAGAGCCTCCTCTAATTACTACTTTCAGCTAACACCTTTTTGAGTAAGCCGAATTTCTCTGCCAACAGAAGAAAAAAAAATGTTAACAAATGGGAAACAAATTTTCAAAAAAAAGAAAAATCTAAAATTGTAGAAATATGAGAAATAAACACAATTTATATAAAGATTTGAGTAATGGTGAATATTGGTTTTCATAATTAATCACTTATTTGCTGATATGTGGGGTGCTTATGTATGAGTTCTATTCCATTATTGGTTTTTGGGAGGTGAAAGCGAGTTTTTCTATTACTCACCCTCCTAGGACATGGGATGCTAAAAGGGAGTACGCAAAATTATATGGTAATGCACAGAAGTATAGGGAGTAACAGGGAGTAATCCAATACTCTCAAGGGAATACTTCGGGATTAATAAAATGATGATATCTGGTTCTACTGGGTTATTAAAGGGGATGAATGGAGTTCGCAAGAAAATGCTCAAGAAATGTTTTTTTATTTTTGACATGAAAGCCAAATTTGAAGCCATTTTTATTTGAAAGTTTGTATATAGCTTTCTCTAAGAATTTTCTTTATAAAATATTTTTCAATATGCATCACACATGATCAGGTTCGAGCCAGGAAGGTTTTCATGAGCATTTCTTGACCTCTACATTGTACGTCGCTTATGTTTCGCATTTTATTTTCTTCTTACAATCTCAATTATTCTCAACTAATTTTTTCATAAAACATTAATAAAGTTTAAAATTGTAAGAAAGAAAGTCCCTTCAATTCAATTCAATTCGAAAATTCGAAACCTTAACCAAAAAACTTGGGTACCTTCATGATTTTTCTTTGCTACGAGTATTAATGAAATAACTTTCGTTTTAAGAACAAACACAAAAACATTAGAAGAAGCCAATTATGTGTAATTTATTTAAAGGCTGGGAGAAGAACGAAAACCTAAATGCTGAGAGTAATCCCGGAATCGCAAAATCATATCCCGAATATCCAGGATAGCTAAAATACAAAAACTTGGCACCGCTGGCACTAACTACTGGCCCAGATATTTTGTTTGTATGAGAACCAGATCACTAATTTCAATTAAAATATACTACTGAAATTGCGAGTAATTTCCCTTGAATATAGCCAAAAATTGTATACAGAATTTTTATACTAACGCCATTATTAATAAAAAATAAAATTGGTTTATAAAGCTTTTCAGAATGACATTTCCATACAAATTTTGAACTATTAAAGGTATGGGGGGAATTCACTGTAAAAAACGGGGGCGCTACCATGCGCATTTCCGAAAACTTTATTATTAAGTTATTTATTTATTTATAAAAACTTATACAATAACAAATTACAGCATAAATTAAAGCAATGCAGCGCTAGTTACGAATTTTTCGAATTTCTTTGTAAACGAACACTTTGGAATTTATTATTTTTAGATATCTCTGCCTTTTATTATTGTCTATAATCCTTTCAAAATTCTTGTGTATAAAAGTGGGCATGGTTTCAACAGTTTTTGATTTATATTTAATATTATTTTTAAGACTAGTAGTGGAATTTACGAATGCATAATAATTTGTTGCTAATGAAAAGAACGATTGTTTTGCAATTATAATTTAAAAAAAAAAATGTAAAATAGCATAATCCTTTTAGAAGTGTTTTCTACTTAACAAATAGTTCACATTCTACACTTCCACAAAACACTTTCTTTGTCTCTTTATGTACGTTACTTATAAATTTTTGATTTCAACTAAATTTTGTTAGAAAATTATGCGCTCTTGTTAAATTTTTTTTTTTTTTGTGCTTTATTAACCGCATATTTTATTTATATTATATTTATAAAGACATTTATGTATTTTGATATGATGCACATACATACATAGTGTGTACATATATGCATGTGTTTGTGTTATCCTTGGTAGGCTTCACTATTTTTTGCAGGTTTAAGTACACCAATTCATTATTGCTCAATACGCAAGAAGCATTCTCAAAATTAAGCCTTTACCTTGCACACACCTTTAATATGCCAACCAAACACTGACCAACAAAAACAAAACGCCAACAACAACAGATATACACTTTGGCTAAATTTCCAAGAAAGCACAATTATTTCTACAATATATGTATATTTATATATTTATATTATGTAGGTATATGTATGTCTGAATTGCAGTAAGCGCATTTGATAAACACCTGTCCATCAATTAACACACACACAATACCAGCACAATGTCATAACACTAACAGGTACACTTTTGAAAAGTATGTATGTATATATGTTTGTTGCTGCCAGTTTGAATTCTCTGGTCTACACTATATTTACTATTGGTTGCAAGTAAGTTCACTTTTGCGCGTTCAGTGACTTATCCTCGCAACGGCTCAACTCGTACTGTGCATGTGAATGCGAAATGTCGATTCAGCCTGTAAGGCTATTTAGTCGCCGCTCTCACCAAATCACCTTGCCAGGCACACGTTGTCCCCTTTGAGCGTAACTTCCTTGCTCTATGTGCCATCATCATCATCATCTTCTTCTTCTTTGCTAGACATTTGTTGCCGCTTCGAATATACAATTTCAGTGCTTACTCCTGTTTTTCAATGTATTTGTTGTTGTTGTTATTCCCAAGCACAGTCGTGCCATAACAAATTCGGCTCGGGTTTTGTAGCTGGGTTCGTTCGTCTCACAACGAAATTCCTGTTGCTCCAGTACTTTTTACTTCATTCAATACTACTCGCCGTTACTCCCTTGGCTTCACCACCATCACCACCCACTTGTCAACCTATTAAAGTGTCAGTGTGTTTTTTACAAATACTATTCATGTATATATATATACATATGCACACAAGGTATATAATAGTGATGTTGTCATTATTATGGTTTTCAAGCATATGTATGCTTTGTTCTGTATACTTGTATGTGTGCTATTACACGCACACATTCTCAAAGAAGCAACAGTCGATTTTTTGGCTGTCCCGGACAACTTGGCATTTAGAGCGTATTCAGGCGGGAACATTCTGGTTTTTCTCTCAGAGCGTTGAATTCAGAGTTAAAGTGGTTTGGGAAAAATGCTCTTTTATTTTCCATGCAAATAAATTTTCTCTTTCCTTCACAAAATTGAAGCTGGACTTAGAAATTATGTTTTTCAAAATTATATCGCAAATGATATTAGCTGAAAATTTTAAATACATAACTTAACCAACCATGATTAAAACAAATTTTTGCTCTTTTCAGATTATTTATGTTAAATAAAAATTGTTACAAAATGTTAATAGTCTATTCATAATATCTAAGATTGGTTTACAAAGCTTTTTAAAATGACATTTCCATACAAATTTTGAATTATAAGAGCTTCATAAAACTTTTTATTTTTTGTGAATATGGGGGTAACTTTATATACATTAGGCTGAACCAGAAAAAGAGTATTTGTTTTATTATACTGAAATTATTTTTCAGGTTGGCGAAAAAAATACGGTAAAATGTTTCGGATGTTCATATTGACCGTTTTTTGTTCGTCACTTCGTTGCTTGATAATAATTGTTCTCCTTGCCGAAAAAAATTTGGATTTGAAAATAATAAAAACTAAGCGTCTACAATTTTGGTTACTATAACGCATGCGAAAAGCTCACTCTTAATTTTCAAAGAAAATTTTAATTTTTGTAAAAAGACAAATTGTTTTTCATTTTTGCCACTGACGTCATTTTTGCTTTCAACCTGCCAGGAAATTAAATGCATTAAAAAAATTTCTATAGCAAAATGTTGGTCACGTAAGCCGTTCCAGAGTAATTAACTTTAAAATGATGAGAAGTTGGGCACTTCGAAACATGTCATCCCATACCATCGCTGTGCATATCGTTGTAATTTTTCCTCTAATATCAATTAACAAACAAACATAAAAATTCGAGTACTGCTCCAACAACAATCACCATAACTTTAAAATATTTGAACGTTTTCTTTAGGAAATGTTTATACTTAAAATAGCCTTGAAGAAAATTGTATGGTTTGAGCATACTTAAAAAATTTTTTTTTATAAATTTCCTTATAAAAAACTTATTTAAAATTAAAGTCAAATAAAAAAACAAATCAAATAGTGCTACACATACAAGGTATATTAAATTTAGTCGCGTAACGGTGGTACGAGTACGTAACGGCATAAACGGATCGAGATAGATATTGCCTTATGTATATTAAAATATTCAGGAGGGAAAGAGAAATTTATTAAGCCATGTCCGTTCGTCCGTCCGTCTGTAAGACGATAACTTGAGTAAATTTTGAGATATTTTAATGAAATTTGGTATGCAGGTTCCTTGGTACTCATCTCCGAGAGCTATATAAAATGGGCGAAATCGCATAATATCCACGCCCACTTTTTATATATAGAATAATTTCGAAAATCCAAAAAAAAAAGTGATTATTCAGTACATAATACACTTATAAGGATACAATTTGGTGTGTACTTTAATGTTAATTCAGAAATAAAATTTTCGAGAAATTTTTGGAAACGGGCGTGCCACCGCCCACTCTTGATTAAGTCAAATTTAGAAATAATAATAATTATAAATCAAAAACCTTTCAAGATATCGGAACGAAATTCAGCACACATATTTATGTTAATATAGGGAATGTTCCGGAAATAAATGAGCGAAATCGGTGAAGAAGTGGCGCCGCCCATTTTTCAGCATAAAAATTATGCTATTTTCAAAGGCGATTTCGTGTAGTTTGAACTAGATATTTCAATCAAAATTGGTCAGCTGCTTCCCTATAGTATGTAGTATACAAATTATACAAGTAATATAGTACAAAAATTAAGTAAATTGGATAGCACACATGAAATGTTTGTAGGTTTGAAAAGATGAAGAGATAGGCCCATTGATAAGTATACTAAAATAATAAGGACGATGAGCTGATACGATTCAGCCCTATCCGTCTCCCGTCTGTCTGTATCTCTGCCCGTCTGTTGAACGCAAAATTTTTCGAACACAAAATGTGCATGTATTCGTATTTTGAAAAAAAAATGTGGTTAGCAGTTGTGGGAAGCTATTTATATACAAATAAACCACACCGAAGGTTCAAGGTTCGAGTCCTGGGATAGGTAACATCAAAAGTGGTTTGAAAAAGTTTTTTAAAATGGGGTCGGCCCTCGGCATTGGCTTGGCAATTTCTCCGAGTGTCTTTCTGCTATGGAAGGCTTCTCAGCAAAAACGCATCTCCTTTGTAGATGCCGTTCGAAGTCGGAAAAAATCTGTAGGAAAAAGTTCAAAACGGCACACCACAAATTTGAAGGGAAGCTCGGCGCAAAAACCCCTAAGAGGTTTATGATGATATACCTGTGTATATCGCGCCATACCTTTATATTGTTTTAATTTAATAATAATTAATTTACCCGTCAAAACTCATAACAGAAGTGTTTTTATTGGAAACAGTCACCTGGCTTTATAATAAACTGAAAGTATTAAAATAGACCTACGTAAATTGGTATACCATATCAGACCACTACTAGATATATAATGTTCGGTTCCACCCGAACTTAGACTTACTTGTTTTTTTTTTTTTTTGTTTTCGGCCCAAGGCTTTTGACTGAGTGGAATTAATTGATTCGGGCATCATATAGAATAATTATTTTATCAATAATATAACTAAAAATAATCGGATTTCATAGTGCTTTCAAACATATTCTTGCGTAATAACTTTTTGCTCTGCAAAAACGTAACATAACTACACGAAGGCAAAAAAAAAAGTTCAAATAAATTTAAATATTTTTTAATTTGGTCAGAAACTTTTATAGTTTCTCTTCTCGCTACTCTGAACAATGATATCAACATAATTTTCAGAAAACAAAAAAAAAAAATGTTATCACAGTCTAACAGACATACATACACTGTCTAAAAATAAGAAGTCCATTTTTCTAGAACGAAGTCGAATTTTTATTTTGAACCTTTATTTTGAACGTTACCCACTAAGTAGAGACATTTTTACAAATTTGGCTTACGGGTGGAATTTGACCAATTTTAAATAAATGTATTTTTTTTTCTGGGAAGAACGCCTCGTTCAACATATTGGCTGACGAATTTCCGCTTTCATTGAAATCTGTAAGTTGAAAATAGACGTTGATGGACATATATGTATTTATCTCGCTCCTCTTATTGCTTTTTGAACATCCTGAATCGTTTAATATTTAAAGGGAAAGTGATCACGAAAATATCTCAAAGGAGCATTGCGTATCAAAAAATGGGCAAATAATTCAATCCGACGTGCTTTGTAGCAATAGATATGGAAGAGCAACAATGGAAAATGTTAAATTACTAAGGCGAAGAAATCAAAAATTGTCAAATATAATAAAAAAGAAATCTTCAAAAATCACAAGTAATCAAAACCATTTTTTTCGATTATTTTTGATTTTTTTTTGGATTATTTTTGATTTTTTCAGTATTGTTGATGTCTATATTTATGTGCTTCTACAACAATATCAAAAAAAAATTCAGAATAATCAAAACTATTCGAAACAACTTTTTTTTGATAATTTTTGATTTTTTTTAAGAATCACAAAAATTATGATTTTTTCTTGTGATTTTTTAATTAATTGAAAAATAATCACTAAAAATTTTAAAGTAATGCTAATCAGTCACTAAATGGATTCTCAAGAAAATAATTTATCAAACCGATAATTATTACGATTTGTGTTGATGTTAACAGTGTTATTACGATTAGTAATCATTATTTACAAGTCTGCGAAAAACAGAAATTAGACTCTATTTTGACATAAATAAAAATTTTGTTCTTGAATTAAACTAATCCATATTTTATTATTGCTCCATACATTGTTTTAAAATATATATGCCCATCTAGATGTAATATACAAAGTTTTACAAAAGACTATAAAATATTAAATTAGTTTTATACCATAATTTTAAAGAAATTGTGAAGCTTTAAGGCACATTCACTCCTGCTTTTTGGTGCATATATCTAGGCTAGCCTTATACAATTCTTGAGCGCTTATAGTAAACCTGTTAAATAAGGATTACTAATCGTAATGACTACCGGTTTGATTAATTTTTTTCTTGAGAATCCATCTAAAGATTGATTACCATTACTTTCAATTTTTAATGATTATTTTCCAATTAATTAAAAACATAATCAAAAAAATTATGATTTTTCACGATTGTTAAAAAAATCAAAAATTTTATTTGAATTTTAAAATTTTTTTTTTTGATTATTTTTAATTTTGTTCAGTATTGTTGTAGCAGCACATAAATATGCACATCAACAATACTGAAAAAAAAGTTGTTTTGCTTACTTTTGATTATTTTTAATTTTTTTTTTTTTGATATTTTCTAATGGTAATCAATTAATAATTACCTTTTCTTAAAAAACAATTATAATAATTATTACAAATTAAAAAACTGTCTAATTAATTGATTACTAATTATTAATCAAATACAACAGGTCTGAGATATAGACGAAATGTAAATATAGATGGAAAGTTTCAATATAATTCTATATGTGCACCCGTGGCACTATTTGTTTACCCACACATTACATTACAGTTTGAATCTAAGTTTTAAATCTATAGCTCACCGAAAACTTGAAATATGGATTGTAAGACTCCCTAGTTTTGGTCCGAAAGTACCCAGGCAAAGGGAAAGCTACCTAAGTTGAATGATCAAAGCACTGCCGGAACAAAACTCAGACCTGGTACTCTAAAATGGAAAACAAAAGAAAATTCCAAAACTAAAGCAATGCACGCTCACTTTTCATGGGCAGTGACTACATGGCGTATACGCAACATTTACTTAGCAATATCACTGGTTTACAGCCAAAATGCACCAGAGACGCCATAGTGAAATTCCTATGTAAAATCACCTCCTAATTCCGAAAACCAAGGTTATTTTTACTTGAATGGTACCGTTTTTGAGATATTTACGATTTACCGTTATTTCAAAAAACAAAAAAGATGGCTCCACTTAATCGTGTATATCTCAAGAACAAACTGAGCTCTTCCAAGACGGTTGAAAGCTTATAAAATTTACTATAATCAGTACATACAACACTTTTTGCTAGGTCCTGCAGATTCAAACATATTGAACAATCATTACGGATTTTTTAAATTTTTTTTGTAAAAATATAAAAAAAGTTGTACTTTGCGAGGAAGCATCTCGAAAACTTTTTGGTTTTTTGCAGATATTTTTTCCCCCCTCTAAGCTCTGTTTTATTACAAAAAAATAAGCTATCAGTGAACAAAATCGATGAACTAATACAAAAGTTATAAGCATTCAAGTAAATATATCCATTTAATGCTTAAGTACCCTACTGGTACATATGTGTTAGTATTCGTATATCAGTTAGTTAGCAGGTAGATTTTCGAAAAGTTATTAGATACAAAAAGCTGTTAGTGTCGTTTTCTCAAACCTAGGTACATTTTAAACAAGAGCATATTTTTGAGGCAGGTAGTGTTTTCTTTGTAGAACTAGGGAACCTTTTTGTTTAGGTAGGCTTGAATTTTTACTGGATCTAAGTATAAATAAGAGTACATGCGCCTTGTTCCTTCATAATATCTGCAAGGCTCGCCGGATACTGTTCAGTTTATAATTGCAGTTTATAACCCGTCATTTACTTAAAATAAAAAATGAATAAAAGGGCGCGAGAGTTTGAGTGTACAAATGATCCAGATATGTTCTGTTTCATCTGCGGTCAATTTATTGTTAAAAGTATGAGACGTGTGTTTTCAAATCCTTTGAAAGTTACTAGCTGACTAATTCCTGAAACTATCTATTTAGGCGACGTGTGAAATTTGTTACACCAATGAAGTGGAGGGAACCAACTTGCCATTCAACGGACTGCTATATTTGTACTACAAAAGTACTTGGGGTTGGAAAGTCCAGAAAAGTAACCTATGCGAGCGTATCTACAGTGTCATTACCAGAACTAATTTCAACAGAAGCGACATTGCCAGAATCAAATTTAACTTTAGTTCCGGCTCCAGTTTCATTGTCAACAGTAGTATCTGATTACGCGGCATCATGTTGTACTGAATTTCAAACGGAAAACGAAAGAAATTCTTTGTCACAAGCACAACTCAATGATTGGATAAAGGATTTGGAATTGTCAAAGGAAAAGGCCGAACTACACGCCTCTCGAATGCAACAATTTAAATTTGTTTCATCCGATGTTAAGGTAACATATTATAGAACTCGTCACGAAGAATTTTCCAAGTACTATACGAAGGAGGACAGTGTTTGTTACTGCAAAGACATTGCTGGTCTATTCAAACAATTTGGTGAACCATATGATTCAAAAGAGTGGCGATTGTTCATAGACGGCAATAAATTAAGTTTAAAGGCCGTATTATTGCATATTGGCAACCAAAAGCCATCTATCCCGATCGCGCATGCAGTAAATACGAAGGAAACATATGAGATAATGCAAAAATTGCTCAAGTTAATCAAATACGAAGAACATGATTGGAAAATATGTGCCGATCTTAAAGTCGTTGGAATGCTATGTGGTCTACAAAGTGGATACACAAAATACTGTTGCTTTCTATGCAAATGGGATAGCCGAGCTCGTCAGGACCACTACATCATAAAGGATTGACCAGAACGAATCGAGTTTCAAGTTGGGGTAGATAACATAAAATACTCTCCACTTATAAAGAAGGAAAAAATAATTCTACCTCCGCTCCACATCAAGCTCGGCCTTATCAAAAACTTTGTGAAGGCTTTGGACAAAGAAGGCGAAGCTTTTCATCATTTGAAGACAATCTTCCCAGAGATTTCAGAAGCAAAAATAAAGGAAGGGATTTTTGTGGGACCGCAAATAAGGAAAATGATGACCAATAACCATTTCAAAGAACTATTGTCACCAGTGGAGGCAGCAGCGTGGGATTCTTTTGAAAAGGTCGTTACTATTTTTTTAGGCAAACACAAAAGTCCTAACTACGAGATGATAGTGAACGACTTAATCAAAAACTATGCGGAAATGGGTAAATAAAAAAACATATTATAATAAATTATATATTACATAAATTTACATGAGAATATATAGCCATAAATCTGAATTCATCGTCCAGTTCCGAACAAACAAGAACGGGAAAAATATAAACAAAAAATTTGTTCTGAATTGAAAGATAAATCCAGCCTAAGAAAATTATATACTAATGTGTCACTTATGTATTTATCTAACTTACTTTTTTATTTTCTTTCAGGAGTAAATATGTCCTTAAAAATTCATTTCTTACACTCCCACTTAAATTTTTTCCCGCAAAATCTTGGCGACGAAAGTGACGAGCATGGCGAAAGGTTTCACCAGCAAATGAAAGTGATTGAAAGTCGGTATCAAGGATTCTGGGATGTCGCTATGATGGGCGACTACTGTTGGTTTCTCATAAGAGAAACCGATCCTAATCTAAATAAGCGTCAAAACAAGACACATAACTTTTTCAATTATAAAATAAGATCATAGAGTTAAGACAGAACCATATGTACATATGCTATTATTTGTAGGGTACTTAAGTATTAAATGGATATATTTACTTGAATGCTTATAACTTTTGTATTAGTTCATCGATTTTGTTCACTGATAGCTTATTTTTTTGTAATAAAACAGAGCTTAGAGGGGGGAAAAAATATCTGCAAAAAACCAAAAAGTTTTCGAGATGCTTCCTCGCAAAGTACAAATTTTTTTATATTTTTACAAAAAAAATTTAAAAAATCCGTAATGATTGTTCAATATGTTTGAATCTGCAGGACCTAGCAAAAAGTGTTGTATGTACTGATTATAGTAAATTTTATAAGCTTTCAAATTTTTCAAACCGTTTTGGAAGAGCTCAGTTTGTTCTTGAGATATACACGATTAAGTGGAGCCATCTTTTTTGTTTTTTGAAATAACGGTAAATCGTAAATATCTCAAAAACGGTACCATTCAAGTAAAAATAACCTTGACTTTCGGAATAAGGAGGTGATTTTACATAGGAATTTCACTATGGCGTCTCTGGTGCAGAAAAAAAGTTGGAATTTGTGATCCAGTGTATTTGAACCAGACGTGTTAAATTCCCATTGGAATTGACTAATCAATTGAATTGATAGTTCTTTCAATCATTAATGTTTTGAATTGAATTGAAAAAAAAAAATTAAAAACAATCAAAAAAAAATTTTTTTAATTTAAAAATATCAAAAGTAATCAAAAATAATCAAATAATCAAAAGCAAAAAAGAATCAAAAGTAATCAAGAAAAAAATTTTTTGATTGTTTATAATTATTTTAGATTTTTCTTGATTTTTTACTTAATACAAAAAAATCATGATTGCTTTTTGAATGTTTTTTAAAATAATCATTAAAATATGAAAACAATGGGTAATCAATCATTATTGTGCCTCTTCCAAAAAATAATCAATCAAACTTATAATAATTAGATTAATAATCATTACTTTACAGGTCCGATTTGAACATAGTTAAAAAGTAAAAAACATACTAGCTTATACATTTCAATAAACCGGCAGTATTTTTGCGGTCTTACTATGTGGAAATTTAGCTGATAAATATTTACATATATTTAGAGAGATATTTAATGCACACACACATTGTTTGAATGTCTTTTTACTTGCTTAGTTGAAATTAAGCCCCTTTTACTGTATAGATATTTGTGTATGTCGAAATATTCTCTTAACACTTACCATTTCAATTGCTTCTCTTCAAATAGTTTTTATTATCAACAATATAGTTTTGAGTATACAAACATATTACCGGGCAAAACAATGAGCGTAACTTGAGAGAACATTTTCGAAATGCGCAACAGGGGCATTAAATCCTGCAGGTTCAGCAGAAAATATACGCCACTACCAACCAACAAGAAAAAAAATACAAATTAATTGAGAGAGGGAAAATATTGCAAAAAGTGAAGGGCAACTAACTCAGTACACATAAAGAGAATAAATATTAGCATGCTTTCTTCGAGCGTGCATAATCAAGAGAGCGCAAGTTATGGCTATTATCGAAGTGTGTGTGTAGCATGGCGAGTGCGCGCCTAAGAGCACACAACAGCTGCTGCGTAAAATGAAAACAGAAGCAACAAATACACACACATATATACGCACATATATTTATATTCAACTGGTTGGTGTAAGTTTATGAGATGATGTCGGTGTATTTGTTTTTTTTTGTTGGCTGCTTTTGTAAATTTGTTGAGTAAGTTGGCAATGAAACTGTCTTTATGTAGTACTCCATGGTAGTTATGTATGTGCTTACTTTTGAGCGAAAGTTATGAAGGACTCATAGTTGTACCATTCGATTAGGCAATACATAGATGAATTCATTCAAACAGGCTAACCATTGGGAGTATGCAGTGTTGGAGGACAATCACTATTTGCTAGTATGAATGGGATTGAGGTTGAGGTTAAAGTTTGTCTGGTATAGGGTATTAAGTGACTTCAGTGTGACAAATTATTGCGGTTTCATTTATATGTTTGTCTTACAACAGGCACTGGAAGTCTTATAAGCGAGCAACAGGAGAAACTGGAAAACATCGCACTACGAATACCAAGAAAACGTAGAAAACTTAATTAAAAACTAAACAAGACGAACGCTATTTAAAGAGCAAGATATTAGTGAAAGTATTTCACAGCACATGCACCGATACATACATACACACATGTCATACAGCTTGTTTAAATGGTTGGTTAGGTTAAGTCAAGGTGGCCTACATGGCGTTAATGAGATATCTTTTTGAATGAATGTTAGCCGTAGTTCAAATGTCTTTTCCAATCCCAGTTAATCCACTTACTATTCTATATGAACTTCAAAAAAAACGTAGAATCAAGTTCTAAATACTGTCAAAAACATTGCTCCAGTTTTTATTATTGTATTAGTAATAGTAACTCACAATTTTTTTTTTTTTTCTATTTCATTTCCTGCTTATGCTCCGGTTTCTATTACAATTACGTTAAAGGTTTGAATTCCCCTTTTCGGTTTTAATTTCGGCTGCAGGTTTTGGTTTCGGTTTTGATTGTAGCATCGGTTTAGTTCGCGATTTGATTTCGGCTAAGGTTTAAGGTCCAGTACCGATTTTGTTGTCTCATCCTGTTTGAGTTCATTTTTCGGTTGTGGCCCATTTTTGATTTAAATTCCGATTCGGTTCCAGTTCGATCCGATTCTAAATTTGTTTCTAGTTAACGATGTGATTTCGATTTTTGTTGCGAATTTGATTCCGATTACGGAATCAGCTTTGGTTCCGATTTGCAAAAAGGTTTTAGTACCGGATTCGATTTTTTCTTTAGGTTGGGATCCGGTTTTGGACTCGATTTCATTTTAAATTTAGATTCTGTTACGGATTAAAGTTAAGAATTTGGTTCTGATTCCCTTTTGGATTTGATATCCGTCTTCGGTCTTGGTTACCGTTGCTTTTAGACTCCGGTATCTTCTTCGTTGCCAATGCGGTTTCTGTTTCGACTTGGGATCCGGTTTCTATTTCGATTCTGGTAGGTGTTCGCTTCGGATTTCAATTTCTATTCCGGTATTGGTTTTTTTCGATTAAACAGATGATTTTATTTCTGTATTCGGTTTCTGCTCCGACTATGGACCTGGCTTCGCTAATAGGCAAAAGGTATCTTGGTAATCAAAAACCTTTCACACGGTATAGCCAAAATGGTTAAATATGTAACCAGTTTAAAAGCCACCCAGGAGTACCTCACTTTTACATTTGAAGTACAATCATCACTGATCCTACATTGCCTTCTCAGTCCTTTTCCTTGCACGGCTAATAGAAATAATGGCTCAGGTCGATTAAGACGCCTGAGGCTTAATTCCTAACCATACACACGCCGAGTTCTGTAGTTGGAAATTTATCAGCCAAAACATTTTCACGTCCACCAAAATCGTACGCTACAATTTCAAAGATGGTGCCATCCTCCCAATAAAATATTTTCGGCTATGAATATAAAACGTTAAAATTCCCTTCTGGCTCATTTGCATCAGACCACCAAAATCACAACCCTCAGCCGCGAACTGTCAGCATACATAAAATAAGCTATATTCATGAAATCATGCCCAAGGCATATGAAGGCGCCAAGAATAATAAAGCCATAAACAGGTGCTCTGCTGTACTTGTCAGCCACAAGAAACACACACTAAGAAGCATCAATCAAATCAACGAAAAAAAAAAATTTAAAAAAAAACACAAACAAGGCAGAAAAAGGAAGACAAAAATTAAAAAAGTTGTAGTAAATATTTGCAAGTGTGTATGTGCCGGTAGCAGAAAACAAGCCTATATGAAATCACGGACACACCTCTTCACCGACTGTTGTATTTGCTTTGTTTATTGTTCGCTTTCACTTCAGACAGGCACTTTCATGAAAAGTGGCGCAAAAGGCCTATTTGCGGGCGCCTTATTCACAAATGTTTACATATATGTAAGTAAGAATGTGGCGCAGTTTGTGTCTGTTTCTCTCGCATAACGTTACTATTTTATTTATTCAAGTGGTGATGGTTGTCTCGGGTTATCTGTCTCGGACAGTTAAACTATATCGTCTTATATACAGTTGTGTTCAATATAATAGCAGTGAATTTAATTGGATATCGTTCTACGAAATAAAAAGAAGCTTCATTTTCAATAATTTTCATTTAAAATAAAGCGAATTCCATGAAGCATGGAACCACGTAAAAAGATATTTCAAAGTTTACACAAAGTTCAGGAAAGTTAATTAAACTTTAAAAAATGTACATCAAAGCTTCAATATTTTTGGGCAGAATTTTAAGAAAAATTTTGAGTACGCAGTTGATTTAGAATTATGTGCAAGTTTGAAGTATTTCAAAATTTTCCCCGAATTTTTAAAATTTTTTTTGTCAAGGATGTTGAGTATTTTTTTTTCTACACAAAATTAATTTTTCTTCGTGCGTTGTATGAAAGAATACACTCAACACTTTTGACGAAAAAAATTCTGAAAATTCAGGAAAATTTTTGCGCTAGTTCTAACTTGCACAGTGTTGTGCTAAAATTTATTAGTTTACACAACTGCGTACTCAAACATTTTTTTTAAATTCTGCCCACAAATATTGAAATTTTAATATAAATTTTTAAAATTTTAATTAAGTTTCCTGAACTTTGTATAAACTTTTAAATTTTTTTGAAATGGTTCCTGTTATGCTATATTTTAAATGAAAATTATTATAAACACAGCTTCTTTTTCGTCGAACGATATCCATTTTAATTTCACTGCTATTATATTGAACACAGCTGTACATCGATATATACACTTGTACGTTTGTATGTACGCAATTCTTGTTTAATATTTGTACATGTTTTTTCTCTGCCTTTGCTCGTTTTTGATTTATTCTACCTTTACCCGAAATTTTTGCACCTGAGTGCGACTTTTATTTCTTAGCATACTGAGAATGTGTTGAGTAATTTAATAAAAATTAAGCAAAATATTTACTTTAAGCAGCGCATGCTTTTAAATATAATTTCAACTTTAACCCTGGCGTGAGCATAGACCGTGTTTATTTAATGTTACCAGTCCCCATTGACTTCAATTAGTGCTGATGCACGGTTGTTACATGGCAAGTCGTGTGTTAACCGCATAATTAGGGTGGAAATCGTGTGCTCCTATATAAATTCTGTGAGTCAGTTCTTCTCGTTCAAAGAAAAATACTTATGGGAGTTGTGCATTTTTTTTTGTATTACATACGGGTGAAAGTGATTGTGAGTGACTGTGACAGTGTCACGTTGACTTACATACGCATCCTCTAGGAAGCTCCTCAGGTTTAATAATCTTGAGAACTGAGTACTAAGGAAACCCGCTGGGCAATCACACGCATAATTTCTTTGGATAAATCTTCGACAAAATCTTTCTACGTTGTAGACATAACCAGCCCTCTTGATACGGAATATTGGTCAGGTTTGCTTTGATATCCGACACCTAGGAGTTTATATCCATTTTTCAGTTGCTTTATCATTAGCTTGCAATCGCCGAAGGGTATGCCTAACTGTTCTTTATCAGGAACACCGTGAAGAAGTTTACTTGCAATACGATTTCCCAGAATGTTTCCACATTGCGGAGTCCATGTGAGGTTAACACAATTTGAGCGATCTCTTGAAAATATCGGTGACAGTTTGGTGCTACCTCAGAATTCAATAAGTAAAAACCAGACATGTTAAATAATGATTACTAATCGTAATGATTACCAGTTTGATTTACTTTTTTCTTGGGAAACCATTTAACCCAGATAACCCTAAAAGTTATGGAGTGGAAATTTTTCCACTTTTTCCCTTCCACACTTCTTAAAACAGATATAAAAACGTATTTATATGCTTTAAGCAAAAATTTATAAACAATTTTTATGTTCTTGGAGGGGTCCTATTTATAGTAAAATAAAATTTTTTCATTGAAATTCGCCATAAAAAATTAAAAATAGTTCATGTCAGTGAATGTATTCGATAACACACTTATTTTACTCTGCTTTCCAATATAAAACATTAACAAAATTTTAATTTTAGCCCCCTTAAATTAATTTACCTTTCAAAGCGTATGCTATAATTTTGCATTTTCCAAATTTCACAAACTTCAAAATCAAATATCTCACACTTCTATTGCAGATGAGCAAATTACAACTATTACTATTAATGCAGTTGCGCAATCTCTGCTGCGTATAACAGCGCGTTCCCGTTATTTGTTACCGTCCGCGCGTGTGAGTTATAATACATAAACTTGCCATCCTATATATAGGACATTGAGGTTATCTGGGTTAAGGACTGATTACCCTTACTTTAAACTTTTTATTATTATTTTCCAATTAACTAAAAATGTTAAATGAATGTTATTTTACGATTATTAGAAAAAATAAAAAAAAGTTGTTTGGACTACTTTTGATTATTTTAATTTTAATTATATTATTTTTTTTGTTTTTTTTTGGATTTTTCTTGATTTTTTTCAGTATTGTTGGAGAAGCACATAAATACGAGTATACATAATATACAAAAGTAATCAAAATACATCTTTTGATTATTTTTGATTTTTTTTTGATTGTTTTTTTTTTTTTTTGATAATTTCTTGATTTTTTCTAATCGTAATCAATTAATAGTTGCCTATTGTTGAAAAAAATTAAAATAATCATTACCAATTAAAAAATCCGTCTAATTAATTAATTACTAATTAGAGATTTGATGGCCGCTTAACTGTCGCTTGGAATGATTAACTCCTTCCTGATAGTGTGCCTTCTTTTCCAACCCGGTGCTCCTGTAATTGCTGAAACTTTAACACGGAAGACAGTACAACGATCCGGTAGTCTTAAAGAAATTTCCAAGTTACGTTACTTTGGAAAGACCTCACCTCAAAACCTAGCGTTTACGTTAGACCCAAATGTGTATATGGAATTGCTGTCTTCAGTGCCGAAGCACCGATTCGACTCAACCAAATCATCTTACTGGTAATATTTATCGTACAGTTACTATTCGCAACTGTTGCTATCACACAACTATCTGTTCATCCATGCAGAAGTATGCTAGAATGTCTTGTGGTCTCTGTGCTCCACCTAGACGATTCAGACGCTGATGTTGATGCTGCTCGGTACCCTGTTAGATTTATAGACAGAATATCAAGAGTGAGAGAACACCACCTTGAGGTGCAACCCGTGTGACAGTGTTATATCAACATACCCGAATAATGATATGAAACAAAATAAAATAAAATAAAATAAAATAAACTAAACTGAAATAAAATAAAATAAATAAAAATAAAATAAAGTTAATAAAAATAAATTAAAGTAAAAAAATAAATAAAATAAATAAAAATAAAATAATATAAAATAAATAAATATAAAAATAAAATAAGAGAAGTAAGGAAAGGGATGTTTACCTTTCATGAATACGCATCACGGATATAAGTGTCCGATCCTTACTCACAACTAGTACAAACTCTGCAAAAAAAATAACATAAAATATAATAAAATTAACTAAAATAAAATAAAATAAAATATAATAAAATTAAATAAAATAAAATAAAATAAAATAAAACAAAATAAAATAAAATTAAATAAAATAAAATAAAATAAAATAAAATAATATAAAATAAAATAAATAAAATTAAATTAAATAAAATAAAATTAAATAATATAAAAAAAAAATAAAAACAAAATAAAATAAAACAAAATAAAATAAACTGAAATAAAATAAAACAAAATAAAAATAAAATAAAATAAAATAAAATAAAATAAAATAAAATAAAATGAAAAAAATAAAATAAAACAAGTAAGGAAAGGGATGTATACCTTTCATGAATACGCATCACGGATATAAGTGTCCGATCCTTACTCACAATTAGTAAAAACTCTGCAAAACTGTTAATTTAAAGATACATAGCCCGAACACCATTTATCGGAAAAACCGATTGTATTGGAACTATATGGTATGTTCTTCCGATCTGGGTGATTTTCACTACACACATTGCATATATAATATTTACCAAACCTGCAAAAATTTTACGTTCCTAGCTTTTTAATTGCAACAGTTATGGGCCAAAACCCATTTATCAGAACAATTGCTTTAGCAAAATTTGATCAAGATATCTCAAAAACTGAGGGACTACTTTCCGTTAAAACAGACAGACGGACATCGCCTCATCGCCCTGATCATTTCGGTATACTTATTGGTGGATTTATCTCTTCTTCTTTTTCTCATACTTACAAACATCGGACCAAAGTTATAATACCATTTCATGTTCATGAAAGGTATTAAAAAATAAAATAAAACTAAATAAAGTTATCTTAATTAAGAGGAACTATGATAACGGGAGAAAAGGAAATGAAGGTCAAATTTAATAAAATGTATGTACAGGATACACATGTTTACACATCAAACTCCACGAGTACTTCGTTTTTTTTTTTTCAAAACGGGGTCGCCCCTTGGCAGTGGTTTGGCAAAGTCTCCGGGTGTACTGCTGCCATGGAAGGTTTCTCAGCAAAAATTCACCTTAGCAGATGCCGTTCGGAATCGCGAACAAACTTTAGGTCCCGCCAATTTGTAGGAAAAATTAGAAGTAGCACACCACACATTGGTAGAGAAGCTAGTCTTTAATCACCTCGGATGTATATATCGCGCTAATTATTTATTTTTATTTCTGCATGAACTCAAATGTCACGAATACTATTTATCTTCCTGTTATTCAAACAGTTGGTTCAGTGCATTGATGAGCTTATCCTCCATTGTGTAATAGCTCTTAAATGACGTCAAAATACTAAACCGATTAAAAGCAAATTCTAGTTTTAGCCCCTCAATCAATATTTACTTAATTGGCAGGCAAAAAGGATTACACCCCCAAAATGGCAACCACATACTCAATAAGTTATGTATGAATTAGCTATTTAAGTATGTATGTATGTGTGTAGGTATGAAGTTGATTTAGACAGGAAAACTTAGTAAAGGTAGACTTTTTGGATAACTTTATCCTCTTCTGCTGCTGAACTGTGAAGTATTTTGTTGTTATTGATGTTAGAGAAAATTAGAAAAGTTTGCCTGGTATTTTGTGGAATGAAATGTTTCCAAGTCACCAACTTGCCATATGATTGATTCTCGAGCTCTGGTTTGCAAACAATGTGACTGCATCAATACTGCCGTTAAATTCTAATATTTTAGTCCAATCGATTTAATCAAATTTTCCGTTTTGTATTGGTGTTCTTAAAAATAATTTAATTTCTTTGAATGCCTTCGTTTTATTCATCATAATTTGTTGGCGCTTAGCCGCAAATACTATTTTGTCTGTTGCCTATAATTACTTTTACGCTCTAACTGCCGAAAATTGAAAACACAAGTTGGTCCAATCATCCTTAAGAAAATCTTCTACGCTAGAGCTGGTTTGTCCATTCGCATAACATGTCCCGCTGAGTTATGGTCCTATTTGCGTACAGCTAGTACTGCTCACAACTAAATTTCTTTCGGTTCTAGAGGTTGCTTTCAAGGGAAGAGCAATAAATCTTTCTCTGGAATACTCGAAGGGCCATCTCATCTTCGGAGTCATACTTTACGACAGGAGTGATGCGGAGACTTAGAGAGCGTCGTCTTTGTTTGTGGACTCAACTTCTTTGTTGAATACAGTACAAAGGATCACTTGCTAAGGGCCTTTTACACGATAGAACAGCTGATTCTAATTGTAAGTCAGACAAAAGGAAAATTCAATTTGGCTTTACACGTTATGTTGGTTTTCATACGTAAGATGTGACATATACACATGACAAAACCATATCGTGTAAAAGGCCTTTTACCAAGAGTTATTCTTCATTGAAAAACTCGGCTGGCATACTAGTTGGTATCTGCTTCAGCACCATACCAGTTGACATACAGTCATCATATACCTCAATATCATACCATTCAAAATACTAGTCTGTATATACATCAAGATCATACCAGTTTACATACTAGTAAATAAATACACCAGAATTATACCAGCTGTCATACTAGTCAACATATGCATCACTGTCACACCAGTTACTTCACCAATTCATAGTACATTAGTTAATATTTTGTTTAATAATACACGAATATTGCAAAAGTACATTACAAACAACTTTATTGAAAACTCGGTCATTAGATATAAAATATATGTCATCAGATAGGAAAATATATCTATCACTATATTAAACAAATGAAATAAATTTAACAAAAATATAGTCGCTATTCATGGCAATGTTACCCTTGGAAAACATTTCTAAATATAATTTACGTCCTTTTTAATAATAGTCCTTTTTTTTATTGAATTTTATAATTGAGTTCACAGGCATAAATCTTTAATTTTTCTTGAAACATTTTATGGAAAATTTTAAAATTTAAATATTAATCTCAGATAGAATCCAATCCATACTTGTAAAAATATATTTACATAAAATTAAGGAAATTCAAGCAAGATTAGCTTTTTATGTTGAAAATTTTAGGTTTTGGAGTTTTTTGCAAATAACTATGCAGATAACTCGCTTATGAAATTCTAGTACATAATGTGCAAGTCCTTAGTAACAAAATTTTATAAAAGTACTATCTTAACCACCTTCTTATTGAATGTGCCTCTGCAGCTTTTAAACGATTCCGTTGGAGATTTATTGTTATTTTATTTATGAAAACTGCATTTCACAATCACGATAAATCAACCCTGAAAAATAACAACAATTCAATATTTCTTATGTGAATATTTTAAAACCTTTTTATAAGAAAAAGGTTACTTAAATTATTCCAAAAAGAAATCTTATTTACTTACCCGATTGATTTGACAAATGCATGATTAAATAATTTATATGGTTGTCGTAGATGACATAGCGTCTTCTTCTTCCTCATCCACACCTTGTCAAACTATCACATCTTTGTTTTTGTTTACATTCTTTGTTTACAGTTCTTGAAAAAGCTATTGAGCTCGCTTCGTGTTTTATTTATTTTTAATAAAAATTCGCTGTAAATTCATATTAAGTGCTTTGTGATACCAGTTTAAAAAATTTGGTGATTTATGTGTGTCTGTCATAGGTGGAAAGCTTAGAAAATAGGCGGATCGTTATTGCGCGTTCCCTCTCACATGTGCATTTTGACATAAGGGCGATACGTTGCCAAACGGTAATTACGTGTTGTTGGCCGCTTGCGGCAACCATATATAATTTAATCAGAGACAAATGATCTTTTCGTTTTCACTTTTCTTCGTGGTTTCATTTGAATATTTCTTATTCGTTGTTGCTTCGCTGCTGCGCCGTTATTGCAGTAGCGACATCGCAAAAAACAAGGGTGATTTTGGTTACATGCACGTACAAGGTGGCGTAAAAGTAATCCTCCTATCAGAAAATGCTATAAATTTTGCGATTGGCCCCTAAAGTCAGTTCTGTTTTGACATTTTTGTAGTAAACACATGCGAAATACACGTTAATAAACAATGTTACGCTACACTGCTCCAGAACGCGGAATATTGCTGACTATTTATTTGACCAATAATCGCTCGGGGCCAAACGGTTACTGTGAATGGTGAGCGCTACAGAGCAATGATCAACGAGTTCTTTTTGCCGCAACTTGATGAATTGGGATTGGAAAACATGTGGTTCCAACAAGACGGTGCAACAGCACACACTGCACGTGCCACAACCGATATGCTGAACATCGGAAGCTTACTTTTGCGCCACCTTGTACATACATGATTTGCAACACAAATGTACTATTTAAACCATGTCTTTAAAGGATTACGTCGTTGTTAACTGAACGATTGCGGCGCTAATACTGAATTGTTTTCTTTTTCGCTCGTGTATGCATGCATCGACAATTTTAGAGGGTTGTTGCTGCTTATGATAGCGGAAACGTTGCAGTCACTCAAACTGCTATGAATAAGCCCACGAAATTATAGTTAATGAACTAGTATGTTTACTAACCAGTTTGACAGTTGACTGCAGGTTATCAACAGTGGCATGGCTTCCAAGGCACAGGTGCCCGGTTTATTTATATGATGACAGTTGATACTTCGTATGGTCCATGTTCATCGCTGGACCGACTTTCTTCACTTATTACGGCCAATGATATCAACATTAGCTTCATACGCCAGCAATTGCACGCTCTTGTAGTAGATTGTGCCTGCATACAAGAAAAAGACATATCAAGGATTAGGCAAATCACACTTAAGTTCCCATCTGGAGTCATGCCATCGTCGGACCATATTTGTCTTAAAAGGTAATGCAGGATTTTTTAACGCTCTTTAACTTGAGGTTCGAACACCTCGGCATCAAGTTCGCCCTTTCCGGACGCTTTATTAGTTTTGAGCCGGAATATTGCCACAGTCACTTCATCATAGTCAGCTGGGACGGAGTGGGACGTTCTTTCTATTGTCGGGAATTGGAGTCATATAATCCGCAATTTAGAAAAAAAGAAAAATTTTCTCTTTAGAATTAAATCGCGCTCTGTACAGTTTCAATTATTGTCCCTGCAGGAATTTGCCTTGGCCGTTTCTTTCTCCTAAAGAGCTGTTTTACTCAGCAAAACAAATATATTTAAATATTTTTTCATTAATTCGACTCCCGTGTTAAATTGCAATGCTGGCTAGGCAAGCAATCACTCCCGAGCCCAAATGTCATAATGGCGATATTTACATAAATGTTAAACACTTTGCAAATAAAATGAGCTAGAAATAGAAAAGAGTTTCTGTAGAGATATATGTATTATGGAGTACATAACTCAAAAATATATGGTTTTTTAAAAAATTCTAACAACAGGAAACGGCCTTCAGATCGTAACAAATTTGCATCCTTCTTATCTATCTCCTACAGAAAAACGATATTTTGAAATCCGATTACAGTCTAGAGGTAAAAAGAAACAAGTTGTTGCTCATCTTGTTACATTTTTGGTGGAAAAAATTCCGACAAAATTCTTCATCACGTCATTTATCAGCGTTTTTAATCGTTATGATCAAGACAACTCTTTAGCATACTAGTTGCGCCAACTGCACAAGGTTCCAATATTAACTTAGACCTTCATCTTGTGTCAGCAAAGATATGCACATGAATTAGCTAAGGAGGTGCGCATAAGAAGGCAAGTAAAGTTTCTCATTGAGAAGCTGCCTACAATACGGGCAGTTCATAAACTCTCCACACGGCTCTCGCATAGTAATATTTCACTGAAAAGTAAGAAAGTATCAGGGACACAAATAATACTCTTTCCACCCCAAAATTATGTTTACTCCACCAAAAAGATTTACTTTTGCATTTGCAGTCATTAGACAAAGTATCCTTAGCAAGTCTCGGTAACTTCGCCACTGATTTTAGCTGTTTCTTTAATTAGAATCGTCCATTGGATTTTATGAGACCAGCCTAGCCTAAAATGTACTCAATTTGAGTGCAGCTAGAGTGTTTTTTTTATTGTTTTGAGTTTATTTAACTAAAAGCAAACGATTATACTTGGATAACAAATATTTGAGATGTAAAACTAATATTTAGTTACATAAAACTGCTGAAGTCTGAGTATTTATAATTTGCATTTGAAACCGAATATTCATCCATCAGTAAGCGGTTATAGCCACTGGAAAACTAGACACCAGGAAATGCGTGTCAGATTAACATCCGCCAGTTACTGCACCACATGAGGCGAAAATAAAAATTTCAATATTAAAGCTTTTTATTTGATTAAGCAAAAATAACAAGTAAGAAAACATAATTTCGTGTCTAACGGAACATTATATACTCAGCTCTGAGCTTTAGCAACAAAGTTGGAGTTATTTTTTCGTTGATATAAGAAATGCCTTCATGCACCCAACAAGCAAAGGAAGGTTAAAATAAATTTTTAAAAAGCTTTCCGAAATTAATATTAAGCTTACGCAATTCTGAATTTTTGTTTATAAAACGGGTGAAAATAAACGTTTTATAATCAAAACGGCACGTTGATGAAAAGCTTATTAATGTAAGCAATTAAAAACTTTCAAAAAAAGCTTTTTAGAATTGTTTTTTCTGAAACTTTATTCAAACCATGTTTTTTATATTATTGAGCTATTGCAATTAAATAAATGAATAAATAAATAAATTTTAATCATATATTGAAAGCTACAACTTACCTTCCGCTTACCTTCTGTTCAGGACTCAAAGAGTAGTTTTTAAGAATGCGCTTTCCAATTCCATTGATGTATCTTCGGGAGATAGCCATCTTGGCCCAATTCTGTTCTTGCTTTTCATTAATTATATCTCTAGCACTATAAAGTTCTCTAAAATTTTGATGTGCGCGAAGATTCAACGACTCGGCAATATATTTAAAAAAAAAAAAAAAAAAGGCGTGCGTTATGCTGATGCGCCCCTCTTGTCGGTTGGGCGGGATGGTGGGTTATCCGTTAGGAATCATTATTATATTAAAACAATTATTAGTAAATTGAAGAAGTGATTAAGTTGCAGCCATGATTTTTGCGTTTTCGTCCTTATTCTCATGGAAAATCTTTTGTGAAAAGAATTTGAAATATTTTGTTGAAAAGAAAAAATGTACAAATAGTTTTCTCTGGATATTTATAAAAAGTTTACTCTGAACTTACAAATAAACTTAAGGCAAAATTAGCCTAGACTTAGAATAACGTGACTTGAATTAGTTTAGAAAAGAACTGAGAGTCAATTATTCAAAGTATAATTCTTTAATTTTTTTTATTTGACGTATTGCTTTCTAATTGCCATATGAATTTCATTAATCCAAAAATTTAGTATGCTATGCAATACGAGGTGTGTTCAAAAAGTATCGCGAATTTTGAATTTTCGCTGGTTACGTATATTCGAATTTCGAATTTTTTGTGGCGTTATGTTGGTACTCATGTCTCTCACTTATGCCGACAAGCTCGGCCATTTTGAATGTTCAGTTAATTGTTGACAGCTGCTTTGCTTGCACGTGTTTTGGATCGTCTTCGAATTTTACGCGAAATTCTTACCAAAATTGCTCAATTGTGACCAAAAACAGCATCGCATGAACATTGCTAATGAGATGTTAAACTCTGTCCGCGACGACCCAAATTTGCTCCAGAGGGTCATAACTGGTGACGAATCGTGGGTTTATGGTTATGACGTGGAAACCAAAGCTCAATCATCTCAATGGAAGCTGCCGCACGAACCAAGACCGAAAAAAGCGCGCCAAGTTCGGTCGAATGTGAAAGTTTTGCTGACAGTTTTCTTCGATTGCAGGGGTGTGGTGCATCATGAGTTCTTGCCACAGGGAAGAACGGTCAATAAGGAATGTAACCTGCAAGTTATGCGCAATTTGCGCGAAGCAATCCGCCAGAAACGCCCGTGTTTGTGGAAGAACAAAAATTGGCTTTTGCACCACGATAACGCCCCTGCTCACGCATCGTTGCTTGTGCGCGACTTTTTGGCCAAAAACAACACACTAATGATGCCGCAGCCACCGTATTCCCCAGATCTGGCCCCCTGTGACTTTTTCTTGTTCCCTAAACTGAAGAGGCCCATGAAAGGACGACGTTACGCTTCTCTTGACGAGATAAAGACGGCATCGAAGGAGGAGCTGAACAAGATACAAAAAAATGATTTTTTGAAGTGCTTCGAAGATTGGAAAAACCGTTGGCACAAGTGTATAATATCTCATGGGGATTACTTTGAAGGGGACAAAATAGATATTCATGAATAAATAAATAATTTTTGAAAAAACACAAAATTCGCTATACTTTTTGAACACACCTCGTATATGCAGGAATTTTATTAAGAATATTAAGAAAAGTTATATGGTAGCACAGTTCACTCACGTCTCTCTTTGAGCTAAGAAACTTCACTTGAAAGTCAAAAATCTCGAGTATTCCAAGTTTCTAAGTTAAGCTATGTTCTGGGTAACTACGTGCACGTGCTGTTCATTTGTTTGATGTCGGGTTTTCAAGTCAAGTTAAGCCTAAGTCTAGGCTAATTCGGCCATAAAGATGAAAAAGCTTAAATATAGCTTATTGCAAATAGTTTACTTTATATTTTTTTTTAAAAACATTTACAGAAACGCTTGTTGGGCATACTTGAAATCAATACTAAGAACTCGGATACCCACATCGATAGAGTCATCTGTGTTTCCTGGGAATATTTTTGCTGTAGCTTTATATGGAAAGTGGTGGTGGTTAACATTCGCATTTCTTTTTGTCAAGAAACTTTGGAAGCAAAATAACTAAAATTGATATAGAATTGTTTTAAGCAGAGATATCAACTGTTATATCCGTCTACGGTTCTTTTAAAAATCTTTTATAAAAAACTGAGTGTGGCCCCTACCGGATTTTTTTCAATTCTTAGTGTCTTATTCCTCGCAAATAAGAGCAATCTTTGAGTCAAATTTTTATACGATACTTTAAATGGTTTTTGATATAAGATTAATAATGTTTGTTAAATTGCCCTATTCAAAAGTGGGCGGTGCCACACCCTTTTTCGAAAATCTACAAATAAAAACTTAATTCAGTGTCACAATTTCAATCAAAACCCCAAAGTTTGGCAGAGAATTATCACTTTTTTTGCATTTCAAAAATATTCGAGAAATAAAATTTCCTTATTTGCAGAAACGTTGGAGCATGAAAATCAAGGACTCTCTCTACATGCCAAGATTCAATAAGATATCTCAAAATTGTTTTCACAAGTGGACGCGCATAGAGGAATTTTTTTAATCAACTTCTGTTTTAATTTCAAACACTTTGATATATTTAAATCAGACCTGTTAATTAATGATTACTAGTTGTAATGATTATCGGCTTGATTAATTGTGTTCTTGAAAATCTATTTTATTACTAATTACCATAACTTTCATATTTTAATGTTTATTTTCCATTTAATTATGATTTTTTACGATTATTAAAAAAATCAAAAATAACCAAAAAATAGTTGCTTTGATTACTTTTGATTATTTGATTTTTTTTTGATTTTTTTACATTTTTGATATTTTTCAGTATTGTTGTAGAAGCACGTAAATATACACATCAAAAATACGGAAAAAAAACATTATAAAAAAAATCTAAAAAAATTTAAAATAATCAGAAGTAATCGAAACAACTGTTTTTGATTATTATTATTTTTTTCTGATTTGTTTTGAATTTTTTTTAATCGTAATCAATTATTGATTGCCGTTTTTTGAAAAACAATGAAAATAATAATTTCCAATTAACAAAGCCGTCTTATACTGTGGTTACTAATAACTAATTAAATTTAACAGATCTCTTCTTAATCAATACATTTACCGAGCCGTTTATGCCGTTACGACCTACCGCTAGGCGAACAAAATTGCTTAACCCTCTAACAGGCCAATTTTTGTTGCAAATGAAAAAATTCATACCTAGTAATTCAAGTGCCATAAACTCGAATTTTAAGTCATATGTCAAAAAGGGTTAAAATTTCGCTTCCGGGACTGAAACCCCCATCCCGCCTCTAGCCGAACTTGCCTATTAACTTACCAACAATTTTGTTTTTTACTACAGAAATCCTTTTTATTACTTTTTTGTAGTTACCAAAAAATTAGAGGCTTTGGGGTTATATCTGTTTAATTTAACCCCGCCTAAAGGAAGCTCTGCCGGCTAGAGGGCTAAGATACTTCCTGAGCTAGGTTCAGCTGAGTATAAAATCAACTTTATTACAAACGTACATGCATACATACTTAAATCAGTATGCGCAATATATTGCATGTTATTTACTAATATTTAACATGCTCACAATATTAGCATCCCTATAGGGAAAATCTATAAAATTTTGCTTTGTTTCTACTGCGTTCAGCATCAGTACTACTTCATCCTAAATAACCTTTGCATGCACTTAAGGATGTTACCCCGAGTCGGAAAACCCGATTATATAATAATAAATTTTTTTCATTTAGAAATAAATTGATTTGTACAAAATCGGTTTTAAATCGGTTTATGAATTGATTTTTGCTTATAGTAATATTTTTTATATGAAAAACTACTATTCGATGTATTAGTAAAAAATATATTATGAATAACAAATTCATTTGAAAATCGTTTACTATAGTAAGTATACGAAACTAACCATATTGATGCCGTAGCGATTCCGATTCGGATTCAAAATATTTTTCCTTAATACTATGGAAAGTGATAGGTCAAACTGTATTCGAACTGTCAAAATTCAGTTGTTTCTTGCTATGTTCATTCTTTAGTATTTTTTATAGCTAGTAGTGCTACGCATACAAGGTATGTTAACTTTAGTCGCCTAACGGCAGTACGTAACGGCATAAACGGATGGAGATAGATATTGACTTACTTATGTAAATCAAAATGTTCAGGAGGAAAAAATAAAATGTCCGTCCCTCCACCTGTGAACACGATAACTTGAGTAAATTTTGAGATATTTTATTGAAATGGTATGCAGGTTCCTTGGTAGTCATCTCCGAGCGCTATTTAAAATGGGCGAAATCAGATGATGTCCACGCCCACTGTTTATATAGAGAATATTATTCAGTACATAATACACTTATAGGGATTAAATTTGGTGTGTACATTAATGTTGAGGCAGAAAAGAAATTTTTAAAGAAATTTTTTAAATGGGCGTGGCACCGCCCACTTTTGATTAAGTCATATTTAGAAATAATGTTAATCATAAATCAAAAACCGTTCAAGATGTCGAAGTTAAATTTGAAATTTGTTGTTTTCGGAAGCCATTTTATAAAAATATTAATTATTCGTCGGAACCAATAAAATCGGACCCATATGACATATTGCCTCCATACAATCGATTGTACCGATAAACAAGTTTTAAGCTATAACTAACGGAATTAATTAGATAGGAACATAAAATTTGGCAGCTTATTTTAAAATTTTATTGGTTAGACCAAAATTTTTGTTTCCCATAATAGTTCACTACTAATTATATAAAACGAACTTAGACATCCTTTCTTCTTTATATTTTAATTTTTTGAATATGTGAAAGAATTTATTTTTTTATTGAAAAATAAATTCTTATTTATCTCAAAAAAATTTTTCTGGCTTCTTATAATAACGTTTTATGTCATCCTTCATTTCAATTAAAGTTTCACCAATTTCGTTTCTATTTTCAAGAGTTTCTATTAATTCGTACATAATCCCGTCGACCTTCTCGGTGGAATTTTCTAATAATGTTCTAGTCAATGAACGTCTTTTATAAATAAATTTTATCAAACTTTTACCTTTTACAGCCGTTCACATCCTTACTGGGACCTTCGCTGTTCAAAACGTTACACTATTCCTTTCATTTTTGCTCCACCCTTACCCACTTTGTTGCACTATTTATAGAGTTTCCTGCAGGGATATTATTTGGGTATGCGTGTGTGCAAGTATCATATTCTGTGGGAGTGCGCTACAAAGTTTTAGTCAAAGATACGCTTGGGGCTCATGATAATTCCTAAATTCTCCTGTTTAACGGTATTACGCGTGTTTTCATACATATTTACATATAAATGTTAAATGAAAATCCTTCGCCAATATGGCCAAAACACTAAATCGGCGCCTTAATTTCAAGCACTCCATAATTTGTTGTTATCATGGGCGCCATTAAATAATCGTACTTAATGCTTCAATGGAAAAGTATGTAATAACACGCAAGATTGTGAATATTTGTATAACTAAAGCTGGTTTGAGTACCTGCATCTACAGTGTAATTCGAGCAATTTAACGAGGGCTAAGTGGAAAACTACACAATCTCAGCTGGCGTTGTAAAAACACCGAATCTTTGAATTTATTCAAACGCTCCCTCCCACTCGTAATGACAAATGAAAACTATTGAGCCCATTCTGAGATGGTGTGTTTTGAAGAAAATCCCATAGAGTCGTCCTAAAACAAATGCTGAGCTGTGGCGAACTTAAAACGTGTGCTGAGGTAGGGAAGCCGAGAGAGCGTGATGTTCAACTAAGCCGGCATCGTGGTAATGTGAATTTTTGGGAACATTTTTTCATGGCAGAATATTGCATTCTTGGAGTTAGCTGACCCCAGCTGAGAGGCAACATCACCTGAGTAAACTATTTCTTAAATATTTGTGATGCCAACAGTCCCAAGACTTTTACCAATAGACCAGAAATATACCTACACATTCAGGGGTGGACTTAGGCTTCGGGAGTTGGGACAGTACAGTTTTTAACACAAACTGTAAGGTTATATTCTCTTACAGAAACGACTGGAAAGAAGAGGAATTCACTCAGAAATTTGTCACTTTAGTTTTCACTGACAGATCGGCTCTTGATGTCTCAGAGACGAAGGAGGTCCTTGAACTCCTGGGACTTCTCAATTGTCCGATCTCTCAGGACTTTCTTAGTGAGGAATTCACTCAGAAATTCAACATTTCAATTTTCACTGATAGATCCAAATTGGCCTGTGGAGTAAGAGCGGGTATTTTTTCAGCACTCCCCAACATGTCCCTATCTATGCGTCTCCCAGACCCAGCGATTGTAATTCAATACGAAATCTACGATATCCAGGAGGCATGTGTGCTGTACTCTTTGCGGACATCACCGGTAAAAGGATATCAATTTTCTCTGACAGCTAGGCGGCTTTTCGGGCACTCGGATCAACAACGATTATATCGAGCCTAGTTAGTCAGTGCAGGGAGTGGATCATGAACCTGACATATCGTCCATCTAATATGGGCATAGTATCACACAGAAAATGAGATGGAAGATGAGCTGGCGCAGCGTGGATCTGCTCGTGGCACTCCTGAATTGTCGGATCTCTTAGAACTTTCTTAGCGTGGCTAAGGATAGGTGGAAGCGTTTGCAGTCCTGCAATGTGTCAAGGAGTCTGTGGTCCTCCTACAACGAGACACGATCTTCGACCCTTCTGAGGGACCTATTCATACTAGTTGCTGTGCTCACTGGGCATTGAACTATCCGGGCGTACGCGGCATGGATGGGTATGCAGCACAATACCTCGTACCACAGTTGCAACCTTCCGTGGGCGGAAGAGTCGGTGGTGCACCTGCTGTGCGATTGTCCAGCGCACTGCCGTAGCAGAACAAAATTTCTAGGGAAACCCCTCTTTAGGACCCTCTCCGAGTTTAGTGATAATAAGCCCAGGGAGCTTCTAAAATTTTCGAACTCAACGGAACGGATACAGTGAGACAGGAGTCCCACCACGGTCTTTTGAAATCTTGCCAACTTTCCTTTATAGTTTTTAAAACGACGCATTAGCGCTAATTGGAGTCTTATGGGACTCGCCACTCCAACCAACCAACCAGTGTTTATGGTATAAGGGCTAGAAACAAAGCGGTATTCTTGTTAGAAAATTACAATACGAAATAGTATGAAAAGTCGAACTTGTAATTAAGGACTGTAACCGAAACCATGACCGAGTGAGACCGAATCATTTTGTAAAGCCTAACCCGAAACCGAAGCCGTAACCGCTATTTAGATCTGAAAATGAACGAAGCCAAACCGTTTCAAAAGGCGGAACCGATTCTAAACGGTTTTGACTTTCGTGGGTATATTCAAGTGGTTTGCAAATTGCTATTATTCGGTATTGGTGCCTAAACAGGATGAAGGCAACTGCGTTCATCATAAATATACAAAGTGTTTCCAAAAACCAAATAACTGATTATTCATGTTAAGTTTATTTTAGGTAAAAATAGTCAAAGCTCTGGTTATACTTATGGAATGAAATGCAAAAAAATTAACTAGTGTACCATAAAATAAAATAAAATAAATAACAAAAAAAAAAAAAATAAAATAAAGTAGAATAAAATAAAATAAAATAAAATAGAATAAAATAAAATAAAATAAAATAAAATAAAATAAAATAAAATAAAATAAAATAAAATAAAATAATATAAAATAAAATAAAATTAAATAAAATAAAATAAGATAAAATTAAATAAAATAAAATAAAATAAAATAAAATAAAACAAAATAAAACAAAATAAAACAAAATAAAATTAAATTAATTTAAAGGAACTATGATAGCGGAAGGAAAGGAAAGTGAGGGAAAGGAAGCGATAAAAGGAAAGAAAAGCAAAGTAGCGGATCAGCAAGAAAACAGACAGTAAAATGTAATAAAAGGGAGTAGCTAATCACTAAAATAAAATAAAGTTTTGTGTTTGAAAATCATCCACTGGGCGAGGTCTAATTTAATTAAATTTATGTAGAAGATACACCGAAATAAATGTTGAAGAACGAAACTGGAACCAAAGCGGAAACATGCTACAAAACCGAAACATTGTTTTAATCAGTTTAATACCTTACTTGCAATGCTACCAAAACCCTTAGTTATGTTGGGTTCTTTTCAAGCTTGATTTCCCAATTCTATTATCTTCGACACCGTCGAGTTCAAGGTATACTTCGCCCACTCTCTTCATAGAATTGTTTTACAAAAACATTTTTAGCGGGCTTTAAAAATATACAAAAATATTATTTTAATACAATTTCTATCTAGGTTAAATTGCCTATGACTGGAGATTTTTTTCTCATATCGCCCCTTCGTTACCAAGGTCCCCTGCATCCAATTTGTTAGTGCGTATGTGAGGCTTAGTTAAAGTTTGTGAGTATTAATTAACCGCAGTAACCTGGAAGCTCCATTAAGGAATAGTTAAACTTTAGCACTTGAAACAAATTCCATACAGTTTTTACTTTACCACTTGCCCACCCGTCGCTCTCTGCTAATGCGGTTACTATGCAATTGCCCTGCAGGGAAGACCGTAACTGGTAAGACAATTTTCCGGAGTAGAACTACGTCTAAAGTGCCAAGTAGGAACTACTTACTGGTATAGTAAAAAAAATTTCGCTAGTTTATACCTCATGGGGTTGCGGAAACGGGTGCTGTATTCTCTCAACACAAAGGCGTGAGTGCCAAGTACTCGTGGAGTTCGATGTGTAAACATGTGTATCCTGTACATAAATATAATTAAAGCAGGACTCGCATAGTGGTTGAATTTGAACCACAAAACTTTATTTTATTTTATTTATTCTGTCCCTTCTCTTCTATGCTGTTCCTCTAATTTTTATTACATTTGTATTTTATTGGCTTTTCTCTTCTTTCAACAGTCTTTATTTTTAATTATTTTTTTTTTGCTTCCTCTCCATGCTTGCTTTAGTTTCCTTCCCGTTATCATAGTTTCTTTTCATTTAATTAATTTTATTTCATTTCATTTTATAATACCTTTCATGAACATGAAATGGTATTATAACTTTGGTCCGATGTTTGTAAGTATGAGAAAAAGAAGAGATAGACCCACCAATAAATATATCGAAATGATCAGGGCTATAAGCTGAGTTGATTTAGCAATGTCCGTCTGTCCGTCTGTTTGGACGCAAACTAGTCCCTCAGAGTCCATTTAGAGATATCTCGATGAAATTTGGTAAGAGGTATCCATTGTAAAGCATTGATCATTTGTCGGAAACAGCATGATCGGACCAATACAACGCATAGCTTCAATATAATCGATTGTTCCGATAAACGGAGTTTGGCCTATAACTATTGCAATTAAATAGCTAGGAACGCAAAATTTTTCAGGTTTAGTACATATCATATTTGTAATGTGTGTAGTGAAAATCATCCAGATCGGACCCACATAACATATAGCTCCCATATAATCGACAGCTTCGATAAATGGGTTTTGGACCAGGGTTCAGAAAAATGTTTTTTTCAAATAATTAAAATTCATTCATTTCAATTTTAAATCATTCTGAAAAACAAAGTTTTTGAATTTGTTTATGCTCTGATAAACTTTGAACGCAAATGTATTTTTTCTTTCATTTGTTAAAATAAAAGAATACATTTTTTTATTTATTCTACAAGTGAAACATTTGCATCATAAGCGGCTATATTCTTAACTAAGGCGCTACAATAACGCAACCAGTCTCATTCCAGGCTCTTTTGTCCTCTTTCTAAAATGAGATAAAGGTAGAACTCCATGAGTAGCCTCTTTCTAGACCTGAGTTCATTTTATAGTTGTGTAACAGATGTAGCTAAGAAAAGAGGTGAGGCTAAGAACGCCGAAGAGTCTATTATGGGGTTCAAACTCTTTTGTGTAGCATGTAGAGGATACATTCCGAAATATTTAGCTAACTGCAAGACCATCTGCATGCTAAGAGGCTGGGTTCCAAAATGGAATTTCTAATGTAAGACTTGTAGATTAATAGAGACTGCGATCCTTTAGGACCGCCATATAGGATATGCAATAAAGGGAAGTGTTTGAGTGTCATATGTGTTGGATAAAACCGGTGAGAAAAGAATTAAGACACACCACCTCTTTGTTGATATGCCTGTATGCGATTTTATTGTCCCGTAATTAGTATGGGCTCCGTGGATCTAATGGCTGAATAGTGTGATGCCGGATCTAATCATAGTGCTTACAGAGGAAATGCCTTATGTCCCTAGCCGTCGTATTTTCGTCCCACAGATGTCTATTTATGTTTATAGACATATGGCATTTAAGTATGTAAGTAATTGGTCTTATGTAAATCTTATATTTAGATGCGAATTTTTGTAAGAATTCCCTACTCGAAAAATGTTAACATCCTATGTTGAGGGTTTACACCTCTTTTTATTTTATGTTCTTTGCCACACGTTTGATACTTGTGAGTTATGGGAAAATACTTATTCTCATTTATTATCACATGCTAAGGAAGCCAATAACACACGACACACTCAACGTTTTGACTAGTATAGAAATATAAAAGAAGACTTCGTAAACATATTGTGTAAAACTCTAAGCCCACTGCCCATCTTAAGAGCCCACCTTCATACCTTTTAAGTAGCGTATCGAAATGATGATACGACAGGTCAAACATTTCACAAGATTTCACTAAACGTATTCTATAAGTATATGAAAAATTAAAACAAACTTTTTGAGAATGAAAAATAAATGTATTTCAAACATTTGTAATTTTTCGAATTTTCATTTGAGATTTATGATTCAAAACAAACATTTGCTACAAGGAGTCTTTTGGGAAAACAAATTATATTTCAAACATTTTCTGAACCCTGTTTTGGACTTTAAATTTTGCAATTAACAAGCTACAAAAGCAAAATTTTGCAGGTTTGGTACACATTACATATGTACAATCGATTTTTCCGATAAATGGGGTTTGGCCTATGTATCTTTCAATTAACAGTATTGCAGAGTTTGTACTAATTGAGAGTAAGGAGCAGACACTTAAAATCGTGATGCGTACTCATGAAAGGTATAAAGTCTACGGCACAGTCGAAGACATCCCTTTCCTTACTTGTTTTTTTTTTTTTTAATTTATTTTTTTATATTTTATATTATTTTACTTTATTTTATTTCACTTCGTTTCATTTCATTTTATTTTTATTACTTTTTTAATTTTATTTTATTTTATGTTATTTTATTTTATTTTATTTCATTATATTTTATTTTATTTCATTTCATTATATTTCATTTTATTTTATCTTATTTTATTTTATTTTATTTTATTTTTTAAATTAAATTTTATTATATTTCATTTTACTTTATTTTATTTTACTTTATTTTATTTTGTTTCATTATGTTTTATTTTATTTCATTTCATTTTACTTTATTTTATTTTATTTTATTTTATTTTATTTTATTTTATTTTATTTTATTTTTTAAATTAAATTTTATTATATTTCATTTTACTTTGTTTGATTTTACTTTATTTTATTTTATTTTATTTTATTTTATTTTATTTTATTTTATTTTATTTTATTTTTTAAATTAAATTTTATTATATTTCATTTTACTTTATTTTATTTTACTTTATTTTAAGTTATTTTATTTTATTTGATTTCATTTCATTATATTTAATTTTACTTTACTCTGTTTTATTTCATTTCATTATATTTAATTTTACATTATTTTATTTCATTTTATTTAATTTTTTTTAATTTTATTTCATTTTCTTTTATTTGATTTTATTTTATTTTATTTTACTTTATTTTTTTGATTATATTTCATTATATTGCAATCAGAGTGAGTGGGTTCAATTCTCCACAAAATCCTCTGAAAATAGCAAAACTATACGAATTAATCTGACGAGAAATCGTGGCTGTTTTCGAAATAGTACTATAACTATAGCCTGTATATGTTTGTTGCTTTCAATTTCTCCTCTAATCAAAAATAATAATAATTAACCAAAAATTATTATCAACTGGTCTTAAGCTCGTTGAACTTACAAAAATATGTAAAAATGAACAGACCATAAAAACAACAACAAAAATTATTTTGTTTTATTTTATTTTATTTTATTTTATTTTACTTTATTTTATTTCATTTACTTCAATTTATGTTATATTAGGTATTTTTTGCATTTCATTCCATAAGTACAACCACAAAGATTACATAAACAAAACAAATTTACCAAAGTCTTGAGTGATCCGAGCTAAAATAAATTAAACATAATAATCACTTAGTTTGCCTATTGATAGCATTCATCGTGTTTAGGCAAGATTACTGAAAAATAAAAAGCAGCAAAGCACTTACATGCACACACATCCACATAAGCAAAGCAGTCAAATAAGATTTCTATACACAAGGCACAGTCGATTACAAGCAGCGACGCTTGACTTTGCTGGACAGCCCTTACCGAGCCCTAAGATGTTTACACATCAATAAATACTGCGAAATATGAAAGTGCCCGAATGAAAGCTTCTCCCTACAGGGTAAAGTCCAAATGCAAGTTTGAAGAAATACAAATCTCACAAACAACAGCTTAGAAGGCCATGAAATGATAAACACAAATGAGATACAACAACAAAGAATAACTTGCAAATTACATTGCCATGCCGTCGTATGATAGCGAGTAAATGCCGAATGTAATGGAAGTCCCGTTTAGTGTAGTTGCTGTTTTTATTGTTGTCATAAGCTTTTTACAATTGCATTTCACAAAATGCAAGCAATTGAAGGAAGCTGAGTGGCTTTCATTTGCTGCCTTGTGCCTTGTGCCTCGTGTCTTTTGCGACAAAGCAATTAAGTAAAAGTGTTCTCTAATCTTTCGTACCTGTTGCGTGCAAGACTGCCAAGGTTATGATTTAATTATAAATAGAATGGTTACCTGATGAATGAGTGAATTGCCGGATGTAAGACTAGAGGGGATGGCATTAGATTGGATGTTGTAAAGTTATTTATAAATTAACTTTTTGTATTGCGTTGGTGACCACTTACAATTAAGACAACGTTGACCACACTACCCACATACGTCGTCTGGATTTTCGGCTGCAGTTTCAGATTACTTTCCGTTTTCATTATTGGCTCCAGCTTCTAATATTGGTTTGTTTTTGTTCAGGTTATTGCAGTTATAAATTTAGAAACAAGTCCCGAAGCTTTAACGGAGGGTTGCGGATATCAGTAGGCTAGCCTTCGGTCGATTAACCCTGCCTCTAAGATATGCTTGAAGTTAACAATGCCACCAGAAGTTAAGGAGCGCAGGAGATTGATAGACAGCGTGGATCAGGCCGAAGTATCGCTACAACAACAACAAAAGGAGATTGATAGGGGGAATATAAAGTCCTCATATACCTAGATTAGCCCTCCAGTGTTATGACATTACCCTTTCTGGCATCTGCCCTAATTCGGGTTGGAGTTCCAATTACGGAAATATTTCCAGCTTTCATTCAATTTCCGATTCCCATTTACTTTCCCTTCCGTTTCGGGTATTGCTAATAGATCTCTTTATCCTGCTCATTTTCCGATCCTCTCGCATTATATTTTTTTTTTTTCGGTTGGGTTGCTTTTTTTTCTTTCACTTTATTTTTTTTATCATTTAATAGTACAGTTCCGTTTTTTATATAACTTATTTTATCTTATTTTCTTATTTTATTCTATATTGTTTTTTTTCATCGTATTATGTACTGTATTTTATTTTATTTTATTAATTTTTTATTTTACTTCATTTCAATTTTATTTTCTTTTATTTTATTCTTCATTATTTTTTTTATTTTATTTTATTTTATTTATTTTGTTTTATTTTATTTTATTTTATTTTATTTGACTTTATTTTATTTTGTTGTTTTTACATATTTTTGTAAGTTTAACGAGCTCAAGACCAGTTGATAATAATTCTTGGTTAATTATTATTATTTTTGAGGAAAAATTTAAAGCAACAAACATATACAGGCTATAGTTATAGTACTACTTCGAAAACCGCCTCGATTTCTCGCCAGACTAATTGGCAATCCTGCTTCCACATATCACTTATTCTAACACTTTTAATAATAACTCCCAAACGGATTACCCACCATATCCCGCCCGACCGGCGCGAGGGGCGCATCCGCATAACGCGCCGATTATTCGTTCGTGCCGAATCGTTAAAAGGCTTTGGTTTGTTAAACGTCGAGATCTAAAACTGCTCAGCTACGGAGAAAACCTCACCTCATCATAAGATAGATTATACATTTAGAAATAATTAGTTAACAGAGTAAAATTATTGTTAGAAGTTAATATAGAAGTCAAATGGGCTGGAGAGTGAACCATTTAGCAATTTAATCATAAAAACAATTCCAAGCATTTCCCTCCGACAAGAAAGTGGGTGCAGGGAGTTTTCAACGTTTCGCATAGGGTGGCAGATTATACAAGGGATCCCAATGAAAATCTCTTAAGGCAAATAGTAAAAATTGTTGTTGAACTGATTCAAGGTGATCTATTTACATGAACCTGGTAACGCGGGTTCCAAATTATAGAACCATATTCAAGTATCGGTCTGAATAATGTAGTGAAGAGGGCTTTAGTTACATAAGGGTCGCTAAATTCTTTAGACCATCGTTTAACGAATGCTAGGACACCTCTAGCCTTATTGACTGTTGTGTTAATATGGCGGTTGAAACTGAGTTTATAGTCCATAGTAACCCCCAGGTCAACAAAATCATATACTTGCTCAAGACTATGATTTTTAATTGTATAGGAAGCCCGCTGAGTAATTCCACGCGAAAACCCCATGTGTTTAGATTTTTCAAGGTTAAGTGGCATTTAATTTAAATCGCACCAAGTAATTAGTGTATTTAGATCTGATTGTAGCTTATTTCTATCTTCAAATGACGCGAATGACATGAAAAGCTTTACGTCGTCGGCATACATTAACATTTTTGAAAATTTTATTATTGTAGAAATATCATTTATAAACAACAAGAACAGAAGGACAAAGATGGCTTCCTTGGATTGACATCGGATACTAAATTTTTAAACACTACTCTTTGTGTCCTGTCACTAAGGTAAGAAGAGATACAGCGATTGAGACCCGGCTGGAAGCCCAACTGATCACCTCATTTGTCACTTATTTAATTTTCATAACCGTCAGAAAAAGCGAGATTCTAACCAGGCTGATATTCCCATTTAGCCTATTTTTTACTTCCACCCTAGCTTGTAATTTTGTCAAATTTTATTTTTTTTAACATCATAGGTAATTCTATTTTTTTCAGAAGAAATCAGATTTTCACTCATCTCAAAGAAAATGGAATAAAATTATCGGGCGAAAATGAACACCCTAATAGTATTTTGAAAAATTTAATGTCGTCTGCAACGCCTCTACTTGGAGTAGCCATCGTACATGGAGTCTCCATGGAACTAACAGCGACGACATTAAAATAAAATTCCTTCCCAATTGACTGGCTACAAATTCATTCATATCTCATTGCTCGTGTGCAGAATAACAAACATAAAACTCAATAGAAAAATATACATACATATGTATGTATGTAGGAGGTTATATATAAACATTAGACTATGTAAAAAAAATTTTTTACCATTTTGGTATTAATTTTTATAAAAAGTTTCGGACCTTAATATTTATTTTTAGAGCTCTAGCATTGCTATTAGAAGTGCGCACCTATTGCCGTAAAATAATTTAGCTGCATAAAATTTGTTTGAAGATGGAATTCCCTACAAATAAAAATGTAAATAAAAAATTGTTTATTTTCACCTTTAAAAAAATATTGTGGTCCTGTCTAATGTATGTGTGCATTACTTTTCTAAACGAAGTATGTGCTCCACATTGTGTCGCTTGCGTTGTCCTTGATCAACTTGTTGCTACACTCAGTCCACATTGCATAGTTCGTTATCCTTGACATCCCGTTGCGTTTTAGGACATTCACGCTGTCACCATACTTTAAGTTCACTAAGTTGAAATTCCTTACTCAAATTTCTTTTACGTGTTTCCGTTATTTATGTGTGTATGATTGTCTGTGTTGTTGTTGCTTTTGAGATCAAGCAAGTCCAGGCGGGATAGTTGCTACCCATTCATTGCAATTAAATGAAGTCAACAGTCAATATTCGCCCACACACACACACACACAAATTTTGATATAAGACCACGAGGAATGCTTGACATAACGTAATGATGGAGCGGGGGTCTTGGCGAGGTTGATGTGTGCATACAAAAAGGGTGATTAGTTAGGAGTTAGCTGTAACAGTGTGCTGTATACCAATAAGCCAATGAGTTAATGCCGCTTGGAGTCCTCATGTAGGCATACTAGCCTCATGCAACCAAACCTTGTGATCTTTACACTGGTTAGATACTTCTTATTTCTGTCACTGAAGTGCGTGAACGTATTTCAACGAAAATAAGTGCCTACTTGCGTTTTACATAATGAGCCCGTTATGGCCGAATTAGCCTAGATTTAGAATAACTTGACTTGACACAGTTTACAAAAGAACTTCAACGTGTCATCTTTTTGTAATTTTTATACCTTTCATGAACATGAAATGGTATTATAACTTTGGTCCGATGTTTGTAAGTATGAGAAGAATAAGAGATAGACCCACCAATAAGTATACCGAAATGATTAGGGCGATGAGCGGAGTTGATTTAGCCATTCCCGTCTGTTTGTTTGAACGCAAACTAATCCCTTAGTTTGTGAGATATCTCGCTGAAAATTGCTAAGGGGCCGCCATTTCGTAACGCATTAATCATTTGTCGGAGCCAGCAAGATCGGACCAATACAGCGCATAGCTCCCATACAATCGATTGTTCCAATAAATGGGGCTTGGGCTATGTATCTTTCAATTAACAGTTTTGCAGAGTCTGTACTAATTGAGAGTAAGAATCGGACACTTAAAACCGTGATGCGTGTTCATGAAAGGTACACGGTCTTCGGCACAGTCGAAGACAGCTCTTTCCTTACTTGTTTTCAATTGACGTATTGCTTTCTAATGGCCATATGAATTTCATGCATCTAAAAATTGAGTATGCTTTGCAATATATATTATTAAAAATACAGTTCTCTCAGGGCTCTCCTTGAATTTAGAAACTTAACTTGGAAATCAAAAATCTGTAGTTTTCCAAATTTATAAGTTAAGCTATTTTCTGGGTAACTACGTACTCGTGCTGCTCATTTGTTAGATGTAGGGTTTTCAAGTCAAGTCGAGTCTAAGTCTAGGCTAATTCAGCCATTGGTCTATTTTTAAAATGTTTTCAGTGCCTAAATAGATCAACGTCTTTGATTACACAAGATTTCAAGCTCTCTATATTAGATGTTGAAGAATGGGCGAGTGTCTTAGCGATGATGTCTCTAGATAAAATATGGTTAAGTTTCGGCGAAGAGGTAGTTAGTCCATTGTGTATTTTCTATAATGTACATGTCAACGCTAAGCCATTGAGAATTTATGTTAGATCGAGCCAATTTATCTTCAAAACATTCTGCTTCCGCAATAACAACTCTGGGTTCAAAGGGAATCATAAGCAAGTCAAATAAAATTCTTTGATTAATTTTATGGCCCCAACTACATTTTGTAGGTCCTTACATGGCTTATATTTCCGCTTACGGTTCATTTTTAATGTCTGTAAAACAAGGATAAATTTAGTAAAATTGTGGCCGTATTGGAGCATTCATTTTGTGAGAAAAACAAATATCTAAATTTTCTTTATATGTAACTGTAAAATATTGTAGCATTACTCAGAATACGTTTCACTTTCAATGCAATTCTTTGCATATATGTACAAATATTGACCCAAATAAATTATGTTGAACCCAACGGGAGTTCAACAACATATATCGTATCTGCTTACATTTGTCACCCAATTACTCAATTCGTCACATTGACCAACGCACGTATGGATCAGCATGACTGATCGACAGTATCGGTTTGTCAATGTGAACTACCAACTTATTGCTGACTTTGCACACAATGTAAATACTTTTAGTTTGTAAGTATTAGTGTAATTATGTATACGTAGGTGAAGTAAGAAATTGTATAAAAGAGAAAGCTTTTTAATAAAGAATGATTATTGACTTTACGCTATCCATCAGCGTCATTACATGGCGATCGACTGTCGACAGTCGGACGCGACGGTAAATCAAGTAAAATAATTTTTTCCTAAATTACAGCAGCAGAAAATTGACTTTTGGCTATAAATTTATTGAAGATTTTCAGTTTTGATTATTATTTGCAATAAAAATAAAAAATGGATCGTGTAACGAAACCGCAAAAGAAGATGCTAATCACACTGTTGCGTGAAACGAAATACATGGAAGGTAAAAAGAAGAAGGAATGGTACTGGGAAAAAATACAAGCAGCATTGAACACCATTGGACCAAAGAAGACCATAATACAATGGAAGAAGTGTTGGCGTGACATGCGTTTGACTACGCGTAAAAAACTAGCCGAATTGAAACGCTGCCAATTGGCAGGTAGCTCTCCACCTCCTGGCATTGAGCTCAACCAAGAAGACAATGATATCATCGACATTGTGGGCACCGAATACTTCTATGAGGAGATGAATGGTGAATTGAAACAAGAAAATTTTATGTCTGGCTTCGATTATGTGCCCGAACATTTGTGTGATGCCATATTAACTGCTGCTGCCGTATCCAATGGCCAACGACAACAGCACATGCAACACCAAAAGAACCAACAGCATGCTGCCCAGCAACAACAACAACAGCAGCAACAGGATCACTCAAACAATGATGCTGAAACAAATGATGCACCAGGCCCGTCCAACCACACCGACACACACGGCGGAGCATTTCAAACGCATACCATGCCAACGCCTAACGGCGACCATGTCTCCGGTAGCAGTACATCACAACAACACAACTCCATGCCACATTTGCAGGCATTTCATGGTGGCTTGCATTCACATTTGCTGCGACGTCAACAACATGCCGCCGCTGCAATGCAAGTCATGCAAGATGCTTTTCCAAAGAAAAGCAAAAAGAGGAAGAACCGCGATCCGGACAAGTTATTTCTACTCTCCCTCTACGAAGAGATCAAGCGTGTGCCCGAGGAGACACGTCTCGATGTTAAGGGTGAACTCATACAGGTGCTGAAGAAATATCAAAAGAAAGCACCCGTGAAACAAGAAAAGATCCATGTGCATACCCAATCAGCAGCTTCGTCGTCGTCGACACGAGGTTACTCCGATATTCATCGAGAGAAATGCCTTTAAAAAGCATGCAAATAACGAAAAGTCCAGTACTAATACTAAACAAACAAACTTATATTAATAATATAAAAAGTCACAAAGAGAACCATAAAATAAAAATGCGAAGCGCTATATAAATGTGAAACAAAAAGACTAGTCTAGCTCGTTTTCAAAAGAAAATTTGTAGCATGAAAATCCGATTGTTGAGGATAAGATTGACTTAGGACAATACTTTACCAGGCTGAAATAAGCCGGCAATTCGGAAAAAAGGAATAATACAGTTGTCCTTTGGGACAAATTGCTTAAAAAATAATTATACTCTAGTAGGCACATTTATAAAATGAAAAATAGGTACCCAAGTTCTCAAACAAAAAAAAATTAATATCGCAATAACTCTGCAGGTTATGCATGTGACGGAAAATTAAACAATTTAAAAATATACGATGATCCTGTTTTTTGTTGGCCGCCCAGGAATCATCGAATAACTAATAAAATAAAATAAGAGATTTGGACATACATAACAAATTATCTGCCTTACGAACCCCTTCAAAGAAATTTTAATTAACCCATAATACAAATATGAAGTTTAATATATAAAAAGAAAAATTTAAATTAATACAATTATGAAGTTTAAGATAAGGAAATTAAATATAGGTACGAATTACGCAAGAACCAAGAAATTGGTACATAGGAGATTTAGTATTAGTTAGAGAAGAGGCCTCCCATAAGTTAGAACATAGATATAACGGACACTATAAAGTTAAAAGCATTGATAAGAATAATAATTTTACTTTAATACCACATAGCATAGGAAATAACATTAAGACCAACAAAAATAAAGAAATTATAATTCATAAGAATAGACTTAAAACAGTAGAGAACCTTTAGTAATAAAAATAAGCACTCCACTTTACTCATAATAATAAACAGGCACACGAGCCACAGAAAACAAAAACAACATGTTAAAAAAAAAAAGAAGTCAGCACAATAAAGACACATGGGAAACAAATGTAAACAGATAAAAAACCTCATAAACAAACTCTTTACTTTCGATATTAAGTTACCGTTATGCAATATTTTGCAACGGCATACGAAAAACAATTAAAATCTTGTAAACGCAAGCAAACCTTAAGTGGGTCATTAAGTCTTTTCAATAGCCGTACACAATTGTCTTCAATTGTATACGACTATTCTTAAGGCGGATGGTGTAGCATTACTCAGAATACGTTTCACTTTCAATGCAATTCTTTGCATGTACAAATATTGACCCAAATAAATTATGTTGAACCCAACGGGAGTTCAACAACATATATCGTATCTGCTTACATTTGTCACCCAATTACTCAATTCGTCACATTGACCAACGCACGTATGGATCAGCATGACTGATCGACAGTATCGGTTTGTCAATGTGAACTACCAACTTATTGCTGACTTTGCACACAATGTAAATACTTTTAGTTTGTAAGTATGAGTGTAATTATGTATACGTAGGTGAAGTAAGAAATTGTATAAAAGAGAAAGCTTTTTAATAAAGAATAATTTTTGACTTTACGCTATCCATCAGCGTCATTACAATATATCGACTGATAAATTATTTATTGAAATCAGTATATTAAAGGCAAAATCTATGACTATTCATGTCAATACAAATACAATACATTTTGAAAAAAAATGCATCAAATGTCACAATCATTTGATAAATAACTTTAAAGCATAATTTATGACTACATTTCTGACTAGCCAAACCGAAGTTGTATTTCCACTGGTGAGAAAATAATTTTTTTTTGTTCTACCCTCAATATTTAGGTGTTTCCAAATAGGCACAGCGATCAAATATTGGTTGGTAAGTATTGGAATCATAATCAATTCATTATTATGACTGATAAATTATCAATGATAATTTCAATTGTTCGCACATACTAGCAATAAATAATCATTTGAAATGATGGAAAAAAATATGTTTTTCCCTACGAAAAAAAAATAAATCAAAAGTAATGATGCAAGAAATTTTAATTATAAAAATTATCAATTTGGTTTGTTTAAATAAGTTTTATTAATTAATTTAATTAAATAATCATTAAATAATCAATTAAACTTGTAATCATGCCGATTAATGATCAGTACTTTACACGACTGATGCAAACATGAGAATTCAAAACTTCAATTTTGATAGTTTCTTCATAAAAATATTCATTATAAAATACATGGGTCTTTCCATGTCAAATCGTCACATAGGTGGCATCGACCTCTTCCGATTTGAATAAAATTTAGTAAAGAGTTTTATTTTATCTTGAAACGAAGTTCTGCTAAAGAAAATAAAATTTTATTATGCAATTTCAAAATTTCACCTTATTTCCTGTTTTGCCAAGTAAATTTTTTCAATATTTCGGAAACTATTTAAGTTAAAAAATAAACTTTCGCAGTTCTTTAGAGGTATAAAAAAAAATTTATAATTTTAGAAAACTTTCGATTTTTCATACTCCAAAAATGCCTGTAAATTTTGGACTTGAATTTTTTTGTATTATACCTCGGATATATCTAAAGATATCCTCATATTTTCAGAAGGTTTTTTTTTAGTTTTTTCAAAAATATGAATTTTTGAAACTAAAATAAATTTTTTTTATTTTTTCAACTTTCTAGTCGAGTTCAATTAGTTAAAAACAAATTACTCAATTTTGATAACTGTTTTTTGTTTTCGTGGGAGTAGAACGTAAGAAAAAATATGCTTGGATTTTTTTTTTACATTTTTGTTTTTACATTCCACTAGCACCAAAAAATTGTTCAGTGTTAAAAATTTTGTAACATTTTGAAGTTACAAAAATTGAAAGTTACAAAAATGGTAAAAAGATTCAAAAATTCATATTTTTTAAAAAACCAAAAGCACTTTTCTAAAAGATGAATAATTTTTTGTTTAACTGAACGTTAAAAAAAATTATAAAAAATAATGTTTGGGAAAGATTCGAAAATTCATATTTTTGAAAAAACAAAAAGCACCCTTGTGAAAATTTCAGGATATCTTAAAATATATCTATAATACAAAAAAATTTCAGTCCAAAATTTATTTAATTAATTTTGATGAATCAACACTTTCTAAAATTAGAAATTTAAAAAAAAAATGTTTTCCAATTTTTCTTTTTTATGCCTCAAGTATCCCCTATCAAAATGCTAAACTTTATTTTTCTAACTTTAGTAGTCTCCAAAATATTGGAAAAATACAATTTACAAAACAATGATATTTTTAAATTACATCACTTTTGAAAAAAAAAAAACAATTTTTAACTTTTTTCTGTAGCAGAACTTCGTTTTATGATAAAGGAAAACTCTTTATGCAATTTTATTCAAATCGAAAAGGATCGATGCCAACTATGTGACGATTTGACATGGAAAGACCCATATGATCTGAAAATAAAAGTTCAATTTGAAATGATAAACGTTTTTCGCTAAAGGACATTGTAAGAAATTCAAAATGTCCAGTGATTGTTACTCCAATACCGGTTTTTAACTAGTGAAAATCTTTCCTGACACTTAAGATCTTGTTCTGAATCAGAGATTTGCCTCTCTACACAAAGAGTTCTCTGCCGGGCACTTGTAAAGTAGTTATGTATTCGCTCATTTCTTTAGTAGTGTTCAAAAACTTATTTCTAGTCTATACTACTTTTTCAGTAGAGGGCGCTTGATTGACTCCACAGTGTATGTATTTATAAAAATCCCATTAGTGGGACCAGCATACATTCAACATTGCATGAACATTTGGTCGTAAAGAAGATTTGTTCTCGTTGGATACCGCATAATTTGACAATTGCCCAAAAAAGGGCTCGTGTCGATTGGTGTAAAGAAATGTTGAAGAAATTTAGCCGCGGTGGATCAAAGCACGTCCATGACATCGGAACTCGTGACGAAACTTGGATCTATGCATATGAGCCGGAAACAAAGCAGCAATCGACTGTATGGGTGTTCGAAGATGAGCCTAACCCAACAAAAGTTGTTCGCGCAAGAAGCACCTCAAAGCAAATGGTCGCCTGTTTCTTCGGAAAGTCTGGTCATATCGCAACTGTTCCCCTAGATAAATTTAAAACGGTCAATTCTGAGTGGTATACAACAATTTGTTTACCAAAAGTTTTTGCAATTCGAGCTCTCACGTATCGATTCACACAAGAGAGTTTTTGGGGACTCAAAAGGTCGAATTGATGGGTCATCCGCCTCACATCCCTGATTTGGCACCTAATGATTTCTTTTTATTGCAACGCCTAAAGAGAGGTATCCTCTTCTGATGGGCAAAAGTGCTTTGAAAATTGGTTCAAGCGAATGCAGAATAATGACTTGGATGGAGAATATTTTGAAAAACAATAAAACTATTTTCCTTAATATTGGACTGTGTTTTCATTATTAGGCGCAAATAAAATCATAAATAAACAATAAAAAATAATAAAAAATAAAAAAAGACAATAAAAAATAATAAAATAATAACAAAAATTCAATTTAATATAATAAAAAAAATAGGAAAAAATTAAAAAAATGTAAAAAAGAATCTTAGCCCTCTCTTTGATCAAATTTAGCTTCAAGAAGTTTTTAAAAAAGTTACTGAAATAAGGCGTTATTTAAGCAAATTCTCAAATAGGGGAACCTTGAAAAAATTACGATTTTCCACATGTATGTTCGTGCTCATTTATGATTTACATAACTGCTATTTAAATATACATCAGGCCTCCTCGGTCAAATGTCAAGCTGCAATATCCTATAGGACTATTTATTGCTCACATTCATGTTTGTCAAGTCATGTTTTTTCTTGTTCTTGTACCCACTCAACCTCTGTACTACTTTTTCAGTAGAGGGCGCTTGATTAACCACACATTGTATGTATTTATAAAAATGATTGAAATTTTTGTCTTGCTACAAGGTTAAAAATTTGGTTTAAAAAAGATTTAAAAACCCTTTTATTGACATTCAAAATAATAAAAAATTGTGTCAGTGCCCTAAATCAGATTCGAGTAGTATAAGGATGGTAGCTTTATTTTAGAAATATAAACCAAAAACGGGCTGGTAAAAGTTATAGAATTATTTTATTAACTCCAATAAAAACCCCCTATATGTTAAATATGCTCGTAAATTTTTACATATTGGTGTAGTCGAATGTCACATTGGCGTTCTATTGCGTATCAAGTTATATCTAGTATACTCGTACAGGGTGGCTGATGAATTTTGCTACATTAAGAAACTCAAATAATTTTTTTTTCAGTGTATGGAATTCATTTTTCTTTTATTCATGTTAAAGCTCATTAAATTTTATTAAATATAGCTTAATTAGTTTTAAAAATAATGGAATTTAAATGCCCCCCCTGCTCGTCGATGCATGTGCGGCATCTTACCAAAAAGTTGTTCATTACTGCTTGGAGAGTTGAGACAGGAATAGCCGCAATTGTTTCTCGAATGGATTGCCTTAGTTCATTCAAATTTGTTGGTTTTGCTTTGAAGACTTCCTGTTTGCAATAACCCCACAAGAAAAAGTCAGGTGCAGTAAGGTCAGGAGACCTGGGTGGCCAACGGAATGTGGAGTTTCTGGATATCAGCTTATTGGGAAATTTTCGTCGCAATTCTGTCATAACAGGTTGGGCTATATGAAGAGCTGCACCATCTTGCTGAAACCACACAGAGTTGAAAGAAATTCTCACTCGGCGTAATCCTGGATAGAAAAACTCTCTCAACATGCTCAAGTAACGGTCTCCAGTAACCGTAACGGTGTGACCGTTTTCTTCGAAGAAGTAGGGCCCGACAATGCAGCGTGATGAAACTGCACACTACACTGTGACACGAAGTGGATGCAATTCCGTCTCATGGAGTATCTGTGGGTTGGAAGCACTCCATATTCGACAATTTTGTTTGTTTATGTTGCCGTTTAAATCGAAATGGGCCTCGTCAGACATGAAAAGACAGTTCAACATGTTTCCATCCTCTTCCATCATTTGAAGCATCTTCTGGCAAAATTCCAAGCGAATCGGCAAGTCTGCAGCGTTCAGTTTGTTGGCCATTTGAATTTTATATAGGAATAAGTCCAAATCTTTGTGCATAATTGACTGTAATGACTGTCTGCTTACACCCATTTGAGCAGATAAGCTTCTTGTCGAAACACGTGGATTGTTTTGTATGGCAGCAGCTACAGCAGCGATTGTTTCCTCCGTTCGAACTGAAGGGTTTCGATGGTAAGGTCTTCTGTTGACTATCCCATGCTCGGCAAAATTGTTTACAAGTCTTATTATGGTCCATCTGCTCGGAGGATTGCCGCCAAACGTGCGCCTATACTCTCTTTGAACCGAAACTACGGACTCCAGTGCGTGATAGCGGCGGACAATCCAAATTCTTGTTTCAGTGTCCCAGTTATCCATTTTTGTTAAACGTAAAAGTCAATCTGCAAAATAAAAAAAAAATTAACCAGATTGATTAATTAGAAAAAAAGTTATTTAATTTTTTTTTGGTAGCGGCTTTCATCAGCCACCCTGTACATATACAATTTTCTTGGTATGTGAAGTGTGTAATGCACGCATAACACGCCCTCAGTCGGCTCGATTGCGATTAGTTTCATATAAAAATACAAACATACGTATGCAAATATGTAGGTAGAAGTGAATTAAATTGTAAACTGACACCAATTTAAATAAAATCCCACACGCCCGAACAACGACGCCAGACGTGCAGTCTTACCTAAAGGATTGAACGTTCTGGGATTAAATATGAAAACTCGTAAATATAGAGAAATATGCTTAGTCATGCAATAAAATGTTTTATAAACAAATATACTTACATACACCCTTTGAAACAAGTGTACGAGGTGTGTTCAAAAAGTATCGCGAATTTTGTGTTTTTTCAAAAATTATTTATTTATTCATGAATATCTATTTTGTCCCCTTCAAAGTAATCGCCATGAGATATTATACACTTGTGCCAACGGGTTTTCCAATCTTCGAAGCACTTCAAAAAATCATTTTTTTGTATCTTGTTCAGCTCCTCCTTCGATGCCGTCTTTATCTCGTCAAGAGAAGCGTAACGTCGTCCTTTCATGGGCCTCTTCAGTTTAGGGAACAAGAAAAAGTCACAGGGACCAGATCTGGGGAATACGGTGGCTGCGGCATCATTAGTGTGTTGTTTTTGGCCAAAAAGTCGCGCACAAGCAACGATGCGTGAGCAGGGGCGTTATCGTGGTGCAAAAGCCAATTTTTGTTCTTCTTTGCACATCTTCTCGGCCTTCTGAGAACATTTTGTACCACCGATAAACGTTGCTTCGGTCCAAGGTAGCTTCTCCGTATGCCACAGTCAACATTCGGAATGCATCCGCGCACTTAATTTCGTTTTTCACACAAAATTTGATACAGGTTCTTTGATCCATTTTTTTGAATAGGTAAAAATCGAAGACGATCCAAAACACGTGCAAGCAAAGCAGCTGTCAACAATTAACTGAACATTCAAAATGGCCGAGCTTGTCGGCATAAGTGAGAGACATGAGTACCAACATAACGCCACAAAAAATTCGAAATTCGAATATACGTAACCAGCGAAAATTCAAAAATCGCGATACGTTTTGAACACACCTCGTATAACTGTGAATGCACATTAGGGTGCCTCATTTTCTTTCTTCTATTTATATGTTTGTTTGCGCTTAAAAATCATCCAAGATATTTATCCGATTGCAATAGAACATTGTTAACGTACTGCTTGCACTTTCAGAAAGTATATAGACGTAGTCAAATTGTTTTTATATAAGAACCTCCCACATAAACAAAATCTTTAGTATCAGAAATTTTCATTACTAACAAAGTGTAGGCTTAGATCAACGACATTTAGTTATTTGTAAAATGTAATTGCATAAATATCTATTTAGGAAACGATTTAAACATATTTACTGCCACCACTGTATGCAGAGCGAAGAAAGTTATCTTGCCTTGAAATGGATGCTGAACTTTAATCTCAACATGCAACGAGTTAACGGTGAAAACTACATTAAATTCCACACAGTGGTTTTCGCATAATGCGCGAACAAACATGCAGACAGACAGACAAAAAAACATTTTAACTTCTTTCACTCTAATTAAGTCATATAATGAACAGACATCGGTATGTTTCAATTTTATTGTAATAAAGAAAGAATAGATTAGGAAGCCGGTGGTTAGGTAATACTAAGGAGAAAAGTTCAATTAAAAATGAAACACCCTAATTTACATATGTTTCCGTATATTTGAATTCCTGATTGAAGTCACTTAAATGAATGACTCGTGGTAGTAACAGTTGCTACTTTGTATAGAATTTTATTACTGTCCTTGATATTTACTCTCCCATGTCGATGAATAATCTTTCCAGGACGTGTTCAAAGAAAATGGAACCGTTGAACCGATTTAAAGAGACAAAAACTGTCAAAAAGTGCTCACTCGACTATGCTCCTTTGCGACACATCTCGACCTGATCAAAGACCAGTTTGGCAAAATATTTCTAAGTGAAGAGACTTATTAGTACGCCAAGGTTTTCATATTCTTCTTTATATGGCGCTTAACCGTCTGAACGATTTTGAACGTCGAACATAGCTCGCCTGTAGTTTCTTCCTTCTGGTAACTGGTATTAATTGGAAACACGACAGGATCGCAAATCAGTCTCCACTTGATTCTTCCATTTTGGTGCCGATAACAATATTTTCTGGCCAATATTTTCTGGGCAATATTTTCTTACCCTGATATGGACTTCAGCTGAGGCAACGGCCTTTAAAGTATGCAAGAGAAACCCGTTTCGCAGCTTCATAAAATACTGGGCGTACAAGATAAGTGTCTATCAGAAAAAGATTTCATGTACAGAAACGCCGCCACGAGAGCGGACCGCCGTACTTGCGTGAAATACAATGACACCCCCACCAGAGGGACAGCAAACCGTCATAGTTTGAAACACATTTCCATCGTTAGTGCAAGGCTTATGAACTGCGTTGACTTGCGATGGACGTTTACGCAACCTCTCAGGCGCTGTAGGTACAGTTAAAGTATCCATAGCTTTTTGTGACAGTGTCCAATGACCAGAGAATCCCAGATGAAAGGGCCAAACGACGAGCCACCCTCCAGGTGCAGATAAATAAAATCATTTGGGATATCTACAATAAACAAATAAATAGAGTTCGATCCCTCTACCGCTTAACTTATGAAAATCTTTTGATACTGCCAATCAAGTTACGCTCCTTCAAGGTCTTGAGGAATTATTGTTCGCACCTGGCTTAAAAAGATTTGGCGTCGGTAGTACTTAGGAATGTAACATCTAAACCTAGAAACATTAAACAGAGGCGGCCACATGGTGGCCTTCTATACCCTATCTTTTTTAATTTTATATATATGGTGAACTCTTTACAAGTATAAAAAGTTATCTCCACGACCTTGCCAGGTTTTTCATCGAGCGAAATCTGACAATGGTATAATCAAAAAGTCAAAGCTTTCTTTACTTTTAAAAGTTTTTGATGTGTAAAGATCTTTGGGCTCTTTAGAGCAGTCCATCAGATTAAGCGTTGCTGGCTGTAATCGTGCCTCTGCCGCTGCTTTTAACCTTGTGTATAGAATCATTGGTTGACTGCTTTGCTGATATGTAGGTGACGCTCTGCTTATGTGGGGTGTGTGTATGCAAAAACTAAATTAAATTCAATTAAATTAAATTAAATTAAATCAAATTAAATTAAATTAAATCAAAATAAAAAATAAATTAATTCAAATTAAATTAGTAATTCCTTTTGAATTAGTTATGTACTAAATTAAATTAAATTAAATTAAATGAAAATAAATGAAGTTAAATTAGGTTAAATTAAATTAAAATAAATTCAATTAAATTGAATTAAATAAAAGTAAACTAAATTAACCGCGCTGGAACAATATTTTATAAAAGCGTGCAACTGTTGGCATATGCTGACGATATTGATATCATTGGCCTTAACAACCGCGCTTACTCCAAATTAGAAAAAGAAGCGGAGAAAATGGGATTGGTGGTGAACGAGGGCAAAACGAAGTACCTTCTGTCATCATACAAAGAGTCAGCGCATTCGCGCCTTGGCAACCAAGCCACTGTTGGGAGCAATAATTTCGAAATAGTAAAGGACTTCGTTTACTTGGGAACCAGCATTAATACCAACAATAATGTTAGCCTAGAAATCCGACGAAGAATCACTCTTGCAAACAAATGCTACTTCGGTCTGAGTAGGTAATTGAAAAGTAAAGTCCTCTCTCGACGAACGAAAATAACACTCTACAAGTCACTCATCGCACCCGTCCTGCTATATGGTGCAGAAGCGTGGACACTAACAACATCTGATGAGGCGGCTCTGGGAGTATTCGAGAAAAAGGTTCGTCGAAAGATTTGTGGACCTCTACGCGTTGGCGACGGCGAGTACCGAAGAAGATTTAAAGATGAGCTGTATGAACTTTACGCAGACGCCGACAAAGTTCAGCGAATTAAAACACAGCGGCTTCGCTGGCTAGGCCACGTAGTGCGAATGAGCGAAGATGCTCCAGCCCAGAAGGTATTCTTATCGGCATCCGCCGGTGGAAGCAGAGGAAGAGGGAGACCACCACTCCGATGGAAGGACCAAGTGGAGACCGATTTGCGATCCCGCGGCGCAACGAAGAAACGACCTGCGAGCTATGTTGGACGGTCAAAATCGCCCAGGCGGTTAGATGACCATTTAAAGAAGAAGAATAAACTAAATTAATTTAAGGTAAATTCAATTCAATTAAATTAAAATAAATGAAGTTAAATTAAGTTAAATTAAATTTTTTTTTTTTTTTTTTTTTTTTTTTTTTTTTTTTTTTTTTTTTTTTTTTTTTTGTGTTCGTGGGAGGAGGAAATGCTTTATGCACTAACCGGGTTTGAGCCCTCGTTACTAGATTCTCTAGCAGCGGAACTCTCCGAGTGTGGGACTCCTTCTTATCTTGAAGTATACCGCACTAAAACCTAACCTCCCACGGCCCGCGCATTCTTCCTTACCTGGGACCGCGCTTAGCATTACTTCAGGTAAGGAAGCGCGTTACGTGAGCTCTATGGCTGCTCTCACGCTAACTGGCTAGACAACCGTCTTCCCGTTTCGCAAGGAGGACATTCCTCGCGTATCGTCTGACTATGTCCCATCTAACGTTTTCGCAGGTCATCTTGCGAATGACACTGCCCGGGGAAAGTTCGCCAATTGTCTCTTCCACCCGCCTTCTTTCTTCTGCAAATTGCTCGCATTCGAAGAAGGTGTGGCGTACGTCGTCTATGGCTCCGCAGTAGGTGCAGTTCGGGGTTTGAACTTTGCCCATTCTATGGAGATATTCACGGAAATAACCGTGTCCGGTTAAGAACTGGGTCAGGTAGAAGTCGACTTCTCCATGAGGTCGGTTCAGCCATGGTTCTAGTTCGGGGATTAATACCCTGGTCCACCTTCCAGCAGCACTGCTGCTCCATTGTAGTTGCCACCGCCGGATCGAATCACCACGCGCCTGCGTTGCAGCAACGTCTCTACGTACCTCTGCACGAGTGTCGTAAGTCATTTTTCTTTCCTCAGCGAGGAGATATATCGGTATAGTCCCCGCGATGACCAGAACAGCATCTGCGGAGACCGTGCGGTATGCTGAGGCGATTCTCAGGGCCCCTCTACGTTGGACTGCGGTAATAGCGGCCCGATACTTCCCAAATTTCATTGCGTCCGCCCAGACTTCTGCACCGTACAACAGTATAGAATCTGAGGCGGACGCCAGCAGCTTTCTTATGCATGGCTTTGGTCCACCTGTATTTGCCATTAGCCGACTCAGACTTGCGATGGTCTTCACAGCCTTCTCACAGGAGCTTCTTAGATGCTCCGAGAAGGTCAGCTTGTTGTCCAATTTCACCCCTAGATATTTCGTAGAGCGGCGGGTCTCTATCTGTTGATCCCCAACATTCATGTTGGTGATTGTGGGAATCCTTCTTTTCGTTAGTATCACGATCTCTGTCTTGGCTGTAGCCAGTTGGAGGCCGTGATTATTCATCCACTCGTCTACACTGCGCATCACTTGGTTCAGTTTAAGCTGTGCCAGGTCGCAGTTTCGTGCTGTTATCACCGCAGCCACGTCGTCTGCAAAAGCAACTAGAAAAGTGCTTTCTGGCATCTGCATTCGAAGGAGACTGTCATAGGTAGCATTCCAAAGATCAGGGCCGAGCACCGACCCTTGTGCTGCCCCGCCTGTTAGCTTCACCTTTCTTTGGCCTTGCGTCGTTTCATAGATTAGCCAACGGTCTCTTAAGTAGTCCCTCAATATATCTAACAAGTATATCGGGACCTTAAAGGAGCGTTCTAATGCATCAAGCATGTCTTCCCACCTGGCAGAGTTAAAAGCGTTTTTAACATCTAACGTCACCAATAGTACCACCGGCCTTGCCTGATGGCTTGTCGTCTCGGCCTTCCGGACTGCCTCTACGACTTCTGCTATGGCGTCTATTGTGGAGTGCCCTCTCCGAAAGCCATGTTGCCGGTGGGAGAGTCCACCCTCGTCTTCTATGGCTGCTGTTAGACGTTGCTTTATAAGGCTCTCCATCATTTTTCCCGCTGTGTCGAGCATACATAGTGGGCGAAAGGATGATGGAGAGCTTGGGTCCCCTTTGCCTTTCGGTATGAGGACGAGCCGTGCTGTCTTCCATCTGGCGGGGAAGACACCTGCTTCTAGACATTTGTTATACATGTGTAACAAGAGCTCTGGACAACTATTAGCAGTTAATCTGATTGCCTCCGCAGGTATTCCATCGGGTCCTGGGGCTTTACCAGCCCTCATGCTACGCAGGGCTCTTTCTAGCTCTTCTTCATTGAAAGGTACCACGTTGCGGTCATCTCGTGCTGCATGTTCCTCTTCTCTAGTAAGTTGCGTGAGGAATAGCGCTTCCACGATGTTCTTCATGTCATCTTCGTCCATCGTCTGATTTGGTGGTCGAAGTTTCTTCATAACTATTTTGTACCCTTGTCCCCAGGGGTCTTGATCCACTTCCTTACAGAGCTCTTTCCAGCATCTTAGTTTGCTTGCTTTTATGGCGGCGCCGAGAGCCTTTTTCGCCCCCTTGTACGCCTCCGCCCTTTCAAGAGCCTCGGATCTGCCACGTGAGCGCGTCGCCAGTCTTCGCATTCTGTGACATGTTTTCCGGAGTTCCGCGATTTCGCTATTCCACCAATATACCTGCTTCTTGCCTCGCCACGTTCCTATTCGTGGCATAGAGACGTTGCAAGCATGGCGCATGCATTGCATGGTTTCTTCAACCGCCGCATGTGGCGTATTGGTGCCGTCAGTTATCCGTCTGGCTTTCGCCAGCACTGTTCCGGTGAACCTGGTGGCGTCAACTTTAGCTGCATCCCATCTACGGGTTTTGTATGATGCGTTCGCTGCCGGTCTTTGACCAGGATGGTCGAGTTGGAAGGTGATGTAGTTGTGGTCGCTGCCAGTAAGGTCCTCCATCACTCTCCACCCAACCGCGTTTGGAAAGAGTCTCTCCGAGACGAGCGTTATGTCGGGGATCGAGTACCCAAAGCCCGGGCGCCTGTATGTTGGGGTCGTGCCCGTATTCAGTACGACCACACCGAGTCGGGCTGCCATTACCAGAATTAGTTTTCCCCTGGTATTAGTTTGAGGCATGCCCCATTCTATTGCTCTAGCGTTGAAGTCTCCAGCGATGACCAGGTTGCCCGTTTGGTCCCGTAGGTCGTCTTCTAATAGCTCCAGCTTTTCTTTGAACCTCTGAATGGGGTCATTTGGTGACAGGTAGCAGCTAACAAGAGTTGTTCGCGCTACAGTTACACGGACGTAGCCATGCCTGGCAGCACGATTAGTAACATTGGTATTGGCGTCCACTATCCAGATAGCAGCAGCGCCAGATTCGTCAATGTACCAGCTGTCTCTGGCCTTGTAGGGTTCGCTGATGATTGCATAGTTTATTTGGTGATCAAGCACCAGTTGGTCTAGCAGTTCATCAGCTAACCTGCATCGATTCAGATTTCCTTGAATCACGCTGGTCATTGGGGCGACAGTTTGGCTTTCGCCGAAGCAAGTGCTTCTCTAAACGTGCTACATGCTCCAGACCCGGGAAGATGATCGAGGTTTCCCGTGGTGCAAAGGTAGCATTTTGCCTTTTCAGTGCAGGATGAGGATTTGTGCCAGAGTTCCCACACTTCCAGCACGCGTCCCTCCTGTCGGGCCCATTGCAGCTAGCCTGTCGGTGTCCGTAACCGAGACACCTGAAGCAGCGTTGCACTTCCGCACGCTGTCTGATCCTACATGGGATCCAGCCGATGGGAATTTTTCCTTTTTTGAGCAGTTGGCTTCCGGGACCTTCGTCCACTTCGACAACAGCCTTCTTTTGCTCTCTCTGATTTACGGCGAAAAGAGAGATACGGATTTGGCCTGAGCTTTCTCCGATCTCTCTTCGAACTGCCTCCTCTATTAAGTTAAATTAAATTAAATTAATTTGAATTAAATTCAATGAAGTTAAATTAAATTAAATTAAATGAATTAAATTAAACTAAAATCAATTAAATGAAGTTAAACTAAATTAAATCAAACTTAATTAAGTTAAATAAATTTTTTTTTTTTTTTTTTTTTTGTGTGTGTTCGTGGGAGGAGGAAATGCTTTATGCACTAACCGGGTTTGAGCCCTCGTTACTAGATGCTCTAGCAGCGGAACTCTCCGAGTGTGGGACTCCTTCTTATCTTGAAGTATACCGCACTAAAACCTAACCTCCCACGGCCCGCGCATTCTTCCTTACCTGGGACCGCGCTTAGCATTACTTCAGGTAAGGAAGCGCGTTACGTGAGCTCTATGGCTACTCTCACGCTAACTGGCTAGACAACCGTCTTCCCGTTTCGCAAGGAGGACATTCCTCGCGTATCGTCTGACTATGTCCCATCTAACGTTTTCGCAGGTCATCTTGCGAATGACACTGCCCGGGGAAAATTCGCCAATTGTCTCTTCCACCCGCCTTCTTTCTTCTGCGAATTGCTCGCATTCGAAGAAGGTGTGGCGTACGTCGTCTATGGCTCCGCAGTAGGTGCAGTTCGGGGTTTAAACTTTGCCCATTCTATGGAGATATTCACGGAAATAACAGTGTCCGGTTAAGAACTGGGTCAGGTAGAAGTTGACTTCTCCATGAGGTCGGTTCAGCCATGGTTCTAGTTCGGGGATTAATACCCTGGTCCACCTTCCAGCAGCACTGCTGCTCCATTGTTGCTGCCACCGCCGGATCGAATCACCCCGCGCCTGCGTTGCAGCAACGTCTCTACGTACCTCTGCACGAGTGTCGTAAGTCATTTTTCTTTCCTCAGCGAGGAGATATATCGGTATAGTCCCCGCGATGACCAGAACAGCATCTGCGGAGACCTTACGGTATGCTGAGGCGATTCTCAGGGCCCCTCTACGTTGGACTGCGGTAATAGCGGCCCGATACTTCCCAAATTTCATTGCGTCCGCCCAGACTTAAATTAATTAAATTAAACTAAAATAAATTAAATGGAGTTAAATTGAGTTAAATTAAATAAATTAAATTAAACTAAAATTAATTAAATGAAGTTAAATTAATTTAAACTAAATAAATTGAATTAAACTAAAATTAACTAAACGAAGTTAAATTAAATTAACGAAATTAAATTAAACTAAATTAAATTATAATTAAGTTAATTTTTGGCCGTTATTAAATATATATCAATTTACTATTTTTTGAGCTTAAGGCCTTTTATAAATAAAACACTTGGTTTTTGTCTTACTATTTATTTTCAATATTTCGACCTTAATCAAGTGTTTTATTTATAAAAGGCCTTAAGCTCAAAAAATAGAAAATTGCTAAATTAAATTAAATAAAATAAAATAAAATACAATTAAATTTAATTAATTTTATTTTATTTTATTTATTTTATTTAATTTAATTTCGTTAATTTAAGAAATTAAATTGGATTAAATTTAATTAAATTAATTAAAATAAAGAAAAATAAAATAAAATAGAATACTGTAGATGTGTGTAACAATGCCAGTTGGGGTTATGACACATTTGAGTTAAAAAATTGTCAGAAACTTACCAAGTTTCCATAGTATTTTTTAAACATTTTTTTTTCAAATGATTGTGCTACAGGTTACTTTTCTTGTGTTCTGTGCTGTTCAGGCTTATTAAGGATTATTATTATTTCTCTTGGTTTGGCGTCATATGCTTTTTTACTTGGGACTATGTCACTTGGTTTTCTTGTCATTTAACCCAAAATAGCTATTTCGCTGTGAAATGTAATTTTTCGTAATCTGTCCTTCTACTACACTCTTACGAGGTGTGTTCAAAAAGTATCGCGAATTTTGAATTTTCGCTGGTTACGTATATTCGAATTTCGAATTTTTTGTGGCGTTATGTTGGTACTCATGTCTCTCAATTATGCCGGCAAGCTTGGCCATTTTGAATGTTCAGTTAATTGTTGACAGCTGCTTTGCTTGCACGTATTTTAGATCGTCTTCGATTTTTACGCGAAATTCGTACCAAATTTGCTCTATTGTGACCAAAAACAGCATCGCATGAACATTGCTAATGAGATGTTAAACTCTGTCCGCGACGACCCAAATTTGCTCCAGAGGGTCATAACTGGTGACGAATCGTGGGTTTATGGTTATGACGTGGAAACCAAAGCTCAATCATCTCAATGGAAGCTGCCGCACGAACCAAGACCGAAAAAAGCGCGCCAAGTTCGGTCGAATGTGAAAGTTTTGCTGACAGTTTTCTTCGATTGCAGGGGCGTGGTGCATCATGAGTTCTTACCACAGGGAAGAACGGTCAATAAGGAATATTACCTGCAAGTTATGCGCAATTTGCGCGAAGCAGTCCGCCAGAAACGCCCGGATTTGTGGAAGAACAAAAATTGGCTTTTGCACCACGATAACGCCCCTGCTCACGCATCGTTGCTTGTGCGCGACTTTTTGGCCAAAAACAACACACTAATGATGCCGCAGCCACCGTATTCCCCAGATCTGGCCCTCTGTGACTTTTTCTTGTTCCCTAAACTGAAGAGGCCCATGAAAGGACGACGTTACGCTTCTCTTGACGAGATAAAGACGGCATCGAAGGAGGAGCTGAACAAGATACAAAAAATTGATTTTTTGAAGTGCTTCGAAGATTGGAAAACCCGTTGGCACAAGTGTATAATATCTCATGGGGATTACTTTGAAGGGGACAAAATAGATATTCATGAATAAATAAATAATTTTTGAAAAAACACAAAATTCGCGATACTTTTTGAACACACCTCGTATATTAATAATAATTATTTTTATAAATTTCATTTCCAGTCAATTTACGATGCCTTTTGCAAATAATTCGTGTTCTTTTTGAATTAGTTATGTACGTTTGTATGTATGGCTTGCTTTATATGCATAGCGATTCGGTCTTATTCACAAGCTGCCTGTTGCTGAAGACGATGATTATCACTTTTTATTGCTCCATTGCTTGCAGTTGGCTGCGGAAATAGTATCTACCGCAACAACAATAAACAGTCTATATAAAAAGATATTAAATGACTTTTCGATTTCATGCATAGGGTGACCTATTTAGTGTCCTGTTTTATGAAAATTTGAAATTTTGTTTCCTTTTTATATCAAAGTTCAATAACTTCCGATACACTGGATTGATTTTGATAATTCAAATGACAGTATTCTTGCTTGCAAAAACTCTTCAAGAGCACTTTTTGTATTTATTTAAAACTTAATTTTAAACATATATATAAAAATTGCTTCAGAGCAAGTTTTCGCACAAAAAAATGCCAAAATCACGTAAGGCATGTTGAAATTATACCAATTTTGGGGTTTCAGATCCCTTTCTTTTCAGAAACTAGAGATTATGGGATTCGTTTTCAGCATGAATATTAAATACCCTGCATGTTTGCGGACAAGATCTAATTCACAATTTTTGTACCCATTTTTTTAAACTCAATTATTCCAGCAAAACGCTGTGTCTAGCTCAAAGAGTTTTACAGCAAAATGAGTTAAAAATTCAATTTTGTTTAAAAATCACAGAGCAGAAAGTGTTCAGGTTATGATAACTGGCAACCAAATGTCTGGCCATTTTTTTCTTCAACGGAATATCTTAGAGATTATTATTTTGCATATATGTGGTATTTTTTTTGTGCGAACACTTGTTCTGGAACAATTTTATTTGCATGGTTTTTGCACCGATCCTCAAAATATATACATTTGAAATTAAGTTTTAAATAAATAAAAAATGTGCTCTTGAAGAATTTTTAGAAGCGAGAATACTCTCATTTGAATTATCAAAATCGGTTTAGTATATCGGAAGTTATTGAAATTTATTATAAAAAGGACAAACATTTTCAAATAGACCATAAAACAGGATTCAATTATTTTTTTCCAAAAATCAAATATAGGTATTTGTTTGTAATGTCAATAGGCACCAAATGATACCAATATTGATCAAAAATAAGTTTTCTCAATTTTAAGTGATCCGTTTGAGAAATGTTTACCCTACTTTAATTGAACTCATCGTAACCCACGGCAGCAGTAGCGGAACGAAGTGCACTACAGATGCAAATCAGCAATTGGCTGTAATGACCGGATGACTATCGAGCGGGGTAACGGAGCGTTTAAATAGGTTGTTAAATACCTTCGGCACCTGATAATTTCTAGAATTAGTATTGCTTCAGAGATGGGGTTCACTAAGAGGGTAGTCACCTATAAAGAGAATGAAGTGAGTCGTCTAGGTTGCTGTGTTATTGGCTGGACAGGACTGCCTCCATAAGCGAATGGGACATAGCAGCCTGAAGGACGGCTGAGCTGTAATAAGCTAGGACTTCGTACTCCGATCCATGGGGTAAGGGAAAGTACGCCCTAATGGCAAAGCGGTATCCCCCTTGCTCACGTATTGGTTTACGACAAAGAGAGAGAGAGAGAAGCGGAAATCAGTACGCCGCCGGATGGGCAGGGTCTTTCCAATTAGCTAGTCGGTAGAACGAAAATCCAAGAGGCAACAACTGCGTCGCCTAGCCCAATAGCAATAAAGAGGCCCCTTGCTGGACACCATAACATCAATTTGCTACCGCATCTCAGAGTTTCAAATTTAATTTTATTCGAGAAAGTGAACTAACTGAGACTTGTGTAAGAATATGCCCGAACGAGGTAGGTCTGTCGTAAGAGGTGACTAAAGTAAACATCGACCGCGGTCACGAGGTCAAGGAAATTGCTCCCAAGACAGTCGAACTGGTACCAAAAAGTGCTTATACCGGAGCGTTTGGATTTATAACTGACAAAGGACGGCCCATAATAGTCACGTCTCATCCTGGGAATGGATGCGTCGAATAAGCAGGGTGAAGTACTGCTACAACAACGAGAGTGATTTATTTTGCTTTGTTGATTTTCCGACAGGGTGGAAGGTTTATGTGCCCTTTGCCAAATTTCTGCCATCGTCAGTGCTTAGTTACAGATTACAACAAAACAAAAAGCGAAATTTTGCTTCCTTTATTTTTTCATCTTTTCCTTTTTTTCCTAAATTTTTATATTTTTCTTTTTTCTCTTATTTTAATTACTTCTTTATTTATTAAGCTTTTTATACCTTTCATGAACATGAAATGGTATATTAATTTTAGTCCGATGTTTGTAACGTTTAGAAATATAAGAGATAGACCCACCATTAAGTATCCCAAATTGATCAGAACGGTGAACTGAGTTGATACAGCCATGTCCGTCTGTCCGTCCGTCCGTCTGTTTGAACGCAAACTTGTCGCTCAATTTTTGAGATATCTCGATGAAATTTGGCACACGGATGACAAAGTTTTAGAGAACTTTAAACAATGCGTATTTAAGTTTGCACGTATTCATGAAAGGTATAAAGCCTTCGGCACAGCCGAAGACAGCGCCGTCCTTACTTGTTTATTATTTATTTAATACTTCAATTGTATTATCTTACAATTTATTTATTTATTATTCCGTTGTTAATGAACAAACAAACAAACACAGTTCAGAACGAAACTGAGCACTGAAGATGGCAGAATGCTGTAGTCGGTTTATTACAAGCAAAATAAAATTTAACAAGGGAATCGATGCAGTATAACTTCTTCCTCTTTGTGTGGATGTTAGAGTTTGGAAAGTTATTACTTACCATTTATTTTTTTTTTTCTTTTTTTGCAAACACAAAATAAAAGAGTATTTAGTTTTTTTTGTAATAATATGTTTATTTTTTATTTATTTATTATTTTTGTGATATACATGTTATGCATATTTTATTTTAACAATATAGAATAGTATATTTAGCGAATGTTCAAAATAACTTTTATTCCTATATATTTCAATAAAATATAAAACTATGCAATTTATTTTTAAAAGCTTTAAGCCTAAAATATACATAATTCTAAAATGAATATGCACATATATAATAACACTTGTATGTGTGTAATAATTTGCACGAAGCCGTTAAGATATTTAAGTAATTCAAAGCAGCTTCATAAAGATTTTAGCAACATAGGTCATGATGAACTCTTTCCATATTGAATATGTAAATCTCAGTTATGCTAAGCATAAATTTACTAAATAGAAGCGACTTCATAGTATAAGTAAGTAAGATGCATTATTAAAATTTTATTTTTATTTTTTAAAAGTGGCTTTACATAATAATATCTATATATAGTTTGTTTTATCATGCTAAATTACCTAAACCTAACTGAATGTTTTATGAGAAATGTTAAATAATTTAAAAATGTATTTTATGCTTGATTAACAGAATTAATATTTAACTTTAGTGAGTTTTTTTTTTCTTTTTTTTTTTTTGCAAATGAGTGGGTTTACTTAGAACACGCCGTGTATAGCGTAATTGTATGATATTAAGTACACAGTGAATTATTTTATTTTTATTTTTTTAGTACTAAGTATACTAGCACATTACTTTCTTATATAAAAATATTTAAATTAGAATTTTTTTATTGTAAATTTTACTTTATAGATTTTATAATGATTAAAAATGTATCTGAAAATTATTTTTATTACATTTACATATTTAAGAATTGAACAATTAAAACGGAATTATTTTCAAGTTCGATTGTGGCGTTAACAGTGCTGACTGTTACTGCGGCGACTTGAGTTTTTTAAACATTAATTAGCACAGTAGTATTAGCATATAACGCAATAACATATAATATAATAAAATAAGATATGCTTGGTAAAAAAAAAATATTTCAAAACAGTTAACATCAACTATATTAAGTAAGTAGTTTATTAAATAAAACAATATTTTCGCCAAGGCATTTTTTATTCGGCACTTCGTTGCCTGGCAAAGTGGTTTTTGCTTGCCTAAAAAACAAAATTTTTATTGAAAACAACAAAAAAAAATCCGATTGTTTTTTTTTTATTTATTGTTAAGCTCTTATGAATAAAAAAGTGCTTATATAACAAATTATATTGCGAATTGGTTGTCCTAAATTTTTTAGCAAAACTTCTCATTCAATTATTATTTAAGTTGGCATTTTGTTAAAATTTTTTTATTTCTTTTCATTTTAATTATAAATTATTAAATTTGTTTATTTAAAAAAGTTGTTTCCATTTACACAGTACGTTAAATTTTAGTCCTTACATAAATTGGCATTTTGTTTTAGAAAATTTAAGTTTTCTTTATTCTAAATTATTTAGTTTTTATTTTAAATATTAAAAAAAAAGTTAATTTTTGTTTCTGGAACTTTTTTAAATTTTTTTTGTTCTAGAAATAAAAATTGTTACTTCACTATATCGGCAAATATTTACTTAATTCATATTTTTAAAAATTAATTTCACGAAAGTGCCTTTTAAATGACACCGAACAATGGCAAAATCTTTTCTTTTTTTTAAATCAAAATGTTCTATTACGGCCATTGGTCGATTTGCCATGGAACGCCCCACTTATACATATAAAAAATTTTACTTAAATATCTTAATAAATTCTTTAGCTGTCTACATGCTAAAAAAGTGTAATAAAAATATTTTGATGTACTTAATCAAACATGGCCATGTCATCGTTGAATTCACAATTAATTTCCGTAGTTTCAAAATAATTTCATAATTTTTTTAATTTTTTATTTGATTTGTTCAGTTACTGTATTTATTTTTTTAATTCTAACTTGTTTACTTTAAAATTTTTTCCTTCACTTTTAATTTTCATTATTTTTTTTTTTTATTTAGTTTATATGTTTTTTAATTTGGCGTAGTTTGTATTTTTTATATTAATTTTTACTTAAAGAAAATAAGCTTATACAAAAAAGGCTTTTTCTTTCCTCTTAGGAAATACTTTTCACAATAATTTTCCATATCAAACTTTATAAAATTCTTAACTGGTTCAAATATTTTGCAATATTTTCGCCTACTTATTTTATTAGAATTTTTTTTTTTTTTTTTTTTGTAAAACGTGCATTATACAACTATTATTGGAAAATATGTTATATGTGGCTATTCTTATGTTTTATTAATTTATTATTATTACTGTATATTTAAAATATTTAAGTATTGTTGTCATTTTTCATTTTTTTTTTTATTTCTTTTATGTTTAGCTATTAGTAAAATCTTTAGTTCAAAACCAAAATTATTTATCGTAAGTATATGTTTTTTTAAATAAATCAAAGAATGTTTTTTTCACCACGCTTAGCGACAGCATGTGGCATGGTGAGTATATATTTGTTAGGCAGCTTCTTCCTTATTATCCACTAAAGCTCCTGCTTTTGGATTTTTTCTGATATTTTTCTACTGAAAATTTATTTAACCTGTTCGTGTACCCGCAATAGTTTGCCCATAATAGATGCTTAATTTAATATGTGGTTAGTAGAGGTGCATAACTATCGACTATATTGTCGATGGTATCTACCCAATTGATAGTACTATAGAAATTTTGTTAGTATTATCGATTGTATTATAAAATTGGTTCATACATGTTTTGGTTAATGATAAAGCTGTCGAAATTTAAAATCGATAGTCTTCATTACAAAAAAAAACGATTTCTGTCGCTAACAAATACTATCGAAAGTTTCCCACCTCTAGCGTGTAATATCTGTAGCAAAACATTTCTTACTGGCTTCTCTTTTCAGCAAACAACAGTAAAATATTTTCCATAAATTCCCTACAATTATGCGCATACATAATTTCGACAAATCTCGATATTGCTTTCTCTCTCTCATTAACGGTTTTTTGAATTATTTTGTTTAAATATATTTTCTAATTTTTTTTGGAATGATTTTATTATACTCACGCTCATTACATGTCTTCCGCACACATTTTAATTATTCACTCAGAAATGTATCTCTATCTCTCTCTACCCCCACACAAACACCGTTCTCTTCACATTTTTCTTTACCGCTGACACAAAAAAATATTTCCATTCACATTATCAACCTAACTTCAATATGGAATATGCGCTGTCAAATTTTGGCGCCATTTTAATTGGGTTTCCTTTAATAGATTATTTTTTTAAATGCATTTTTCAAAGCAGGGGTTTCTTGCGATATTTTAACGTGTAAATAAGTAGTAGTAGTAGTAGTAACTATGAATATAATAATAAAAAGGAATAAGTTTGAATGTTTATATATAATCTGTTTTTGGTGGCTATGAAGTCGCTTGGATAATGTGAATGTGAAATATTTTTCATAAGTTTTCTATATTTCCAACAGTACTCTCGCCGCTTACTTTTGTTTGTGTTATATGCGCATCAAATAAAAATCACCACACCCCGATCGTTGATTATGTGCATAGTAATTGCCTAATAAAGAAAATAGCTTAGCCACCTAGCCACAATGTTGTGTTGTTGTTATTTTGGCCAACACATGTTGAAAACCACCACAAAGCCATTAGCATTAATTCAATTTCCTGTTCAGATATTCGCTTTTGCCACATCGCTGTAGCCGAAGTTCTGCCTACTAACCTCAAACGTTGCTTACCCTATATGCCCTAGTAGAAATCGTAGTTATGAGAGTGTTTGTAAGCGTAGTAGAGATGAGTGGATTACCAGTGTTGCCACACTTCAATAATTTTGAAAAGCGTGTCAAAGTGCATGAATTTGTATGTTTCTGTGCAATGAAGAAAGCTTTGCGTGCCTAGTTTCCCTATTGTTCAAGAAGATAATCAGATAAGATGTATCATAGAAAAATCCCGCTAGAGGGGACACTCAAAGGGTTGTCCAGCACAATATATAGCCTAATCAATCCTAGTGGCAACGTCCACTAAGCGGGTGTATGGTACAGGGTACAACAGTTCTTACTATCAGTCTCCTACTCTTCATCCACGCTGGTAAGGATCAACAGTTGGTGCAAGTGAATGTGCAAGTGGCCGATTGTATCGAATTTATATAGGGCCAAGCACTGTTACATGGGGTTTTACCAGTACTTCACGTGGTATTCAGTCTACACATTCATGTAAAGCAATTTTACAGTTGGAGGTGATGGGTTAGAGAGGGCTCGCGCAAGAGCCAATTCATTGTCAAATCTATACTTTGATATGAGCAGCCGATATTATAAAAGCTGCCTCCCCCAAGTTTGCTGACCCAGTGAATGTTGAAGAAAGAAAGAATAAATATGATGCCTCTTGTATAACTGACTATACATCGAACATTCTCTCACGACACGTACTGAGGTATGCACAGATTAAGCTGTGATCGAAAGGGCAGCAAACATAGCTGGAAAACTGAATTAAGGTGAAAATTTGCTTGGTTCTATGAAGCACAAATATCAACTCGACTTGGAAGGGTCTTGGGCACATTTAAAGTTATTACTTGATGCCCCACCGACACGAAATTTATAACCTCTACCCAGGCTTTCATAATATTTAAGTCAATGCACTACATCATAACCAGCTGCAAGTGAGAAAGCGTCAACTGAAAACAAGGTTTGTCAATTGTAAATAAGAACGCGTCAGACGTAAGGACTGTTCAATAACAAAAACAAGTAAGCAATGGGATGTCTTCAACTGTGCCGAAGACTTTATACCTTTCATGAATACGCATCACGGTTTTAAAGTGTCCGATCCTTACTCACAATTAGTACAAACTGTGCAAAACTGTTAATTTAAAGAAACTATCGATTATATGGGAGCTATATATTATGTTGGTCCGATCTGGGTGATTTTCACTACACACATTGCATATATAATATGTACCACATCTGCAAAATTTTGAGTTCCTAGCTTTTTAATTGCAATAGTTATAGGCCAATCGATTATATTGGAGCTATGCGGTGTATTGGTCCGATCATCAAAATGGCTGCCTCTTACTAAATTTCATCGAGGTATCTCTAAAACTTAGGGATTAGTTTGCGGTTAAACAGAGACAGACGGACGGAAGGACAGACGGACATGGCTAAATCAACTCCGCTCATCGCCCTAATCATTTCGGTATACTTATTGGTGGGTCTGTCTCTTCTTCTCATACTTACAAACATCGAACCAAAGTTGTAATGCCATTTCATATTCATGAAAGGTATAAAAATATCACTGGAAGTTACTTATTTTTACTAACTTTTTCTGTCAAAGTGTTCATTAACTCAAAAAATGTGTAAGAGAAAAATAAAACCAGAGCATAACAGCTTGAGAGACTTACTAATCTTTACAAGTAAATTTCTTGCTAGTAATAATTTGTAAACTAAAAGAATTCGATGTCGAACCCAAACTGATATAAAAATAATAAAATTTTTTTTCTTTTAATTTTCAAGAAATTAAATAAATGTTTACTTTGCATAAAATCGAAAATCGAACACCTTCAAGTGTAAGTACTAAATTGTGATAAAATTAAGTTTATTTGGAAAATCTTTACATGAGTATTTCAGCTGAGCTGGACTTGCGTACTCTTCTTTTTCTATTTTCAAGTTGTTTGCTTATTAAAAAACTAAAACTTGGTTATTTTTTAAATTAAGTTTTGAAATATGTCAATCCCTTTCTGTTTTTTTTTTTGCTTGGCAATTTTTGTTCATTACTTATATTACACATTTTTCTTTTCTAATGAAATTACTCTTCATTATAAAGTATTTACTGGACAAGTAATTGAACAAACCTTTAATAGCGAAAGTGTCATTTGTTAATGAGAACAATCCATTATAGATTGAAAAAGGTAATTTGGTGATGAGAAATAAAACATAAATATTATTATTACTTTTCAAAAGGAATTTTTGGCTTTTTCGAATTTACAACTGACTGGGTATCCTAAATAATATTTCTCATTTCATGTAACGCTTCCCTAATTACAAGTACCCAGACCTATTAGATTTGATTAGTAATTAGTAATCAATTAATAAGACGGTTTTTTAATTGGTAATGATTGTTTTAATTGTTTCCAAGAAAAGGCAATTATTAATTCTTTACGATTAGACAAAATCAAAAAAAAATCATTAATAATCAAAAAAGTTTTTTTGATTACTTTTGATTATTTTTTTATTTTTATTTTATTTAATTTTACTTTTTTTTGATTATTTGTCTTCTACAACAATACTGAAAAAAATTATTATTTTTTTAATTAACTTGAAAATAATCATTAAAAATTGTAAGTAATTGGTAATCAATCATTAAATGGATTCTCAAGAAAGTAATTCATCAAACCGGTAATCCCTACGATAAGTAATCATTATTTAACAGGTCTGCAAGTATCCAATATGATTTCCAATCGAATACTTTGCATTTACAATTGACTATCCTCAATTACAACTGAAAATGGTGCAGTTTCTTCTCTAAACTAAAATTCACCTTAAAAGGCACAAAACGATTTTTTCGCGAGGGCTAGTATGAACTAGGCAAAAGAGTATTTGAAAATGATCAAACTGTCTAAAAGTGGAAAAAGCGACGAGATTGTAAGCTACAACGACATTTTCGTTTACACGCTTGCCGAATTTTAACTTAACTGAAACTTCTTCATTCCCCCCTTCTATTTATAGAGCCCTACGCATGTGAGAAGCTATAGTTCTGAATATACATGCTAAAAAATTTGCCAACTTGGCAACCATGCTTGTAACTCATACCACTTTAGTGCTCTCTCTCTCTCTCTCTGTGTTCAGCCATCTGCCTCTGCTATACAACACTTTTTACACCGCAAAATCTCCCTCACCCCAAGCCATCTTATAATCGTCTATGTTAAACAGATCAAAAATATCGCCAGCGGTGCCAAAGCTATCGCTGCTCGTTGTTGTGCCCGCAACACCCTCCTCACCCATAGCATTCATCATGACATTACTTTCGCCAAGGCCATTTGACATGCCACAAATGGACATTTGTTCACCCACATTCATAGATGGATTCGTCGTCGCTTGCATACCGCACGTGGCAGCTGCTGACGTAACAGCTACGCCACCACCACCACTCATACCACTCATCATACCGCCGTCGATAGCTAAACCCAAACCCATATTCGTGTCACCATTTATGCAACCCGAATTAAAAAACGCACCACTGCTGCTGCTATTGCCACCAACGCTGCCACGACCATCATCACTATTGAAAGGATGTGGTGGGGTGTTGATATTCGAATCTGGTGAGAATGCAGCAAAATTGAAACTGCCAAGAGGATTATCGAACTCATCACAAACATCCATAGGTGTCGAGGCGAAATGATTATGGCTGTTGTTGTGACCAACATGGCGACCTACATTGTTATGATGCGCGACGACATCACTGCTTGATAAGTCGGATAACTTGCCGTTGCCATTCATAATAATATTATGTTGTGGACTACCTGTGGCAGCGACAGTATTGGAAGAGGGCGAGCCGGACATCTCACCCAATATGCTGTGATGTGTGTGCGCAAGTGGGTTGTGATTGTTGTTGTTGCTGCTAGATATATTATCATGGTCGCTAGCTTGGGTAAGTTGTGCAACAAAACTTTCTGCATCGAAATCTACATCAGCGGCGCTCAACATAGCTGAACTAATATCACCCCCATTGACATCAGCACAAATGCCAGTGGTGTTGTTGTCATTATTATTATTATGCAACTGTTGGAATTGATGTCGTTGTATAAGCTCATTGATCGATGGCTGTAAACTAGGATTCATATCACGCCGTAAACCATTTAAAGTTGCCGTACCATTCAATGCAGAGTCGACACTTTGGGCTCTTCTGGCACCATCACTATTGGAATGATGTAAGTTTTGTTGATGCATAGCGTTTAATCCGACTACGCCACCGTGCCCAACAATATTTGCCGACGTAAAATGACTACCATCGTCACCGATGTCCATTTCCAATTGTTGCGACATCAACTCGAGCAATTCGAACTCATCAAAATGATGATTGACTTTGGCATCTGGGCTGCCCACCATATTAAGATGCGTTGTTGTGTGCTTCTCATGAGAGTTGGCTGCTTTGCTCAACATGTCGTGGTGCGTGGGTGATTGGTGATGCTGGTGATGCTGATGCTGTAAGTGCATACCTGGCGTGGACGTTTGTGAGGGGCGTTCTAGCGGTGGTGGTGTGGAATGGTGTTGCTCTAAGAAAATGTCAAAAGTTTTTGTCACGTTATCGGCTTCGCTATGTGCATCAGGATGTAGTGGTGATGCCATATCAATATTGTCAATGAAACTGGCGCCCAATGGTGAGTTAACGTCAACACCATTACCGCCCAACAGCTGGAAGACGCTATCCATATCATTTGGCATTTGGTGGTGAGAGGGTTGCTGCTGGTGTTCGGACAATTGCCGTTTCTGCTGTAGCCTTTGCTGTAGCTGTTGTGTGTATGGTGTTGTATCCATGAGTTGCCCCGTTGGAATGCTGTCTGGCATTGGACTACTGCGCGGCTCCAGTTTGGGCACGAGTGCGCCTGAAGCTGCTAAAATATCTCTGTTATTCAATGCCGCAGTGTTAGCGCTGTTGAAGAGCAAATTGCCGCTCATATCTGTCATTAGCGCATTACTGCCACCGGGCGTTAGTGGCGTTACAGGCGTTATAGGTTCGAGCACGCTCTCGGGCAGCTCACCCTGTTTAACAAGTATGTTCAAGACATCGGTCACCTTTTCCGACTTTACGGCATTCTTACGTTTAGTCGCAGACGTCTTTTGTGTGTTCAAGGAGTTCGTGTGAGTTTGTGGCATATTAGAGTCTGTGTTGAGCTCTTCTTTGATTTTTATTTGCGTTAACATATTAGCTTTAGCCGCTAATTGTTTAGTGGCTTCTTCATATTGTGGCGGCGGTGGTGGTGGTGGCGGTGGTTGCAGATTTTGTGGTTTTATATCCAAATGTATAATTTGTTGTGTTGGTTGGAAAGCGCGATTATGGAATTGTAACGTGTGTTGTTGCTGTTGTTGTTGATGCTGCAATTGTAGCTGCTGTAATTGTTGTTGTGTTATGACAGGCTTCGCTTCGATCAGCTGCTGTGGCTCGTGTCCAACTTGAGCCGCAATCGGAAAGAGTATGCTCGGTAGCGAGCTCGTGCGTTGATGACCATTCAAAAGTTTCTTTGTTGCTGGACTCGCATTGGCCAATGAAATATTCCCAATTGTATGCGCCGTCATATGTTGATCGTTTAAGCCGACCAAAAATATTGTTTGATTACCTTCGTTCCACACGAGCCCCAAATTGTTATGCGTCTTTGCTGTTAATGGCATTTGATTTGCAAGTATTGTTGTAGTTGTAGTAGCATTCGCATTCGCAGCATTGTTGGCTTTAGCATTGTTGTTGTTGGCGTTGCTGTTGATTGCATTCTTTTGACGTGCAGTGTTTGCCGCCAATTTCTTCTGCGCTGCTGCAGTTATTGTGGTCTTCGGCGGCGCGTTCAATGTTGGAATGAGTAAAGTTTGTGTCTTTTGCGTGGTTGTTGTTGTTGTTAGAAAACGCAATTGCGCTTGCTGTTGTTGCGCTTGTGCCTGTGCTTGCGCGTGTTGTTTTTGCTGTTGTTGTGCTTGTGCGGCTGCTGCTGCAGCTGCTTGTTTTTGTTTTTGTATTTTCGCTTCCAATTGTTGCTTTACCACCATTTTCTGGCTCATAGCTTGTGGTGTCAATGTGGTAGCTGCATTGTTGTTGTTAATGGTGCCGTTGTTTGCGGGACCTTTTGCCGCACTCGCTTTAGCCGCTTGCGTTTTGACCGTTACCTTTGCTGGTAGCGTCATATTTTCCTTTATTTGCGGCAGAACTGCGAGTGGCGCACAATGTGGCGCGGTTGTTGTTGTAATCAATGTTATTTGTTGCGTCGGCAAGGCATTTACCACCTGTGCGGTTACAGTTTGCTGCTGTTGTTGTTGTGGATGCAGGAAATGCTTCTGTTGCTGTTGCTGATTGCCTTGTTTGTGTTGAAGATGCTGCTTTTGGCGCATTTGTTGCAGCTCCTGCTGGGAGCGTTGCAGCTGCTTTTGCAGCTCGTCGATTTGTCGCTTTTGCTCGCGCACCAAATCATCATTTGTGACGATAATAGTGGCCGCTTGCGGTTTGGGTTGCAATATAGTTTGTAGCGCTAAGGGGCGTGGCGAATCTACCTGTTGCACTATATCCATTTGTTCCGGCTCCAGAGCTGGACGTTCCGGCGACATGCCAGCTGCGTGTGGTGAATTGACAATCATAGCAACTGGCAGCTCAGCCACGGTCGTATTGGTGGCGTCCATGGCCTCCACAGCGCTAGTCGAAATCATATCCGCAGACGCGTTGGACGCTGGCGTATTGACAATTGTTGAACACTCGGTAATATCAAGCGGTAAAAATGGTTTAAGGCGCTCAATCAATTGTGGTTTCGGTCCAGATACAGGCAAATTGCGTCGTTTAAGATGCATCTTCAAATCAGACACTTTCATTTTCTCCAAGCGTGTAATATCAGATGTAGAGCATGTCGACTCAGCATAACTGTTGGCCGGACTGGCTGGTATGGAAGAGGTCACAGAAAGCGCTGGTGATGGCAGCGGCATTGGACGCGGCGTTGATATAATAGAAAAGGTTGAGGTGGCCGGCGATGCTATATTGCTCAGACAATCACTAGCAGCCGTTACCACCGACATGGGTGTGGCTGGTGCGGGCGAAGGCAACGCACTTGCTAATTTCGTAGCTGTGGCGCTTGTAGTCGCCGCTGTTGTTTGACTTGAGGTTTTAGCCACGGTTGTCACAAGTCCACCAACTGTGCTTGCACTTGAATACGCGCTCAACGCAGCACCAACGCTACTGCTAGCGGCTGGTACTATGGCTTGATTTTTGTTAAGCGTCTCCAAGAATTTTAGCAAACAATTTTGTTGCTCCAACATTAGCTGATATGAAGTCTCCTCCGGTTGACTCGTGTCAGTAGTACTCATCTTTTGTGTTGCATTCGGTGGTCCTTTATATTCGTGAAATTTGATTGTGCGCGCTTTACTCGTAGGTTTCGATTTTGATTTCTTACGATTCTTATCCTTACCTGGCGCATCTGATCTCGCCACTGTGCTGAGCAGCGGTAGTGGTGTTAGCGATTGTGGTGGCGAAGCAATGGAGGAGAATGGGCTCATTGTCGAGGCGGTTGATGTTAGCGAAGCTGGCGAAGATACCATGGGTAAGAAGTTGCCACCAGGGCTTGCCGTTGGTCCAGCTACGGATTGGCATAGTTCTTCGAAGAGATTTGCAGTCTCTTGTTTGACTTGTATGCCACCTGCGGCGTTCACTGCTGCTACTGGCGGTGGCGGGGGTGGTGGTGGTGGTGCTACAGCCGCTTTAGTTGCATTTGTAGCGCTAATTGGCAAAGGTGGTCCTGCTGTCACAACCACCTGTCCACCACTTGTGGGTATAGTCAAGGCGACGGTTACAATACCCGCTGATGCGGCAGCTGCTTGTATGGCATCACTACAGCCGCCAACAACGCCAAGTGTTTGTTCGTCAACACGTGGTGGTGTCTGCCGTGTATCGCTCTCAGAGCTGAGTGAATCCTCTTCATACGTAACATAGCTATGTGGATGTTGCGGACGTGTTAGTAATCCTTCGCTTGTAGCTTTGAATGATACCAAACCCTCTTTGACTATTTTCTCAATTGGTTTTTCTGTATGTAAAATATTTTTCTTAATCAATTCAAGTGGCCCAGGCCGATGTTGTATTTGTGAATTGAGTTGGTCTGCTAAACGTGCCTTCTTAAGCATGCGCTGCTTTTCCGCCAAACTTGGATCAATATGACACTCATCCTCTTCCAATATGTGACGTCGTTCTAAATCTTCACGATTTGGACGCTGTTGTATTTTTGCTTTAAGCAAATCGCTGGTTTTGGCACGTTCCAATTGTTTGCATTGTTCGTGTATGGCGGGTGATGTTTTAAGGGCTGGAAAGAATAAACGATTTTAAATAAATTAGATTCTGGCAAAGTATTTGAAATGGAAAATTAGCTTATAGATTAGCATAAGTTCATATCTCTGTACGTTGAGGCTTAAATTATATTAATCAAGGAAATGTGAACAGAGTTTAAGGGATCAAGGACACTTTCTACTTCCCAGTGGGAAAGCAGAGAGCACACATTTTTTTCATAAAATCAAACTACCGTAGAAGAGACCAATGCGATATGGATTCTTTAAAATTACGCCTTTTCATTATAGATTCCGGTGGCACCCGGAGCTGGTTTAAAAATTTGAATTTTGCGCTCGAATTTCGAGTAACTTCTCGTTTGGCTAGCGACCTGAAGCTTGTTGTTCAGTTCAGAATAAGCTAACAAAGCAACATGCAAGGAAAAAAAGTTCTGCTATGTGGCGTACGAGCCGAGATCTTTAGAAAACTTGTGTAATAAAACAAATCTACAAAAATCGTACAACTAATTTGGAATCTTGCGATCGAAAATTCAGGGCCATCTTGCGGATCGAGATTTAGAAAACTCGTTTAAATTGATTGCAATTGCTATGGTTAATATTTCTAAATTCCACTGCTACTTTGAACTACTTTCTTCGTCTTCATCTTTCTCTAGCTATTCTTTGGTAGGGCCTCAAATATTCAAATACCAAAATTTAAAAAAAACATCTGATGTAGTCCCATGCCAAAGAAGTTTTGACCAGGGTTCAGAAAATGTGTGAAATATAATTTGTTTTCCCAAATAATACTTTGAGGCAATTGTTTCTTTTGAATATTTTCATTCTTTGTATTGAAAAATATCTAAAATTTGCTAAATTATTTGAGCACCTGGGAAGTGAAAAGTAAATGAGTCAATTCAGCACGATTTTTGATTATCGTTTTACTTTAAATTCTCGATTTGAAATGAAGTTAAAAAAGTTAACGCCAATATAAATTTGGTGTTAACGTCAAAATTTCTAAAAATTCAAAAATCGGATTTTTTACAAATTTAAACGTTTTAAGTGATACAAATTAGTTTTATTGCTACAATTCTATAATAAGAAAGAACAACTTGTGTCAACGCAATTCTTCTGCAAACAGTTTTCATCGCACATATCATCTTTGAGCTCAGTGAAGTGAAGAAATGAAACTGTCAAGTGATAACTAAAGTGTAAACAATTTTTTCACTTCACGATAACGCCCAACCAGAATCGACCCCCTGGAATACTCAAATCATAAATCTCAAACGAAAATTCGAAAAACTACAAATGTTTGAAATTTATTTAATTTTCTTTTCATTCGCAAATGCGAGTATATTCAAAAACACAAATTTATTTTTCATTCTCTAAAAGTTTGTTCAAATTCTTTATATACTTAAAGAATTTCAATAAAGCAAATACGTTTGAAATCTTCTGAAATGTTTGACTTATCGCATCATCATTTAGATAAGCTACCTAAAAGGTCTGAATTCGGGCTTCTAGACGGGCTGTAAACGCTGAACATTGGATGTTAAAATGTTTCGTGTAGGGAATTCCTACAAAAATTTGCATCCATAAGATTAGCATAATGGCATACATCTAGAAACAAAAAATAGACATCTGTAGGACGAAGATCCCCCGGCTAGGGACATAAGGAACCCCCTCTGTAAGCACTATGATTAGACCCGCCATCACATCACTCAGCCGTTAGACCCACTGAACCCGAGGTAGGCTCCAAATGAACCCCATATTGAGTCGTTAGATACCTCCATCAGATGTCGGCCTGTGAACCCACCCAATATGTACATCCAACAACTTGCAATATTTTAAGAAGGAGACTACAGTCATTCTGATGCTATTTCGATCTGTATACTGCGACTGGTTAAACTCTTCCTTATCTATACTCATCCCCACCATACTCAATACGTGGCCTGTATCTTTATCACTGTTCTATAGAACTTACTCTTCTAATATCAATGCTCTGGTCCAATACTGTTGCTGACGATTCTTAGAATGATCGTGCCCATTTGGCAGAGCAAAGCACTGTTAACCACAACAACGAAACAATAAGATCTGTAATCGTTGGCCAGGGATTAACGATTTTGTGCGTCGACGCTTAGGCCAAACACTTCGCTTTATTGCATATCCTTACAACAGCCCCTATTAAAAAACAAATCTTGCATTAGAAATTCCATTTTGGCCATCCGGGCACAGCCTCTTAGTATGCAGATGGTCTTCACCTTAGCCAAATATTTCGGAATGTATCCTCTTACTGTATCTGCCATGACCCAACTCTTCACAAAAGAGGTTGAACTCCATGAACTTGTTTCTTAGCTACATCTGCTACACAACTAAATATTTAACTGAAGTCAAAAAAGAGGCTAGTGATGGATCTTATCGCATCTTAGAAAAAATACGAAAGAACCAGGATTGAGATTGTTTGCGTTATTGTAGCGCCTTATGTCAAACTATAGCCCCAATGCACAGTCCAATAGTAATAGACTCGATGGAAATGTTTGACTTGTAGAATAAATAAAAAAATTTATTCATTTATATCAAGAAATGGAAGCGAAAACACATTTTCTTTAGAAGTTTGTAAGCGCATAAATAAATTACAAAAATTTATTTCTTCTAATGATTCAAAAATTCAATAATTCGTCACAATCAAATGAAATGCATTATTTCTTTTCAAATTTGTTTGCAGCCAATATGAGAAATTGAAACGAATGAATTTAATCAAATGATTTAGAATTTTTCTGAGCCTTGGTTTTGACTTCCCAAAGCAACGCTGTTTGTTTGCTATTCGCTTGTTCTTGCTTTATAATTTTCTCATGCTCATTTTCTTATGAGAAAAATAAATAATATCTTAACGACACGAAACACTGAGGATGGCGGAACGCCCAAACCGGTTTGTTACAAAACGAAATTTCACAAGGGATGACAGAAAATCGTGCCAATATACCTCAAATTCTTTCTCTTTTCCGACTGGATTACTTTCGTTTCAATACTTAAATGTTATAATACAGTTCGCGTGGAAGTACTAATGGCTTGTCAATCACATATATCTGACTTCCTTTCACATCAGTCTTGATATACTCAAGCTTCATGGAAACCACATAACATACAAACAAAAGTATCTATATAGGAAGAGAGAGGAGCATCACAATTTAAATTCAAATGCATATTATTATTTATTTATGTATGCGCATATCCATTTCCTTTGTAACTTTGGCGGTTATTAGGTCTTATTCGCTTGACTGGCGGCATACAGTATGAAAGTAGGTTTGTGGTAGGCGCGCAGTCAGTAATTTCATCACGTCAAGTGCAACCGTGGTTATAAAGCGCTCAAACTACTCACTAGTAATGGATTTCCATATTTGCTCAGGCTCTGGGCAAAATATACCCACCAAAGAATTTATTAGTACTAATGATACTTTATTTGATGGTATTTATTTTATTTTACTTTATTCTATTTTATTTTATTATATTTTAATTTATTTTATTTTGTTTCACTTTAGTTTATTTTATTCAATTTCATTTAATTTTATTTTATTTTATTTTACATTGCGTTATTTGATTTTATTTTATATTGTTTTATTTTGTTTTAACTTATTCTATTTTAATTTATTGCATTTTATTTTGTTTTACTTTATTTTATTTTGTTTTATTTCATTTAATTTTTTTTTATCTTATTTTATTTTATTTTATTTTATTTTATTTTATTTTATTTTATTTTATTTTTTTTTAGTTTATTTTATTCAATTTCATTTAATTTTATTTTATTTTATATTATTTTATTTTGTTTTACTTTATTTTATTTTGTTTTACTTTATTTTATTTTATTTGTTTTTACTTAATTTTATTTTATTTTATTCTATTGCTTTTTTATCAAAAAACTTTTAATAATTAATTAAAATGATTATTAATAAAATAAAAACAATAATAATTTTCATAAAATTTCAAAAAGTGAAAAATTATTATTCTTGGGCTTGAGCTCATGGATACTTATTTTATTCTATTTCATTTAATTTTTTTTTTTTTTTGATATTTGATGGTAGAAGTTAAAGGCAACCATTTTGTGTCTACTACAACATAAACTGTGGTTTGTTGTCTTCAATTTTCGTATTATTGGAACTATGGAATCACTTCAAACATAAGAGTGCTCGAAATCAAAATAGTATCCAAACCGCCCAGTCTCATCTGAAAAAAAGCTTTATACGAAAAACATTTCGCTGTACCCTAATCGCTTTGTAGTGGAAACAGTCTCTCAAAACATATAAACTGTTTTCGGTTACATTAAAGTTAAATTTTAGGCCCGCAGAAGCCAGGGAAAAAAGTGAAATACGGGGCATACAGTCTTTGTAGCTTGAGCACGTCAGGTTATTGACAATTAAACCCCTTCATCAGTAATATCTTTCTCGTAGCGTATATGACTAGCGAGGCATAACTTTTTGTTCTTGGTAGTGACTAAGTTAGATGGAAGACACGAGTTGGATTCCTTAGTACCAAGCGTAGAATGAGAAAGACAAAATCCCACCATAAACGAGTTAATTGCGGCTTTAGGCCCCTTTAAGTGTGATATCAACCACATTTTCAAAATGCGCTACATCATGGAGAATACATATAGCATTGTACAGGTTGTTCGTGAACTCAAAATATTTCTTCTTGTTTCCACAAGTAGCTTTATGAAAGCATTTTTGATATCCACCCTATGTACGACCATTTAGAGACGTGCTCTTTAAAACCGATTACATCAGTTCGGAGCTGATTTCAGATAGAAGATAAATAAGAGTCTTCCAGATTCCACCTAAATTGGAGTAGTACAATACGACGAGAAATCTTATTTTCTGTCAAACAAAAATTTTCTGAAATATTAGGACGCTTTGAAGCTTGTTTCCAGGCCGAGACAACAATGCATACTCACTTTTACTATACTCTTTGATCGGTGTAACACGATTGAGGCAGTGTAGCGGTTTGTAGATGTTTCTCCGATCATGAAGTGAGTCCAATTCATACGATTAAACTGGTATTGGATCGTTTCATATAAAAAGATATTCATAAAATCTTCATCATATTTCTTATAGGGGAAGGAATGCCATTAAGATGGATCTATCAGGAAGAAATTCTGCCGAAACGTAAAGCGGTTTGCTTCGAAAAACAGTTTACGGCTAATAATGTTGACGTATTGTCATGGCCCGTGCTATTTAACCGAACAGAGAGTCTTCAGAACAGCATCGATCCTAAACATCCGGAGGAAAATTGCAGCATCAAAGACTCTCTATTCGGACAAGTTGAGCAGGCGTGCATTATTATTTTCTAAGATATTTTACCTAAACAATACACTCAATGCCAACACGATGTGAACCTGCCATAAAGAGCCACGGATGTGCCACGAAAAAACGGGTTTGTCTCACAGATATTTCATGGTGCTGTAGTTTAGTCGCTCTACATTTTTTGAGTTTATCGGATTTTTTAAACACAATTTTTTTGATGAGCTGGTAAACTATTTTTATTTATTCAAATTTATAATACCTAATATGTATTCTGCCTGAATTAAAAGGACTAAACATTATAGAATTTGAACTTATGATGTTTAATTAAAATATTTTAAAGGGAATTGTGATGCTTAAGTTTTGGCGCATACTGTAATATAAGACTTGATACACGGTGGGGAATAATGAAAGACGAGAGTGAGGCCGCCGTGGTGTATAGTTAGTTTTGCTGGCCTACCACTACCACTCCGAAGGTGCAAAAAGTGTTTTGAAAACTTTGTTTCTGTAAAGACAACGGGTTATTTCGCGAAGTACATATCTATGATGAAAACTCGGACTAGACTTCGAAGTTATCAGTCAAGGTGCAGCATTTGGCAAGTGCTCCGGTCAAAACAACCGCCTTGTCATAGAATGTGAGAATACTACTAACTCTTTGGCAACACTCAGCTGTATTGGTCTCCTTTTTTGCCTACTTCCTTCGAAAAATAAAATACTTAGGTTCAACACTTTGAATATATTTTTGCAAGTGTTTGTACAAAACTTCCTCGATAGTATAGTGGTAAGTAACACCATCTCTTCATTTTATGCTCAACACCTACTAATAGCGTATATTCTCTACTCTTATAATGCCCTGTTCTTTTACATAGTACAAACTTGATATAGCTCTATTACAAAAACCTTAAATATCAATTTAAGAAATACTTACGTGGTATGATGCCCTGTTCAACGAGCTGTGAATGTGGTCGTCTCACCATTAGTTTCACTTTAAGCGCTGCAACGGCCAAACAAATCGTAGCCACATATCAAGGGATTTGCGATATAAGCCAAATCGCAAGTGACCAACATTCCACAGACCATTTGATGATGTAAGCACAAGCGACGAAAAGTAGCACAATGCATTTAGAGAAGAAGAAAAAAGAAAGAAAAATTAAAATTCATGAGTACCGAAAGCCCAAGAGGGAGTTGTGTTACTAATATGCAGTATACAGGAGTATAAATATATATATGTTTTATATGTACTAACAGTAACCCTTTGAATTATAGTAATACATTTAATGAACCCAGTTGCTTAGATCGAAGTAGTGAAACAATTTAGTGTAAATGCAATAAAAACAGTAAAAACAAAGTAATGGATATATGTCACGATATATGACACGAAAGCACAAATTAAATTACAAATAATGAAACACATTGAATTCTGATGTCGTCCCAAACAATTTCTTGAAAAATAGAAAGAAAAAAAAATCATACCATAAATAATTACACCCTCGCAAATTCTATTGTGTACACAGAAATGTTTAACAAACACATGGAGCTCAAGCGAAAAGAAATCGAGCAAGCAATTCAAAATTAGGGCTCGACCGAACATAATATACCCAGGCGCAGACTGAGCAATGTACCAAACATTTAAAAGGAGCTCTTTGAAATACATTAGGTACTCATGCAAATCTTCTTTACTGAAGCGTATTTCTGGTGCCCTAAATTGAAGAATATTCGTATGTATTTTAAGGTTTAGAAACAGTTGTTACTACAGCCCGAACAATGGCTAAAACTCAAGCATAAAAATTTTTTACTTTGAAACCTTACATATAACTATATTTAAGAGAATCAAAAACTGTTATTCAAGTAATTTTTTTATTTGGCATTTTTTTAATTATTTTTTTTTTTTTTACTTTTTTTTAAATTTATTTTTATTCCTTTTTCATTTATTTTATTTCTTTTCTTAATAATATTAAAGTTTTTTAGTTTTATCTTTATTTAAAAACATTTTTTTTATGTTATTTACTTTTTAACTTAATTTAATTTAATTTTATTGTATTTTATTTTGATTGATTTTACTTTATTTTATTTTGCTTTTTTATACCAACAATTTTTGTTGCTTTACGGCCTGTACATTTTCAAGTATTTATGAAACGAGCTCAAGGCCAATAATAATAATTTCAATCAAAAAACTTTTAATAATTAATTAAAAATGATCATTAAAAAATAAAAACAATAATGATTTTCAGTAAAATTCAAAAAGTGAAAAACTATTATTCTTGGCCTTGAGCTCGTTTCATGAATACTTATTTTATTTTATTTCATTTTATTCTATTTTATTTTATTTTATTTTATTTTATTTTGTTTTATTTTACTTTATTTTATTTTATTTTGTTCTATTTTGTTTTACTTTAGTTTATTTTATTCAATTTCATTTAATTTTCTTTTATTTTATATTATTTTGATTGTTTTTACTTTATTTTATTTTATTCTATTTCATTTCATTTTTTTTTTAATATTTTATTTTATTTTATTTTATTTTATTTTATTTTACTTTATTTTGTTTTATTTTATTTTATGTTATTTTATTTTAATTTATCTATTTTAAATAATTTTATTTTATTTTGTTTTACTTTCTTTTATTTTATTTCGTTTAACTATATTTAATTTATTTTATTTTGTTTTACTTCATTTTATTTTATCTTATTTTATTTTATTTTATTTTGTTTTACTTTATTTAATTTATTTTATTTTATTTTATTTTGTTTTACTTTATTTTATTTCATTTCATTTTATTTTATTTTATTTTATTTTATTTTATTTTATTTTATTTTATTTTATTTTATTTTATTTTATTTTATTTTATTTTATTTTGTCTTATTTTATTTTATATTATTTTATTTTATTTTTTATTTTTTTATTTTTTTATTTTTTTATTTTATTTTACTTTATTTTATTTTTTATACCTTTCATGAACATGAAATGGTATATTAACGATGTTTGTAACGTTTAGAAATATAAGAATAGACCCACCATTAAGTATACCAATTTGATCAGGACGATGAACTGAGTTGATACAGCCATGTCCGTCTGTCCCTCCGTCCGTCTGTTTGAACGCAAACTAGCTCCTCAATTTTTGAGATATCTCGATGAAGTTTGGCACACGGATGTATTTTTGCATAATATTAGACATTTGTCGGATCCGGTATAATCGGGTCACTATAGCATATATCTCCCATACAACCGATCGTTCAAATAAGAGGATTATGGCCATTTATCCCTCATTTTGGAAGATTAAAACTTGAAACTTGGCGAGATATTTGCTTACAGATAATAAAAAATTTGGTAAAAAAATCGCTAAGATCGGAGCTATATATAGTATATATCCCATACAACCAATCGTTCAGATAAGAGGATTATGGCCATTTCTCCCTCATTTTAAGAGATTAAAACTTGAAACTTGGTGAGATATTATCTTATGGATAGTAAAAGATTTCGTAAAAAAGTCAGAAAGATCGGAGCTATATATAGTATATATCCCATACAACCGATCGTTCAGATAAGAGGATTATGGCCATTTATCCCTCATTTTGAAATATTAAAACTTGAAACTTGGTGAGATATTTGCTTATAGATGGTAAAAGATTTGGTAATAAAATCACCAAGATCGGAGCTATACATATATAGTATATATCCCACACAACCGATCGTTCAGATAAGAGGATTATGGCCATTTCTCCCTCATTTTAAAAGATTAAAACTTGAAACTTGGTGAGATATTATCTTATGGATAGTAAAAGATTTCGTAAAAAAGTCAGCAAGATCGGAGCTATATATAGTATATATCCCATACAACCGATCGTTCAGATAAGAGGATTATGGCCATTTATCCCTCATTTTGAAATAAAGGGTGTTTTTTTTAGGGGTATCGAACTTCGAATTGAAATAAAACACAAGAAAATCGTTTTAAGGTCCATCAATTTGGCTTTATTGGAAGGATAATTTTATGCCATTAATGTTTAAATATGATTTCGGGCATGTGGCCGCCGCGGCTGGCTCGAATAAAGCCAATTCTACAGGTCCAATTTTCAACCACTTTTTCGAGCATATGGGGCCGTATGTCGGCAATAACGCCACGAATGTTGGCTTCCAATTCCCCTAACGTTTCTGGTTTGTTGGTGTAGACGAGCGACTTCACATATCCCCAAAGAAAATAATCCAATGGTTTCAAATCACACGACCTTGGTGGCCAATTGACAGGTCCATTCCGCGAAATTATGCGCTCATCGAATGTTTCCTTCAATAAATCGATTGTGACGTGCGCTGTGTGGCATGTAGCGCCGTCTTGTTGGAACCACAACTCATCCACATTCATGCCATCCAATTCGGGAACAAAATAGTCGGTTATCATGGCTCTATACCGGTCTCCATTAACGGTAGCTGCCTCTCCAGCATTATTGCGGAAGAAGTATGGCCCAATGACTCCACCAGCCCATAGAGCACACCAAACAGTCAGTTTTTGTGGATGTAATGGCGTTTCAAGGGTCTCATGTGGATTCTCTTCACTCCAAATGCGGCAATTTTGCTTGTTGACGTAGCCATTCAACCAAAAATGAGCCTCATCACTGAACAAAATTTTGCGATGAAAATCAGCATCGAAATCAATCTCATTTTCGGCCCATACACCAAAATCACGACGCATTGCATGGTCTCGCGGCTTTAATTCTTGCACAAGCTGGATCTTGTAAGGTCGCAAGCCAAGATCTTTGCGCAAAATCTTCCATAAAGTTGATGGACAAAGCTCCAATTGCTGTGCACGGTGGCGAATCGATTCATTCGGGTCCTCTTCAACACTTTGCTCTACAGCGGCAATTGTTTCTTCGGTGCGCACTGTTCGACGTCTCACATAGAGTAAACGTAGTGCGAAAACGATCCATGGTTAACCGAATTAATTGCTCTGATGGACGATTATGTCGACCATAAAATGGACGGAGCTCACGGTAAACTTCGCGAACTGAACCATTATTTTCGAAATAAATTTGCACGATTTGCAAGCGTTGTTCTTTTGTCAACCTGTTCATGATGAAATGGCAAACCAAACTGAACATAAATGACATTAGAGTTGCCAGATTTGACCAAAAAATGCCAGTTTTATCTCTATTCGAAAAACAAACCTGTAAAAAAAACACCCTGTATTAAAACTTGAAACTTGGTGAGATATTTGCTTATAGATGGTAAAAGATTTGGTAAAAAAATCACCAAGATCGGAGCTATACATATATAGTATATATCCCATACAACCGATCGTTCACATACTTATTTTTAATATTTTGAAGCATGTTCGGTTTTTAATATACATATTTTTTCCAGTTATTTCAAGGCAAATTTGATAATAAGATAATGGGCAAATTAATCAGTTTTTGGGTAACCATGTTTGAAATTACTCGAGTAACGCTCGTTTTGATTACTCATAATTTTGATTAATCAAGTAATCGATTAATTGAGCAATTGATTAATCAACTTACTCAATTAATCGAATAAAGGCACAGCCCTAGTAAAAACTTCCCTTAAACAAATAAAGCTTATTATAAAAGAAAATTAAATGTATTGCTGACAAAGTTTTAGAGAACTTTAAACAATGTGTATTTAAGTTTGCACGTATTCATGAAAGGTATAAAGCCTTCGGCACAGCCGAAGACAGCGCCGTCTTTACTTGTTTTATTTTGTTTGATGTATGAGACTTTCTGAATAATTTTCTGAGTTTCGGGTACATTAAAAAAAAGTATACACCTTCAAAGGAGATTCACAAAACACGGTTTTGTGAACGAGGCATGCATATAAACATATTGCTGGCCGAGTGTAAGACCTGCTAAGTTTACTTTCCACTCAAAGCTGCTCTTCCATACTGCTGGAATGGTAGGAGATTTCTCCACTATGCCGTGGGTGGTTAGGGCGGGGTTATCATGCGATTTCATCCAACCAACAAATGTGCAAATTTTATAGGAATATATTCCAATTTTGACCCAAGTTATCCTAAGCACGAACAACTAGGTATAAAATAGCCAGTGTCAACAACATAAAATGACAAATTAAAAAGTATCAAATACGATCTTACCGAAATAAAAGCAAAATACTATAAAATTGGCTACAAAATATTTTTGATAAACGAACTCAGGATAAAGATGCAATAAATCATAAGACAGTGAAGTTTATGCCCAGACAAAATATGGATATTGTAGGTCGACATAAGAAGGTAGGTGGCTGAGGCAAGAAGAACATTGCTCAGAACATTAAATGAATAAATAATTTAATAAGGAACATAAAAAATTAACGATTTAAATGGCGGCAAGAAGGTCATGGCGCACTATATCTATAAAAATCTGTTGTGTCTTCTTTTATTGCCACTACTGTATACAATCACAATTAAATACTTTCTTGCGGTAAAATGAATTCTAAACTTTAACTTGAACATACAGCAATACATTGGTGGGAAGTGCATGTAATTCTGAACGGCGGTTTTTGGGTGATGAGCGTACAAACATCAATGCAGAAAGACAAAAATTCTAAAAACAGTTTTTTTGCTTCTATCACAGTACTAAAGGCTTTTATACGCAATTTTTCTTTAATACCTGCATACAATGTACAGAAATAGGACTGCTACAATTTCATTACATTTAAACATACTGCTATCTATTGAATTCTGTGGATTAAGTTATGCACGACACTCTAAGCAAATACTTATATACATACATCCCAGCAAAGCAAGCGATGAAAAAGTCCAGACGTAGTAGTAAATAAAATTTAAAGTAAGGCAAATAAGGGAAATGAAAATTAACCAAGCCAAAAAATTCAGCAGACTTTGATTTGCAACAGATCCAGCGCCAAGCTGTGAATTTGTTTATTTAGACTGTTAAAAGAGAATTTTGAAATGAAGACTATGACTGTAATACAAACAAGCAATTTCAACATAAATTAGTGTCAAGATAGAATTAAAGCGCAATTTGTTGATGCCGAAAATTAATTATTTTTTATTCAACGGTGGGTATAGTGAAAGCAAATCTGATTAGAAACTGCCTTGATAAATGACAGAGAAACTGTAAAAATAATGTCGAAAAAATAAATTTTTTAGTAAAATTTCCTTTTTAATACAGATTTTCACAAATAATTTGTTAACCAGTATATAAGTAAAATTATTTCAAAACAAGCTCCTGTTATTTCTGTTTTTAATGAAATACATATTAGTTTGCATCCGCATGGGCGTTCCTAGGGTATTCTACTTTAAACAGTTTCTGTGAATCTCGAAAGAAATACTTTATTATACATAAAGACATTTACCGCCAAACTTATGTGGTTTGGTACGTAAGTGGAGAAGATCTAGATGGTTAATTGTGGTCAAATAAATCGTTCGTACGACAGTCGGGCTAGTACCAGAAGGTGCTATGTACCCGAAGGTACCGTATACCGACAAAGGACTGTCACGCCCGGCAGCAACTTCACAAAACCTTCGTTGGAGTTAGATTGCCGTTAATTAATCAAAAAAAAAAAAAACATTTTTGGGGTGATTTTTTCGCATGAGTTCCCAGCAATAATCAGGCATTATCCTTGATACCTGTTTTCCATTGTTTTTGTTTCTTGATGTAAAATAAGTTTTCGACACCTATCTTATAAACCAGAGCTGTCAGCTGAGATCTTACTAGCAGGCATATATAACAGACTACTCTACTACCGAACACAGTCGTAAACAGGGCGGCAACGAATCAAATTTTATTTTGATGTGGGAACATCTTTGGGCTTATATGAACTGTAAGGTAGTCCAGCAAAATTATGTGTAACAAAATGTAACATGTGCCTGAGTATGTTGTTGTTGTTGATATTGATTCTATGCATATCTGAACTGTGATTGAGATTTGGCTTTGTATGTGGGTAGAGAAATTTTTGCTTGACTGCTTATTGGTATGTGACATCCTGCTTATGTATGTGTATGTGTGTACGAGTGCCCCGCGGGCACTGATTGTCCTTACATTGGTTGGCTTGCCGTTTTTTGCGTTTAATTATTCGATAATCGTGCGTTAGCAAGATCCATGCTTTCAATTGGCAAAGAGACGAGTAAAACCCCAAACTGTGTTTACGATAAATATAAGTGTTTACAAAAACTTCTTAGATGAAATAAAGTAAAATACTCGTAAAATAAAATAAAATAAAAAAGTGACAAATTATTATTCTTGGCCTTGAGCTCGTTTCATGAATACTTTAAAAAAAATTAAATAAAATAAAATTAAAATAAAAAAAAAATACAATAAAATGAAATAAAATAAAATAAATTAGATTGAAAAAAAATAAATAAAATAAATTAGATTGAAAAAAAATAAATAAAATAAAACAAGAGAAAATAAAATAAAAAAAATAAAAAATAAAATAAAATAAAATAAAATACAATAAAATAAAATAAAATACAATAAAATAAAATAAAATAAAATAAAATAAAATAAAATAAAATAAAATAAAATAAAATAAAATAAAATAAAACAAAATAAAATAAAACAAAATACAATAAAACTAAATAAAATAAATTAGAATGAAATAAATTAGAATAAAAAAAAAATATAAAATAAAATAAGCCAAAATAAAATAAAATAAACCCAAAAAAAATAAAATAAAATAAAATAAAATAAGAGAAAATTAAATTAAATAAAGAAGAACAAAATATAAAAAAATATAAAATAAAATAAAATAAAGTAAAATAAAATAGAATAAAATTAAATTAAATTAAATTAAATAAAACAAAATAAAATAGAACAAAATATTAAAAAAGGAAAAAAACAAAATAAAATGAAACGGAATCGCACAAAATAAATTAAAAAACTTGCTTTAAAAATCCTATAATTTTTTATTTATTTAAATTTTAAATTGTTTCTCGAAAAAGTTGGAAACCCTCATGCATACTCGTATGTAGGTATGTGATGTTCTAGCAATCATCAAATATTGTGCTTTGAACGATACGGAGGATAAACCAACTTATTTAGACACAAACAAAAGTTAATTTTAATTCTATGGTAATAAAGTATTTTTACTGAGAAATACTAATTTAACGAGCATATTTATATATACTCGTACATAGTTAATGTTCTGTAATGAAAATAAATAAGTGACAAGCGCTCGGCATACCCCTCTACGTACGCAACGCCAAATTATCTGCACAAAAAGTAAATAAAAATTACTAAAATAGATCAGCATTCAAGTTTAGTCAGAATACATCCAAAGCAGAATTAATACAGCTTCGGGGTTATGTTTGAGTGCGGAAAATTTCGAGTTCCACTGAACTTGCATAATTCTCACCAAGGTGTCACTATTCATTTTTGGAAGTGTGCGAACCCATGAATGGAATTATATTGACTGATCAATCGGCCTACAGTAATAAACGCCACTACGTTTTCCAACCTCAAAACATTTTGATACGCGAATGTCAAAATTTACAATGATGGCAAGCAGCTGGTGGGTTGAGTGCTAAACTGTACTAGCAATCGTCAAGCCGATTCATATGCTACATACAAAATATTCAATTACTTGGCGGTAAGATAAAAGTATCAACTGCTTTTTGGTAGGCATGAAAGTTGGCAGGCAAAATTTAGGTCAACAACTTAAATAAATGAGCCTTGCGGAAATGATTTTGTTTTGCAAATAATATAGGCTAACAAAAGGCTAAAATAATAAAAAAAAAAAATTCCCATACAGCAATGAAACAGGGCAGCAGAGCGGCAACAAAAGTGAGAGTATGACAACAGTCATTTGGATTTATATACATATGTGACAAAATGTGCCTGAAAGGAAAGGCACAAGGCCTGGAACAATTTAGTAAAAATAAACATATTCTCGTGTTGCGAATAGGGTCAGAATATCTGAAACGGATCACTGAACTAATTGAGAATTTATTATACCTTTCATGAACAAGAAATGGCGTTATAACTTTGGTCCGATGTTTGTAAGTATGAGAAAAAGAAGAGATAGGCCCACCAATAAGTATACCGAAATGATCAGGGCGATGAGCTGAGTTGATTTAGCCATGTCCTTCTGTCCGTCCGTCTGTCTGTTTGAACGCAAACTAGTCTCTCAGTTTTAGAGATATCTCGATGAAATTTGGTAAGAGGCAGCCATTTTGTAAAACATTAGTCACATGTCGGAGCCAGAATGATCGGACCAATACACCACATAGCTCCTATACAATCGATTGTTCCGATAAACGGGTTTTGGCTTATAACTATTGTAATTGAAAAGCCAGGAACGTAAAATTGTGCAGTTTTAGTACATATTATACATGTAATATGTGTAGTGGAAATCCCCTAGATCGGACCAACATATCATATAGCTCCCATATAATCGATAGTTTCGACAACTGGGTTTCGGGCAATAAATTTTGCAATTAAAAAGCTAGGAACGCAAAATTTTGCAGGTTTGGTACGTATTATATATGTAATGTGTGTAGTAAATATCACCCAGATCGGACCAATATAACATATAGCTCCCATACAATCGATTTTTCCGATAAATGGGGTTTGGGGCTATGTATCTTTTATTAACATTTTTGCAGAGTTTGTACTAATTGTGAGTAAGGATCGGGGACTTAAAACGGTGATGCGTATTCATAAAAGGTATAAAGTCTTCGGCACAGTCGAAGACAGCACTTTCCTTACTTGTTTTTGATTAATAATGGTATCGTTTATAGTTGAATAAAATCCTATATACTGGGCCGATTGACAATTCAAATGCCAATTTCTTCACTTTTAAAAAATCTTCAGAGCACATTTTTTATTTCTTTAAAACTAAATTTTTAATTTACTCTTAAAATTTTTACAAAAATGTTCCAAAGCATATTTTCGGCCACGAAAAAAATTTTGCATTGAGAAAAAAGACTTTAAGCTAAGCAATGAAATTTTATTTAAATAAACATTAGACAATTTTTGAATAAATAAATGGATAGTTTCTTGTTAGTTGCTAGAAATTTTCAAGTTATATTGAGTAATACAATTAACAAATAAAAATTAAAATATTCAAAAATTTTGCTAGCGAAAAAAAACCAAGATAATTTTCATAAATTAATCACATATATTCGGTTTTTGGTAACAGTCCCGGGATCGTAATAAATAAATCCCAGGGTTTACGGCAACTAAAGAAGCACCGGATTTTCATCCATAGTGTCCACCGAAGGTTTGGACTGGAAACCGAAGAAGTGATGAAAGATTTTGAAGTAAGAGTCTAGACGACTTAACTTTATTTAAGAAAAACTTTTAATAAGCTTCTGAAAATCAGATTTAAGTATTTAGTTGTTTTTGTGAAATATTTTTTTTTCTCTTTTTTTGATTAAAACACTTTGAAATAAAAAAAAAGTAAGTAACTATATACAAATATTTCAATATAGCTAGCAAGTAAGTTGATGTACTATTTCTTGCTCGACCTTAAAGTAGAATGTGAAGGGGAGTTCGAACTTAATGTTACCACCGCTACAGAATTATGTTTGATTTATCTTTGAACTTAGAACGAGCTATTCTTGTACGTATATTTGTATATTAGTTTGTGTATATATTTCCATATCAATTACAGGGTGGCTGATGAGTTTTGCTACATTAAGAAACTCAAATAATTTTTTTTTCAGTGTATGGAATTCATTTTTCTTTTATTCATGTTAAAGCTCATTAAATTTTATTAAATATAGCTTAATTAGTTTTAAAAATAATGGAATTTAAATGCCCCCCCTGCTCGTCGATGCATGTGCGGCATCTTACCAAAAAGTTGTTCATTACTGCTTGGAGAGTTGAGACAGGAATAGCCGCAATTGTTTCTCGAATGGATTGCCTTAGTTCATTCAAATTTGTTGGTTTTGCTTTGAAGACTTCCTGTTTGCAATAACCCCACAAGAAAAAGTCAGGTGCAGTAAGGTCAGGCGACCTGGGTGGCCAACGGAATGTGGAGTTTCTGGATATCAGCTTATTGGGAAATTTTCGTCGCAATTCTGTCATAACAGGTTGGGCTATATGAGGAGCTGCACCATCTTGCTGAAATCACACAGAGTTGAAAGAAATTCTCATTCGGCGTAATTCTGGATAGAAAAACTCTCTCAACATGCTCAAGTAACGGTCTCCAGTAACCGTAACGGTGTGACCGTTTTCTTCGAAGAAGTAGGGCCCGAGAATGCAGCGTGATGAAACTGCACACCACACTGTGACACGAAGTGGATGCAATTCCGTCTCATGGAGTATCTGTGGGTTGGAAGCACTTCATATTCGACAATTTTGTTTGTTTATGTTGCCGTTTAAATCGAAATGGGCCTCGTCAGACATGAAAAGACAGTTCAACATGTTTCCATCCTCTTCCACCATTTGAAGCATCTTCTGGCAAAATTCCAAGCGAATCGGCAAGTCTGCAGCGTTCAGTTTGTTGGCCATTTGAATTTTATATGGGAATAAGTCCAAATCTTTGTGCATAATTGACTGTAATGACTGTCTGCTTACACCCATTTGAGCAGATAAGCTTCTTGTCGAAACACGTGGATTGTTTTGTATGGCAGCAGCTACAGCAGCGATTGTTTCCTCCGTTCGAACTGAAGGGTTTCGATGGTAAGGTCTTCTGTTGACTGTCCCATGCTCGGCAAAATTGTTTACAAGTCTTATTATGGTCCATCTGCTTGGAGGATTGCCGCCAAACGTGCGCCTATACTCTCTTTGAACCGAAACTACGGACTCCAGTGCGTGATAGCGGCGGACAATCCAAATTCTTGTTTCAGTGTCCCAGTTATCCATTTTTGTTAAATGTAAAAGTCAATCTGCAAAATAAAAAAAAAATTAACCAGATTCATTAAATAGAAAAAAAGTTATTTAATTTTTTTTTGGTAGCGGCTTTCATTAGCCACCCTGTACTATTACGGAACCAGGATGTTTTACAAGGTGTGTCAGGTTCAAGGTTTTTTTCTCTTCCACTTTTTCTTTCCATTTAAATTTTCTGTTTGGCTTTTGTTAATTACCTAATTCGCAGAGTTTTTCTGTTCTTATTTGGTTTATGTACATGAGCTTAGTCTGTGGACTCTTCCATATACTGAGTATGAGCATAACAAACCTGGAATTATTGCACAATCATTACTGTAATTAGTCCTTAATAATGCGAAGTTATCGATACATTAGACTGAGCGTAAAACGAAAGAGTAAATATGCAATAGACGGCATTCAGATAAACCACAACAATTCCGAGGGGCTTAGTGGTCGGAGCTGTTAAAGCGATTTATCATCAATGCAGAAGTGTAGGTTCGAATCCTTTTCAGGCAGAAAACTTTGAATAAATGTGTCGTGGTATTATCGAAACAGTTGTCGGTTGTCTATCCAGTGAACGTGGTGGTTATTTTTCTCTCAAAAATTAAAAAAAAAAAAATTTTTTTGTAATTAAGATTTATAATATTTGAAGAGTAGCCTAAAAATTATAATTTTCCAGTTTCAGGCCTTAATATTAGTTTTTAGATCTGTCATTGCTAGTTTACATTTATAAAAACTCATCTCACTTTCACTTTACAACTGTAATTTTATTTATTTTTTATATTTATATATTTTTTGTCTGTGGAATTCAATTACCTACAAAACAACAATTAGCAAAATTTTTTTATTTCAGTGGTTTGGCGGGTTTAAAACAAAAATGAGATATCAATCCTTTGAAATCCAAACTAGCGATCACAGACCTCTAAAATTTAATATCAAACTGAAACTCAAACAGTATTTTTTTTTCGCCATTCTGAAAAATAATAATAGTATAATAAAAATATGTATTTTCTATCACCAATCAGCAAAAAAAATTGTTGATATGATAATCACATGCGTTATATGCTTAGTAGTGCAGTAGACATCTCGCTTAATTCGTTACTAAGGATATTTCAGGCCACATGATATTTGTGACAATATAACGACCAAAAAACGCAGTTACAATAGCAAACAAAAATTTTTTAAATTAAAATTAATAAAAAAAACTAATTTTCAAAAAAAAAAGCCGCTCTCGCAGCATACGTTTCAATGATGCACAAAGACATGCAAAAAGTGATTTCAATTTTATGAAATAAACGAAGCCTGCCTGCGTTAGCCATAGCAATTAAAAAAAAAAAAAATTTTTTTTTTTCTTTTATTTATTTTTTTTTTTTTGCACGTAAAAGCTTTTTTTGTAAGTTGTTTAGTATTTGTTTTCGGCCACAGCTAAAACCCTGTTAATTACTGGATGTATAAATGGTACCTACACTAGCACATGGCATTACAGACACAAAAACAAGAATACAAAAAAAAACAAATGCATGAGTGTATGTGTGTGATTTTATGTATACATATGTAAATGTAAATGTTTACTAGCGCCGAAAGCTATTTGCCAAAAACATAATCGATTACGTGATTTACATCATGACAGCATGAAATGGACAGTAAACAAATAAAAACCGAAAAAAACAACAAAAACCTGCGCCTCGTTCTAAAGTATACATTTAGTATATTTTACTATACATAGTATTTATTTACTATCTATACAAAGCAAAATGTTTTCTTATACATGGAAAATCGTAAAATGCCAAGAATTTAATGGCGCTAAAAGTTTCGAGAAAAACAGAAATTGTTCAATGAAAATTTGTAATTTCTATAAACGAAGGCAGCTATAGAATTACGTGACTTTTTGTATAAAGCGACCAGTAATTAAATTCAACACAGTGCACGTCAAGCGATCTCATAAATGACTATTGTACAAGTTTGGGTAAGCTGCGACAATCTCTTTCCATCGCTTATTAAGTCAACCACTCATTCTTTTATCGGAGAACATTTTGTATGAGTTGGTCGATCACATAGCAAACCAAAATGCACATTTCCATACTATATAATATTTACAGTGGTGGCAGAAATAATAGACCCAAAATTTAAAATGGTTTTATTCGTAAACTATAATTTTTTGGTTTTTTTTTTCATGGGTTAGAACTATATCGAAATTTTCTCTGAATTTTCAGAATTTTTTGTATCATTTTTCCTACTCTATTCAATTAAAAAATTTTTAATAATTAATTAAAAATGATTATTAAAAAACAAAAACAATAATAATTTTCATAAAAATTCAAAAAGTGAAAAATTATTATTCTTGGCCTTGAGCTAGTTTCATGAATACTTTTATTTATATGGTCTCTGTAAGAGATTTCGGAAAATTATAAAAAAAAAAAAAAACTCGTACATAAATATTTTTTATAGATCCATTTTCAATTTTGGGTCTACTATTTTTGCCACCACTGCAAATGTTTTATGTTTTTATAAGGAATTTTCTACTGGGTGTGGTATCTTATCAGAAACAGTTTGAATAGCAGTGTTAAGGCTGTCGAAACTGGGCACTTACTCTGTACTTCTATTCGAAAGACTGTTCTACCCGAAAGCAACAATCGTTTTTTATACACTTCGGCACTCAGTAGCGCAGGCGATAAGTATCTCAACTTCCATGCGGTTCAAACATAAGTCATCAAACAATTCATTTTAATTTTTTTTAAGTATCCATGACTATAAACGAGCTAAAGGCCAGGAATAATAATTTGTATGATAATTATTATTGTTTCTATTTTTTTTATTTTTTTTAACAACTTAATTAATTATTAAAAGTTTTTATTTGATTAGAAAAGGAAAATTTTATTTTTATTAAATAAAATAATTTTTTTTTTAAATATATGAACAAAAACTTTTAATCTAAAATTTTTGTATTTTTTTGCATTTTTACCTAACATTATTCATTTATTTTCTGTCAACAGCGATTGCTTAGCTCTTTCTGCGAAAAAATTATTATTTAATAAAAAAAAAAAAATTTTTTTATTATAATCATAAGAAATTACATTTTTGTGGATTTCCGTTTTTGTTAAATTGTTGCCGAATAGAATTTTTTAAGTTTAGACCAGTTTGGCATATGTTTTCGAAAAAGGGAGTACCAAATTTTCTACGATCGGAAGGAAACAGAATTAAGCTCAAACAACGAACAAATTTTCTTTCGGATAGAACTACAGAGTAAGGGCCATGGGCTGTAGCAATAACCAGTTTCGTAGACACTGGAGTAGAGGTAGTCAGTAGTAGAGCTGAACAAAAAAAAAAAACACGAACGCCTTTTTTTGTTACCGTAGATGAAACATGGATGCATCATACTACGCTATAAAAGAGAGAACAAAGCGTACAGTGGGTTTCTTCGAGTGAATGTGCACCAAATAAGGCGCAAGTGTTTCGGTGGGCCAACGAGGTTATGGCTACATATTTTTGGAATAAACGAATTTTCATAAACATCAATTACCAGGAAGAAGTTGAAACAATTACCAGCTAATACTATCTAGAGAGGTAGTGATTTGAAGCAGAAAAGACGGAATTTGGCGAAGGAAAATAATTATGTTCCATAATGGCACTATAGAATCGCTTTGTAGTCAAGTGAAAAATTATATGATACGGAAAAAACAGAAAAGTTTGAAAAACGCTGGACTAAATATAACGAACGAAGAGGAGATAAAATTGAAGTACAAAATGTTTTTTTGCGGAAAAAATTATTGTGATTGTTGTTGGATCAAAGCTCGAATTTTTATGTTTGTTTGTTAATTGATATTAGAGGAAAAATGACAACGTTATGCACAGCGATGGTATGGGATGACATGTTTCGAAGTGCCCAGCTTCTCATCAGACCCCTTCTCGGACACTGAGATACGAACCCAAGTGTCTGCACCAAAGCCACTGTTAGAGTACTCTAACAACTAAGCCTTTCATACATTCTTTGGTACATATATTTTATATGTCAACTCAAGGAAAGTGGAATATTTTTAGGCGCGTTCATAGAACAGTTTTAGATACAGAAGGGCTTTTTTTTGCATATCAACACTTCCGTGTTATTTGTTATGCACCCGCACTGTACCTGTAACAATTATAGTTATGGTGATTGTTGTTGGAGCAAAATTATAATAATAATAATAAAAAAATTCTTTTTTATTCAAAAAGGCACTGAAGTTTCAAACTGCCCTCGTATGCATTGGATTGACTTGAAAAAATAATTCTAATTACCCGCCCTGGGATGAATTCGGGGTGATACAAATTTTCATTCTAAGCAAGGTCTTAAAACAGCCAGAATCGGTTATCGCCATTATTTTATTATTATTATTTATGTCGTTAAAAACATTTTACTTAGATCGCTTAGCTTCAATTCTATCCTGATCTATACAACTTTTGTGTTCATAGTAATAGACGTCCTAATAAGCAATAAATATCTTCTTTTGAAAGCAACCAAAAAAATTTGTTTTTAGTAAAAAGTTACAGCGAATTAAGATTGTCGATTTTATCTATTTTTAGGACGCCCTAAGGACGAAAGTTTTAACACGCCAAATCCACTGCAAAGAAAGCTTTCATTCTCCTATGTGATGCATTTTAAATATTCTAATGCCCTCGGAGCGACCCAGTCTAATGTACCTACATACCGGGGCATTATTATAATGTACGAATACAAAAGTCACAAAATTTTAAAGCTACACAATTTTATTGACATGGAAACAGTTATTAAAAAAATAATAAAAATTGTATTTCAAGAGAAAGGAAACTATTTAATGTGGGGTGCATACAATCTTTATATAAGTACAGTGGCTTACAGTGAAAATGATACAGTTGGTTCTGCTAATATATGACGAAATTTCTAAAGCTGAAATTCGTTAGATATTTTCATATAAAATGATAGAAAGTTATTTTGTGGAAATCTTTTAAATCGGTGTTTCCAAGTCCAGGCGAAAATTTTTAAAATTCCTGGAAATTTCAAAAGACGGGTCAAGAATTACAAAATTATTTCAGATTAGGCAGTTTTGTAGCCTAAGAAATTATAGTGCAGGTCCCAAAAAATTTTAATTAAATTATTATTAAAATTTTTTTGTATCTTAGGCAAATTATTTGCTACATCACTGAATTGAAAAACTATAACAAGCTTTTTTGGAAGAAAATACCAATCAACATGTTAAAAGAAATTAAGAAATTAAAAAAATTATTTTTCACTTAAATTGCTTTGTGAAACTGGGGGTAACTGCACTTTGTGAGACTAAAATTGAATAAGCTTCAAAACTGCATACCCAGCAATCATTTTGAAATTCTTATAGGTTTTTGAAATTTTTAGGAATTTTTTGGAGCTTGGAAATACTGAGTCAAATGAGCTTATGATAAACTATCTATATCTCTTCGTAACAGTGCGATGTCTGAATTAATGAAAAATGTTTAGGAGGGATTATTATTAAGCCAATAGAACCCAAGGCAGCAGCTTTTAAGACTTTTGTCCGTCTGTCTGTAAGTTTGCGCGCATATCACTCAAAAACTGCTAAATAGAATTGAATGCAACTTTCACCATTCCGTTACTAGAGGTCTAACTCAAAACTTAAGACATACCTCATTTCGGATAACTCGAACGGTTTCGGAGTTCCTAATATGTGGGCAAAGGTGACCCAAAATATTTTAGTACAATATGTGTATCAAACGAAAGGTGCTAAGGAGTACTACAATAAACGATTAAGTTCCACGTCTTATGTGATATGGAAGGTATAAGGATTAAAATCGAACTCGGTCTATTATAAGTTTTGAGATGCGCCGAAGCGTGGAAGGAAAGTTAATGAAAGAGGGAAAGGTAATAGGAAACGAAAAAGGAAAGCCAAAAGTAAAGAACAAGTGGAAGCAAGAAAAAAAGTGAACGGTGGAGGAAAGTGAAATATTTGAAATTGGGTTCCTACAAAAAACTCACTACATTTCTGTATAAATGTGTGACTACTGCATACTCCATAAACTGCGAGCTCATATCACAGCAGTTTAAGACATTATAAAGTACGAGGTGTGTTCAAAAAGTATCGCGAATTTTGAATTTTCGCTGGTTACGTATATTCGAATTTCGAATTTTTTGTGGCGTTATGTTGGTACTCATGTCTCTCACTTATGCCGACAAGCTCGGCCATTTTGAATGTTCAGTTAATTGTTGACAGCTGCTTTGCTTGCACGTGTTTTGGATCGTCTTCGATTTTTACGCGAAATTCGTACCAAAATTGCTCAATTGTGACCAAAAACAGCATCGCATGAACATTGCTAATGAGATGTTAAACTCTGTCCGCGACGACCCAAATTTGCTCCAGAGGGTCATAACTGGTGACGAATCGTGGGTTTATGGTTATGACGTGGAAACCAAAGCTCAATCATCTCAATGGAAGCTGCCGCACGAACCAAGACCGAAAAAAGCGCGCCAAGTTCGGTCGAATGTGAAAGTTTTGCTGACAGTTTTCTTCGATTGCAGGGGCGTGGTGCATCATGAGTTCTTGCCACAGGGAAGAACGGTCAATAAGGAATATTACCTGCAAGTTATGCGCAATTTGCGCGAAGCAATCCGCCAGAAACGCCCGGATTTGTGGAAGAACAAAAATTGGCTTTTGCACCACGATAACGCCCCTGCTCACGCATCGTTGCTTGTACGCGACTTTTTGGCCAAAAACAACACACTAATGATGCCGCAGCCACCGTATTCCCCAGATCTGGCCCCCTGTGACTTTTTCTTGTTCCCTAAACTGAAGAGGCCCATGAAAGGACGACGTTACGCTTCTCTTGACGAGATAAAGACGGCATCGAAGGAGGAGCTGAACAAGATACAAAAAAATTATTTTTTGAAGTGCTTCGAAGATTGGAAAAACCGTTGGCACAAGTGTATAATATCTCATGGGGATTACTTTGAAGGGGACAAAATAGATATTCATGAATAAATAAATAATTTTTGAAAAAACACAAAATTCGCGATACTTTTTGAACACACCTCGTATTGCACAGCTTTTTGCTTAAGCTAGAGGTTCTTCATGGTGCTGTTCGTTCAAGATAACAAATTTATTGGCTTACTTTTTTGTTTAGTTTTTTGCTTAGCGTACTTTGGGTATTTGCAGACGAAAGTTTTTTGCACAGCTGTGGTGATGATTTAGCAGATGATGGCCATTTCGACGGCTCGCTTACTCACCCGGTCACCCACGCGACCATCAAACCCAATGGGCGCCAACACAAATTGACTCGACGTAACTTTTACATATTGCAAGCGCAATTTGTAATAGAAACCATGGCATAGTAAAACAGGTAATAGCACGGCAGCCATGTTGAAAATCGCTTCTCTAAAACGTCAAAATATCACAGTACATGTTAAAGGGTAAACAAACCGATTGAGAGGAAGTTTGACAGTTAAGAGAAAATTTAAATGACAAAAAATCGAATCAGCTGTTGAGTTTATTTTACCTGTATTGGTATGCCATGAATAGAAACGAGCTAAATTACATACGAGGTGTGTTCGAAAAGTATCGCGAATTTTGTGTTTTTTCAAAAATTATTTATTTATTCATGAATATCTATTTTGTCCCCTTCAAAGTAATCCCCATGAGATATTATACACTTGTGCCAACGGTTTTTCCATTCTTCGAAGCACTTCAAAAAATCATTTTTTTGTATCTTGTTCAGCTCCTCCTTCGATGCCGTCTTTATCTCGTCAAGAGAAGCGTAACGTCGTCCTTTCATGGGCCTCTTCAGTTTAGGGAACAAGAAAAAGTCAAAGGGGGCCAGATCTGGGGAATACGGTGGCTGCGGCATCATTAGTGTGTTGTTTTTGGCCAAAAAGTCGCGTACAAGCAACGATGCGTGAGCAGGGGCGTTATCGTGGTGCAAAAGCCAATTTTTGTTCTTCCACAAATCCGGGCGTTTCTGGCGGATTGCTTCGCGCAAATTGCGCATAACTTGCAGGTAATATTCCTTATTGACCGTTCTTCCCTGTGGCAAGAACTCATGATGCACCACGCCCCTGCAATCGAAGAAAGCTGTCAGCAAAACTTTCACATTCGACCGAACTTGGCGCGCTTTTTTCGGTCTTGGTTCGTGCGGCAGCTTCCATTGAGATGATTGAGCTTTGGTTTCCACGTCATAACCATAAACCCACGATTCGTCACCAGTTATGACCCTCTGGAGCAAATTTGGGTCGTCGCGGACAGAGTTTAACATCTCATTAGCAATGTTCATGCGATGCTGTTTTTGGTCACAATTGAGCAATTTTGGTACGAATTTCGCGTAAAAATCGAAGACGATCCAAAACATGTGCAAGCAAAGCAGCTGTCAACAATTAACTGAACATTCAAAATGGCCGAGCTTGTCGGCATAAGTGAGAGACATGAGTACCAACATAACGCCACAAAAAATTCGAAATTCGAATATACGTAACCAGCGAAAATTCAAAATTCGCGATACGTTTTGAACACACCTCGTATATATGTACAAAGGCTCATACCGTAAATATATACAGTTATGTTCAATACAATAGTAGTGAAATTAAATTGTATATCATTCGACGAAATAAAAAGAAGCTGGGTGTTTAATAATTTTCGTTCAAAATATAGCGAATTCCATAACAGAAATCAGATAAAAAGAAATTCTGAAATTTACAGAAAGCTCAGGAAAGTTAATTAAACTTTTAAAAATTTACATCAGAATTTCTTTATTTTTGGTCAGAATTTTTAGAAAATTTTTGTATACACAGTTTTAGCTCATTCAATTTTAGCATAATAATGAATTTTTAGAATTTTTTAGTCAAGGGTGTTAGGTATTTTTTCCATACAAATTTTATTTTTCTTCATGCGTTGTGTGGAAGAAATTACTCAACACCCTTGACGAAAGAAATGTTGGGAAATTTTTGAGCGAGTTCTAACAATGCTATACTAAAACTGATTGGTCTACAAAACTGAGTACTCAAAATTTTTCTGGAAATTCTGCCAAAAAATTTGAAGGCCATTTTTCAAAGTTTAATCAACTTTCCTGAACTTTGTGTAAACTTTGAAATTTCTTCTCGCTATATTTTAAATAAAAATTATTAAAACCACAGCTTCTTATTTCATCGAACGATATCCATTTAAATTTCACTACTATTATGTTGAACACAGCTGTATATCAGTTTTTTTTTTTTTTTGTATATCAAATGTGCAAAAATGTGAAGAAAGCAAGAAATCGTAGTTTTCAACAACGAGTTGCTTAATAGTATTCTTAAACGAGGTTGGACTGGACGCTGAGCCGGCTGTAAATAAGTGTGCAAATGTGTGTGTGAGAGAGAGAGAAATTTTTGAGAGAAGAAAAAAAACTTACGAGGCCAAATGTATATTAACCGTAACCTTTGGGAGTTTTGTGCACACCAATTATGCCAAAGTGTATTGCTATCCTGCTCGTTACTAGTGACTAGGGCTTATTTAGAGAAGTGTAATAGTGTTATAACGATTGTTTTTTCGCAGCGCGGCTACAAAAGATCTTAGCCTATTTTTGTCATAATATATCTTTGCATACATACATAAGTGTTGCCAACAATATTCATTGATGATGCTTTTGTCTCATATCACAGTTGGCCTATATTTGAATCTTATAGAATGCTTCATCATGATTGAACGCGCTTATTGTGGTACGCTATTTTAACATGAACGTGTTTTGGTTAATTAAAAATAATTGTTTAATAATGCCCAAATAAATTAATTTTAGATTTATATTCTCACTGGCTGCGATGTTTCAATCTCATTAGAAAACTTGTTGTGAATGCAATCAGGACCGTTTGTACTAAAGCTGGATTGGATTTTTACGCGATTTGATCGGTGTTTTTTAAGAAATAAAAAATCGATCTTTTTAACACCAACAGGCTTAATTTTGTTTGAAATGTCTTTTATGTTGACCAATAGTATATTTCGAATTATTTTTACTTTATTAATCAAAGAGTATACCGTGAAGATTAATATTGATTAGAAAAATTATAATATATTTAGAAACACTTTTTACCAGTTACTTTATAAAAAAAAGATGCGAAAAACGCAGGTAATGTGTTATAAAATGTCAAGTGCATATAAAAAAAAGTGATGAATTAGTTTGCTCATATAGCCATTTGGACAGACTCCCCTAACCAACATGTTTTATATTAAGACAAGGTCCAACAGAATTTCCTTTGTTGTTGAGAATTTGCTAACATAAGTAATTTAAATTAATATTTGGGGCAATATATCTCCTAATATTTTTGTAAGTTTAACGAGCTCAAGACCAGTTGATAATAATTTTTGGTTAATTATTATTATTTTTGATTGATTTTCCTAAGAATAAAAAAAAACTTAAAAAAATACTAAAATAAAAAAATACAAAATTGTCCACTGGAACGTCTTATTTTATTCTCGGAACTGATAAAAGACATGCAAACGTCAACCAGTTGTTTCCCAACAAGTGATCTCAATAATCTTCGGTATTGATTTAGAAGCGGTGAGCATTACAATCTTTTAAATATGAACAACGTGCATATGGCCGTATTTAGCGTGTGAGTTGAAGGCGTTCTGACCCCTGCTACAGAAAATCTAAGGACTCTAAAAAACATAAAGTAACCCTATAGCCGTGACCCTGGTGCAGCTCAGAAAACAAAGAATCTCTGGCCAAGAAAGTTTTCCTATCGTCACCCTGAATTTCATCTCTAGACTATGCAATAAACTTAATCAAATTCGGTGATTGTTGTTGGAGCAAAGCTCGAATTTTTATGTTTGTTTGTTAATTGATATTAGAGGAAAAATTACAACGTTATGCACAGCGATGGTATGGGATGACATGTTTCGAAGTACCCAGCCTCTTATCAGACCCCTTCTCGGACACTGAGATACGAACCCAAGTGTCTGCACCAAAGCCGCTTTAAGAGTACTCTTAACAACTAAGCTATGATGCCCTGTAGCGTCACGATGCATTTTTCCTCTAATGTGCCATTTGCTTATTCCTTTTATACATTCTTTAATACATATATTTTATATGTCAACTCAAGGAAAGTGGAATATTTTTAGGCGCGTTCATAGAACAGTTTTAGATACATAAGGGCTTTTTTGCATATCAACACTTCCGTGTTATTTGTTATGCACCCGCTCTGTACCTGTAACAATTATAGTTATGGTGATTGTTGTTGGAGCAAAGCTCGAATTTTTATGTTTGTTTGTTAATTGATATTAGAGGTCCGTGACATAAATATGACATCGCTATTAGAATATTTGGACTTTTTAAGAAACTGTGTCAAATAAAGTTTCTCGCTTTCTCACATACAGTTGTGTTCAATATAATAGCAGTGAAACTAAAATAGATATTGTTTCACGAAGTAGGAAGAAGCTACGATTTTAATACTTTTCATTTAAAATAAAGCGAATCTTATAACAGAAACCACATAACAGAAATTTCTAAGTTTATACAAAGTTCATGCAAGTTAATAAAACTTAAAAACAGAGACATAACTATTATAAGAAATATTCATAAAAGTCTCAAAATAATTATTTCAATAGATATTTTTTTGAGTCTTGAAAAATGATTACTTTGCAATAGAAAAAATAAAAATTGTTCATAATAATTATTAAAAGACTTAAAATTTTGAAAGTGAAATTATTATCCGATTTTTTTTTTTTAAATCTTCAAAGACTTTTATTTTGTAATTTATATTATAAAATTCTCACCGTAATAATTATTGTGAGATATATTTTTTTAAGTCTTCAAAGTTGTGCAATGTGAGACAGAAATTGGAAAAGCTTTTTATATAATTAGTATTTCAATGATGTGCTTTAGTAAAACTGATTATATGACTTTGTTTAACAGGTAACTTATGCTTATAAAGGACTTTCATTAATGATATCAGAATCTAAAGTAGCCACGTATTCCTCCTCAAGTCAAGATATTAAAGGGACGATAGAGGAAACAGATCAAATAACAGATATTTGTGAGTACTGTGAATGGTCCGTCAGTGCACCGGCCAAAGGATGGCACTTCCGTCGATGCTAATGAAATTGCATACTCACTAACCATAAGAAGACATCCCTAGCTGTCCGCTCGACGAAAAAATTGCATAACACCATTGCCATGATCGTACAGTCGTCTGAGGAGAAACAAAAGAAACCGTGGTCTATCAAAGCACACCAGTAATCCCTGTTACCGCTAAATGACGTCAATCCATACCACCTAGAAAGGTCCAGCCATCCCCCGCCTGTCTTTTCTATTTCAGTCTAGGCGTCCCCTTTCCTTTTCGGCCGAATTTGGCTGTCGATAGGAAAACGGTCTAGGCCGGTGCGTCCATGTCCATTCGAATAACATGATCCAGGCAGCGGAGCCTTTGGCATTTAATTCGCTACGCTATGCCGTTAACTGCGCAAAATTTCGCACAGTTTATTGTTAAATGTCCTTCGACACTCGCCGTTGGCATCTCGGGAAGGACCATAAATCTTCTATGGAAGATTTTTCTCGGCATTTTTTCTGCCAAAATAAAGCGGCCTAAAACTGAATCGATGGTCCTGGAGAAAGAAGATCCGGCCCTGACGGGTTTCCTATCGACACCCAAGCTCGGCAGCAGCAGAAAGAGGAGGCCTAGAATGTGAAAAAACAGACGGAGGATAGCTTGACCTCCCTACCTGTGGGCTAAATGTAGTTCAGCTTAATTGGACATTATTGACAGTGAGATTGTTAGTACCTTTAAAACGTGCTTATTTTACGACAAAAAACTTGAAAATAATTTTTTTCAAAGACTTTAAAAAATAAAAATTGTCCATAATTATTATCGAAAGACTTTTATTTTAAAAGTCTCAAAGAAAAAGTCTTTGAAGACTCTAAGAACTAATTTTGTATCGGAAAAAGTACCCAACATCCTTGACATAAAAAATTCTAAAAATTAATTTTGAGGTACCTCTACCTTGCACATTATTGCGCTAAAATTTAATGAGCTATAAAACTGCGTGCTCACAAATTTTCTTAAAACTCGGCCAAAAAATATAGAAATTTTTACGTAAATTTTTAGAAGTTTAATTAGCTTTCCTGAACTTTGTGTACATTTTAAAATTTCTTTTTATGTGGTTTCTGTTCCGGTATATTTTAAATGAAAATAATTAAAAACACCGCTTCTTTTTGTTTCATCGAACGATATCCAATACATCAAATGTTTTGCGTTTTCAAAAAAAAAATGTTCTTTTCACTTTCTTGAGGAATATACATACCCATTACAAACACGTACAGCAAAAGCAAAGAGTAGGCAATGAAAATATTAGAGTCCAAGTTTACTTCCAAGCACTTTGAAAAGGTTATTGCACAACTTTGTTCTTTTAGCTTTGTATTTGAACTTGAAAGCGCATGAATTAAAAGTTTTGAAGCAACAAATTGTCGAGAATGAGTAGAAAGGAACAAACTGCAATCATATTATTTCTGTTGAAATGCTCTTCCATTTGGATTTTTTATACACATTGTATGTCTGCATGTTATTTCTAACTTATGTGTATAGATATGTGTGTGTGTGTTTTCCGTTTCAAAAGTTAATAAACATTTGCTGAATATTTGGCAAACATAAAAGAGAAACCAACAAAAATGTACGTTGTATTGGTAGGATATGTTCGAATCCCATTCTCGGAGGAAAGCTTGAAGAGAAGTACCTGCGTAAGTTCGAAATAGCTGTCAAAATTACATCTAAATTCCTAAATGCAGTAGTTCCTGACTAGTTTCGATATGCACCATGAACCACCATTGTTGCTGATGGTATAATACACTAAGAATAATAAATACTAGTATATCCCGTGGTCGAAAGTATTAAATCCTTTGTTAATATTTTTTCCAGCACTGCCTACAGGCCGAAATATTTGAGAAATTTTTGTTACTACAATTAATTATATATAGTTGAGTAGTTTAGGATCGCTTTCATAAAAATCGGTTCACACTAAACGGCAGGTAATCGGACAACTAACCGAAAAAAATCAGACCGGTAATCAATAATAGGAGATGGCAAACAGTTCTTAGGAATGTTTGAAAGTCCACCATCAGATCCACCAATCCTTTCAGATTCGGTCAATACTTCAATAAAAAAACTTGGATTTGATGGACATATTCTAACAACATAGTTAGACTTATAATATATACATATAATAGTTACTTTAACTCAATGTGCTCAGTGAGTGAAAATAGACATGGTTGCCACATTGTAATTTTTTGGTTATTAGTATACAGGCCGTGCTTTTTGTAATCCATTTACCGGAAAAAAATTACAAATTCAGTTTAGCAATTCCGACTCAAGGATGCACCTTCCTATTTTGACTCTGAAATTTTTAATTATAAGGCGGCCATGGCTGGCTAAATACCTGACCGAAAATAGAGGTCATGAATGTCTTGAATCTCATTTTAATTATGGAATGAATGCCTTTGAATCTCATTTTCATTATAGAATTTTACAAAAAATAGAAGTTTGATTGCGTTTTTAAAAAAAAAATTTCAATTAATTATGTAAAGGGTGTTTTTTTTATAGGTTTGTTTTTCGAATAGAGATAAAACTGGCATTTTGTGGTCAAATCTGGCAACTCTAATGTCATTTATGTTCAGTTTGGTTTGCCATTTCATCATGAACAGGTTGACAAAAGAACAACGGTTGCAAATCGTGCAAATTTATTTCGAAAATAATGGTTCAGTTCGCGAAGTTTACCGTGAGCTCCGTCCATTTTATGGTCGACATAATCGTCCATCAGAGCAATTAATTCGGTTAACCATGGATCGTTTTCGCACTACGTTTACTCTATGTGATAATACGCATCCGCAGAGACGTCGAACAGTGCGCACCGAAGAAACAATTGCCGCTGTAGAGCAAAGTGTTGAAGAGGACCCGAATTAATCGATTCGCCACCGTGCACAGCAATTGGAGCTTTGTCCATCAACTTTATGGAAGATTTTGCGCAAAGATCTTGGCTTGCGACCTTACAAGATCCAGCTTGTGCAAGAATTAAAGCCGCGAGACCATGCAATGCGTCGTGATTTTGGTGTATGGGCCGAAAATGAGATTGATTTCGATGCTGATTTTCATCGCAAAATTTTGTTCAGTGATGAGGCTCATTTTTGGTTGAATGGCTACGTCAACAAGCAAAATTGCCGCATTTGGAGTGAAGAGAATCCACATGAGACCCTTGAAACGCCATTACATCCACAAAAACTGACTGTTTGGTGTGCTCTATGGGCTGGTAGAGTCATTGGGCCATACTTCTTCCGCAATAATGCTGGAGAGGCAGCTACCGTTAATGGAGACCGGTATAGAGCCATGATAACCGACTATTTTGTTCCCGAATTGGATGGCATGAATGTGGATGAGTTGTGGTTCCAACAAGACGGCGCTACATGCCACACAGCGCACGTCACAATCGATTTATTGAAGGAAACATTCGATGAGCGCATAATTTCGCGGAATGGACCTGTCAATTGGCCACCAAGGTCGTGTGATTTGACACCATTGGATTATTTTCTTTGGGAATATGTGAAGTCGCTCGTCTACACCAACAAACCAGAAACTTTAGGGGAATTGGAAGCCAACATTCGTGGCGTTATTGCCGACATACGGCCCCATATGCTCGAAAAAGTGGTTGAAAATTGGACCTGTAGAATTGGCTTTATTCGAGCCAGCCGCGGCGGCCACATGCCCGAAATCATATTTAAACATTAATGGCATAAAATTATGCTTCCAATAAAGCCAAATTAATGGACCTTAAAACGATTTTCTTGTGTTTTATTTCAATTTGAAGTTCTATACCCCTAAAAAAAACACCCTTTATTATGTGAACAGCAGCGACTTTGGATGCTTTTGAATCTTATTTTTATAATTTTGAACTATTGCTTGCAATAAAACGCGCGAAATATGTTGAAAACAAATTGGTATTTTTTTTTTTAAGATTTTGGTACATTTCAGTATAGGGGAGGGCAACTCTCGCTCAAAACCAAATTGGACAGACGCGCCGACGCCGGTGTAAACTTTAACTCAATTTGCTTAATGAGTGAGAGAATGAAAATATTTCACCGTTAGGAGTGTGTCCACATATACATCTTTTGATTGAAAATGTATATAGCGTTTATTTTGAAGTTCCTTAAATTTCTCAATACATATGAGCATGAAGCCGGTTTCCATTTTGGTTTTTTTGTTTTGGATATACAGACAGTGCTGTCAATTTAGCAATTTTCCTTTAGATCTCAGTCCATTTAAAGGGAGAAAATTTCAATGAAATGATGGTTTTCTGGCTTTTTTCCTCAACAACAACTTAGACATATTTAAAGCACATTTCATGTTGATTTTTAAGAAAGGTTATCATCTTAACTTGAAGAAAAAAAAAGTTGATATCTTTAGGAAAATTAACAAGATTTCTAACCATTTCGTAAATAGAAAATTGAAGCAGCTACAAGCTGTGTTTTCGCCTTTTTGTATTTTAAAAAATATAGGGTCAATCTGCCATTCTGTCTCATTGGAAAACCCCGATAGAAATAATGACAATTATCAAAATTCTCTACTGAGTTTCTCGTTCCGACGGAATTGGGTTGTGATATATAAAATTATTATAATATTATTACATATGGGCTACATATATGTAAACAGTGGTCATCAGCTATTCACCGTCGCCAAACACAGTAGTCAACAACAACCACTTAATAGTTCTACGTTTGTTGTTATAAGCATACTCTCAGCTGATCTCGTTGTACACGCAGTTGATAGTCGTTTTTCAAGTACCAGCTGATCAAGGAGAGACAGTCTAAAAGTTGATTTGCACGCCGTCGATAATCGAAAAACAAGTTGTAAACATCCGTTGGACCGTGTTAAGTAAAATTATATCAAGTTGCATATCCCTTTTTAAATTAATCATTTTAAATTAAACTATTTTGCTAAATTTGTGAAATAAAACTACTTTACTAAAATTGTGAAATTGAACAACGAAATTAAACTATAATTAAATAGCGATTTTACATCAAACATTATTGAGAAAAAATTTTATTTGTTAAAAAATTCATGAAGCTGTGTAGGTATTTTTTTTAATTTTGTTTTGATAAACTGGAAAATATTGGGTTAAAAATGTAATATATTTAAAAAAAAACCATGATAAGAAGTTTACATATTTAAAAACAAATTAAATTTAACAAAAAAAAAAAAGTTGTCCGGAACCTAGGCTCGAATCTTGGAATGTAAGCATCGCAGCCGAAACGCTTACCATCTGCACTACTACTGTATGTACAATGACGCAGTCAGATACTGTAGTTGACAGCTTTGGCTTTATACAGAAAACTTTAATGAATTATTACAAATAAATGAAGCAATATTTGTTAAACAAAATATGCCTATGCACCGCTCCTGACCCATACGAAGATATCAAAATACATTTTTATTGAAATTATGCATGTTTAAATATATATATATATATACTCTGGCAATTGATTATATGACAAAAATGTTAGCCTATTAACATATAGATAATCTGTTACGAAGTGGACCGCCAAAAAGTATTCATACACTTCATACAATTAGCATGAATATTTCGCTCTGAATTTCACCGTAATTCCGGGCAGACCTGCTAAATTTGATTAGTAATTAGTAATCAATTAATTAGACGTTGTAGAAGCACGTAAATATACACATCGACAATACTGAAAAAAAATTAAAAATAAATTTAAAAAAATAAAAATACTAAGAAGTAATAAAAAAAAAAATTTTTGGATTTTTTGATTATTTTAGATTTAAAAAAAACATTTTTGTTTTTTGATTTTTTCTAATCGTAATCAATTTATAATTACCTTTTCTTGAAAAATCAAAAGTAATCAAAACAACTTTTTTTGATTATTTTTAGTATTCGTAAAAAATCATGATTTTTTTGATTATTTTTATAATTAATTGGAAAATAATCACTAGAAATTGAAAGTAAATGATAATCAGTCATTAAATGGATTCTCTAGAAAATAATTAATCAAACCGATAATCATTACGATTGTTAATCATTATTTAACAGATCTGCATCCGGGACATATACAAGGATTTCGTGCGAACGGACAGTCTCTGCTCTTCAGCTGCTATTTCTAAATAGACAAAAGCTATTTATTTTGATCGTCGACTAAGTGATTAGTCGATTAATCAATTTACACCATTCGTTTAAGAAAATAATAGATTATCACTTAACAAACGGATTATTTGGAATCCACTGTTTTCTTAAGTTTTATTTTGTACCTCTTATTTTACTGTCTGTGGTTAATACAATTGAAGACGATAATGGAAGCTATACTCGTCGTGAATAAAGTAGTCGTGATGATAGTCCAACCTGTCAAAATCGGAGGAGATCAGTTTATTTTTGAGCACAGCTTATTAACCTTAGGACCAGTTGCCGATATCGGCGTCAGCTTAAGAAACGATTGTGACAGCATCAGGTGGAGGAACTCTCGAGACTAGTAATTAAACAGAAGCGGGGTTAGGACACGACCCTGTGGCAGCCCTTGCTTAATCCTACAGACAGACGATTTCCGACCACTCGGGTAATGGGACAGGGGTGAAGAGAAGAATCCTCTAAATCTGCCATCAGTGGAGTAATTTCTTCTTCTTCTTTGTTTGTGACCGCCACATATCTGAGTGTTGATGACATTCAGCGAGGTGGTGGTGCTATGCATTTTGCGAAAACCATCGGCCAGCCGCAAGTCAGCGGTTCAAAAAGGAGCAGAACTGTCTTCAGTGGCTTCACTACTACCGAGAGGAGAGATATCGGACGAAACGGCTCGCCTTCATTAGCTGGTTCTCCCGGCTTTATTAGAGGAAACCACCCTTATATTTCCATTTTCGATAATGTGAAAAGTGGGCATATAAAACTTGAAGACAGCAGATGGGTATTTGACTCCCTCATCGTCAAGATGATATACCGCCTGGGCCTGCCGATGGTGCTAGTTAGACCTGCGGATGGTGCTTGTACTTGACCGGAGTCGATCATTTTAGGCAAAGGAATATTCGTGACTGCAACACTCCTCAAAATTTCGGGGATCGTTTTTACGGTTATACCAACAACGATACCATCGAAGGTAAAAAGTAGGATAATTCATTATTCTACGTCATCTCAAGAAATATAGAACGAAATGTGGGCTCAGGTAGTCCAAAATGTGTTTGAATATTCCGACCATCGAACTAACGGTTGTTGTTGTTGTTAACAGTGCTTCGTCCTACCTAATGGGCACGATCACATGCAGGGCAAGTAGTTGGTATGGTGGGGTTGAGTCTGGCTAAGTAACAGTTTAACCTATTATAGTATCTAGATCGAAGTTGCCCTAGCATAACTCTAATCTCCCTAGGAAGAACGCGCTCCTTTTCAGCTTTTTCAGGTGGTTCGATATCAATTACGGAGTTCACATGCCCAAATCCGAGGGATTTGTCTACCGACTCGAAAGGTGTTAACGAGGACCTGCGAGTTAGGTTTAAATATAAGTGTTTATCGTTTTCCGTGGGCACGCCATTTATCCACAGAGTAAGGACATTGCTCTAATAGAGCCTATCTCGAGCATTGAGAAAATGATATCGTGAGCAGTGTTGCATTTAGCATCTAACTTTTTTTTAGCTTTTTTCGGTATTTTTTTAGCATTTTCTAGCTTTTTTGTAAGTAAGGGAAAACCTAGATATAAAAATGTGTGGGATAAAGAATTGTTGAAAAAATTCCAACCCGCACATAATCACTTAAAGAACAAGTTCGCTTAAAGCGCAAATGTATAGTGTATGTGCGCTTTACTCTGAATGAGTTGACCAATAATCGATTATTGAACTGTGTTTTTCATCGCTAACTTCAACATACATATGTAAATATTTACACAAAAATTGCTTGCAAAATTACGGCAAAATTGCTTGAAAGGTAAAACTGCAGAAAAATGGAAAGGTAAATTTTTAATGCACAAATTGTTACATTTACTAATTGGGATATATTACCGAAATAGATATTTCAAAAAAGTTATGCCAGCACCAAAAGATGCAGTGATTAAAAGTTCAAGCAACTTAAGTGAAGAAAAGTCTCCGCCAAGAAATACTAAAAGGTATATTTTGTGCATATATATACATGTGTGTGCATTAAAAGTACTTAATACATTCGTGTACATAAAAGCAACTAAATAGGTGTTCCAAAAGTAAATATTTGCAGTCATCGCAGACTGATAGTGAAAGTTCAAGCAGCTCTTCGGATGAGGATTCTCCGCCCAGGAAGACCAAAAGATATTTGCAACAAATCAGAAAGGCTTGGTTGAGCGATGGAAGGTTCAAAGATTGGATATCTGAAATTGGTGACAAAATATTTTGCAAGTATTGTGGTTGTAAATTTGTACCAAAACTATCCAGTTTAATTTCGCACGCAACTACAAAAAAACACAAAGAAGCTGTAGCTCTATTTTCAACGGGAAAACAGTCAACAATTCCTTTTAAAGCTGATGGTGTTACTCATGACACAAAGCGAGCAGAATTGGCACACGCACTTTACGTCGCTTCACACACAGCTGTTTATTCTATAGATAATTTATCTACGATTCAAAGGAACTGCTTTCACGACAGCGAGATAGCTATGGCAATAAAACTGGCTGGAACGAAATGCAGTGCTTTAATTAGAAATGTGATGTGCCCATATTTTAAAAATCGATTGTTCTCCGACATTGGTAGCAATCCATATAGCTTACTTATAGATGAATCGACAGATATAAGCGTTAATAAATACCTCGGAATAGTGGCAAGGTATTATAGTGCTACCAGCAAATCAATTGTGAATACATTTCTTACACTATCAGCTATCGACGATTTCACAGCTAAGGGATTGGTAGATTCAATCTTAAAGACATTGAATGACTTTGGGTTAGATGTTAAAAATTTAAGGGGCTTAGGAACAGATAATGCTAGCGTTATGGTAGGCAGAAACCGAGGAGTAATTACTTTGTTAAAGCAACATCAACCCAATATTGTTTTAATTCCTTGTATTTGTCACTCAATCCAGTTGGCTGTTTCGTCAGCTTCGCAGTTACTTCCCAATGAAATTGAGTTTTTGATATCGGAAACATATAGTTGGTTTTCTAAGTCTGCGAGTCGACAAAACAGATATGCAAAATTATATGCTGCTTTGAATGAGGGACTAGAACCTTTGCAAATGGTTAGAGCCTGTTCAACTCGGTGGCTATCTATTGAAGTAGCAGTTAAAAGAGTGACTAGCCAATGCTGCAGCAGTAGAAAGGTGTCACAAAGCAACGATGTTAGCAAATTTGTACACTGACGAAAGTTTAGCTTATTTTTTGTTCCTTGGCCCCATATTAAAAGACGTTCAAATAGTGAATAAGATTTTTGAAAGCAATTCTGCAGGCCCCCTAAATATGTTCAGTGACGTAAAGTATCTACTTTCAAGTTTATGCTCACTTGTTACTTGCCACTCAGAAACTTTTGACTCATTGTCTTCTCCGTTATTGCTGTTATTAGTTCCTATTCCTTATTTTCATTACCCTTTTGAGAAGTTCATTGAAACAAAAATTAAGGATATAGATATGGAAAAAACTATCAGGGAAAATTGCCGTAGCTTTCTTATATCACTGATAGAGCAATTACGCCAACGTTTGCCTAGTAACATTGACACTTTGCAAAATATAAATTTTTTCTCTATTGAAAAAGCTCTGAGCGCTGTAAAAACAAACATATTCGATAGCTTTAAGCAAGAAATGTGTAAATATACATCTGATGAAATAAACAATATAGAAATGCAATGAAAACAATTGCATCACCACAAATGGGAGGACGTAGTTTCCACGGTTGAATTTTGGGCCCAGGTTAGGGAGTATAATAATGCGTTTGGGGAAAACCCGTTTACTAGCCTTTCCAATTTTGTTTTTGATTTCTTACTTCTGCCACTGAGTAACGCAGAGGTGGAGCGTATTTTCAGTTCGATGAATAATGTTAAGACTTAGAAGCGAAATAGGATGAATATTAATGTTAAATGCCATTTTATGTATTGGATATGGGTTAAAGAAGGAAAAAAAGTGCTGTCATGACTTTGTTATAACGAAAGATCTCATTGATCGTATGAACGATTCCAGTATTTATTCTAACTCATCGGATGATGAAGAAGATTGTGATATAGAATTATTCTAAGACTATTTATTATCTCTCAGTATAGTATGTATTTTTTATATGCCTATGATGCAAAGCATCTGTGTAAATACCGATATTTATTTTTATGAAATTGAAGTACAAATTAATTTAATTTTTTTATTAGATGTAAAAAATATTTGTCTGTTATGTTTTTAAAAGAAGAAAACAAATAAAGACTGTGAAGATTGAGTTGATTTGGTTTTGTGTTTTTCCGACAGGGTGGATACTGGATTTATATTGGAACGAATTTTCGTCATCCCTTGTCAAATTTGGTTCTTTATTGTAACAAAACCAAGTTTGACAAGGGATGACGAAAATTCGTTCCAATATAAATCCTACTGTGAAGATTCGCTATGCAATTTTAGCTTTTTTTTTTTAGCTGGAAAAAAATTTTTTTTAGCATTTTTTAGCTTTTTTTCCCCCATCTAGCATTATTTCTGAAAAAGTTCCGGCAACACTGATCGTGAGTCCCAGGCGCTCTAAAAGCCTGGGCGTGAATGAGTTAATTTGCCTTATTCCGTAAGAGGCGAGCTTTGCATGCATGTAAAAATTCTGACTGCAAAAAAATGGCTGAGCAACTCAAATTTTGAAGGCTTAATGCACCGTTAAGCAAACCAAAAATTGCAAAATCACCCTACTTCCCTGCGCTGCAAGAAAATTTATTTTTGTGTTTTGGTTTAGCAACATTCTCTTCTACTCACATTCTTTATTTTTATCCATTGCTGGTTGCAGTGGACTGGAATCGACGATCGCCTTTGGTGGTGATTGCCTCGGATCATAGTCATTCGAATTTGTGCCATCATCACTGCTAATACCAGCGCCGACAAGGAATGATGCTGCCGCTGCATTTAAGCTTTGTTCGCCTGAAACAAAAGTCGAGAAGAGGACGAGAGAAGAGTGAAGAAAAATATGCATAAAAGTCAATTGCATCAAACACACGCACTCACCTTCTGACATATCGTCGTACACTTCCTGCAAGAGTATAACGTCTTGAAATGTATTATGTTCAAAGCCCACTTTGGCACTCAACTGTGTTGCTGTCAAGAGCGCGTTACACGATGTATCAGAGATAATCTCTACCGTAGTTGGTGTTGAGCCGGGAGATGAGAATGTAGCAAGTATTGAGCCAGAACCACCTGAACAGCTGCTGAGCGAATGCAATGAAGCTGATTTTGTTATTGTCTTCGACAAAGTTGTAGGTGCGCGCGCTGTCACAGTGGCTGTTGCTGTTGAGGCTGCTGCGGTTGTTGCCTTCTCACGCGCTTTCACCACTGATTTGACAGCCGACTTTGCTATTTCTTTGGTCGCAGCGCTTCGTTTCTTCGCTTCGGCTGTTGCGTTGTTCGAAGATTTATTTTGTTGTTGTGTGCCGTTAGTAGTTGTTGCAGCTTTCACAGTTGTTGCTTTTGTTGTTGTCAAATCGGAAGCTTTAACTACAGTTGTAGTAGCCTTCGGAGACGTAGTTGATATGCTGGCTAAGCTATGCGCGGATGAGGCGGACGATTTCGACGAGTTTGTTGAGGATGAAGAATTGCTGCTACTACTGCTACTACTCTTACTGCTATTGCTGCTTTTACTGCTATTACTACTACTGCTGCTGCTGCCGCTGCTACTGCTGCTCTTATGACTCGACACGGATTTGCGCGATGACGTTACAGAGCAATTTGAGGCGATTGATGAGGCGGGCGATGCTGATGAGACCGAGGATAAACTCGTTGCGTAAACGTGTCCGTTGAATGGAGGTGAGGTTAAATGATTGCTAAAATTATCGCTGCTATGTCGCTTCAAGCTATTACCGTTACTGTGGTGCTGCGTGTGATGATTATGATGGAGATGATGATGATGCAAATACGGCAGTTGTTGATTTAGATGATTTGTGGTATCAACTGTAATGGGTGTTGTGCAATTGTTGGCACTTTTGGCTACGCTTATGATAGTGTTGTAATTGTTGTTTATGCTGCAGCCGCTATTACTGCCGTTAACGCAGTTGCTACCGTTTTTACATTTATTTATGTCTTCAAGCTTTGCTTTGACTGGTTCGCCGTCTTCTATTTCTTCTTTAATTGCTGCGCCCAAAGCAGGTATGTTTGTTGTTGTACTTGCGTTTATAGTTGTGCCGTTTGTGGTAATGGGTGATTGAAACCAGGTTGGGAAGCTACGTTTGAGCGTGTCAATAAGATCCTGATCGAGCGTTAAACGCCACGATTCAGGGCCGCCGTCCACGCCGCGCTGCGTAGAATCTGAAAGAGAAACAAAATGGAGTATTTGATTAAATGTTAACTTAAATAGACAAATTTAGGGTATAGAAGAGTTGCGTAAGAGAGTTGCGCATATCTAGATCTTTGTAATAGATCAACATTTTTTAGTGCTGCAGTGGGAATACAAATTGTAGCAGAGTAAATCTTAAAGCATGTTTTATATAGTATACTTTTAGGCACATTTATATTTTTAACTTTAAACGAGCTTTCCTTGTATATTTGCATAACCACACTGAACTGGAATTGGCTCAACGGATTTGAATGAAATTTCATATAGGTGTTGCCGCCACTCAGAAAGATCCTATGGCGTTGCCAACTATCTGCTTTTTTTTGGTTTGGAATGAGATATACGAATATAGGTATCAAACAAAAGGTACTTTACGTCGTATTTCAAGAAAAAAATTAGGCAGGATTACCACGTAGGGTTGCCACTTAATCACATTTTATAAATTTGTTTACATATACGTTATCATATCCACAAAAAAAACTTGACCCGTTTGGTTGAAGTTTTAATCATTGGTAATCTTATATATAAATAGACAAGATGAATGCAATGTAGAACCGTTTTCTGCTAAACTATAATTCTAAGGTATACAAATTATATATGTATAGATAAGAAATTTTGAGGTGTACTTTTATCCGTAAATAAAAAAAATTTTAAAAATCATTTTAATATAAAAAATTTAACATAAAAGTCACACCACTACACATTTACTTATTCACACTATAGACACGCTTGCTTTTTGTGTACTATGCTGAATCGTGAGCACAGCCGAGGAGTTGCTTTGTAGGAAAAAATTAAGAGCCGTAGTAGTGTGAGTAGACTTGCCATGCATGTTTTTGTGTTATTCGTGTGGTCGGCTCTCACTGTGAGTGCGAAGAGTTGGTAGTGGACCAATGAAAAATAAGTATTCGCACTATAGATACTCTGTTGTGTCATGCATTTTTGCTTTAGTTGTTGTTATTGTATTGATTACTGGCTACGATGCCCAGTGTCAGCTGCTCTCCTGAGAGCACGAAAAGTTGCTTTGTTGGATACATTAAACAAGCAATGTAAAATATGAGCAAATATGTAAAATTCATTGCTGATACCTACAAACAGGGTTTCCAAAAATAAAATAAATGATTACTCATAAAGAGTATTAAACACCGAAGAAAATTAAAGGAGAATAGAGGAAAGGAAAAGAATTGAAAGGAAGGAAAATTAAATGAAAGAAAGGAAGGAAAAGGAAAGGAAGGAAAGGGAAGGGAATGGAAAGGAAGGAAACTTAAAGGAAAGAAAGGAATGGTAAGGAAATGAAAGGAAGGGAAGGGAAAGGGAATTATAGGAAAGGTAAGAAAACGAAGGGGAAAGAAAGAAAATAAAAGGAAGGGAAGGGAAAGGAAAAGAAGTTTGAGGAAAGTAAAAAATAAAATAAGAGAGTAAAAAAAGAAATCAAGGAAAATAAAAATATGTTAGAGGAAAGGAACGACATAGAAAGGAGGAAAAAAAGGCGGATAAAACATACCTACAGCAAAAAAATAAAATAAAATAAAGTTTATTGGTTGAATTTCAACCACTGGGCGAACTCTAGTATAATAAATTTTAAGCTTTAATGCTTAAGTGTTGTCACTAGAAAGCTTTTACAGGATTGCCACGTATATTGCAATTTTTAGAAATTTAGTGAGATGTGACAGTATGGGTATCAAGGGAAATGCATTTTACGTCGTATTTCAACGAAAGTATTTCCAGGTAGTGTTACTACCTATGGTTGCTACCTAATGCCGTTTTATAAATTTTTTGCGAAGCCGCTATTATTTGAAAAACGATTTGACCCATTTGGATGAACTGTTGAATATAGGTTATATATCGAGCTCACCTCTTTTAAGTGTTGCTTTTAGGACTTTTTACAGGGTAGCAATCTTATTAAAATTTTAAAATTGAGTGAAATATGTTAATATGGGTATCAAACGGAAGGTATTTTTGTCACATTTCAAAAAAAGTATTTTTAAACAGGGGTGCCACCTATTTATATTTATTTTCAACTTTCAACTGATTATTATTCTCAATTCGAACAGTTAACCCCTGTAACGTTTACGACGGTACATTTACGATATCGTCGTATATTCAGGCAAGTAACAGAAGAATTCAGAGAACTGCTAAAAATAATAACTAAGCAGAGGGTGCGTATCTTAACTCCCTTTCGCACCGGAACGCTCACATCTTTTTAAACATCTGTTATGGTTATTCAGTCTTATCACTCATATTGCCATGTTAATTTACAGCATAAATATTTTCGCTTTCAAATAGCATTAACTTCTCTTTGTCGACAAAAAATGCGTTTGAACAAATAGCTGGACGCCACTTTGTGTCTCAAAAGCATGCCAAAAATGTCAATGAGCATGCGAAGTGATGCATATTATGACAGCATGGATTTTTGAAATAATTCAGGCAATCAAAAGCCCACTTACAGAGCATTGCAGAATCCAAGTATGCAAAATTTATAAAATTATTCGATGAACTATCGCGCAGAAAACTAAGCGAATTCCTTTATGTCGCAAGAAAAAAAGTCGAAAAAATCAATAAACAAACAAATAAATATTGCAGCAAACATTTCATTCAACGCTTAAATTAATCGAAAAAACTACGAGTTCATACATGCTACATATGTACATACTAGGGATGACAATACCGAAATACCGTACTTTGTAGGTGCCGAAAATCGCGGGGTTTTTTGAAATTATCTTGATATATTGACTAACTACTGAATATGTGTGATTTATTTATGAATCGTATCTTAAACTCTGGATGACATATTTAATTTTCACTTGTATTTAATTAAGTAACTTTCTTTTAAATATATTAAAATATGGAAAATCCAATTATTTGTTATATAATAAAATTGTAACAGGTCGATGTCTGTAGATTGAAGATATTCAAGAAAAACTGATAGGAGAGGTCGTTATTGGACCAGTGGAACCCAAATCTAAAATTTTTAGAATTTTTTTCTGTCTGTCTGTCTGTCCGTCTGTATGATTGTGCGCGTATCACGCAAAAACTACTGAATAGAATTACATGAAACTTTCACCATTCTATCACTTAACGTCTAACTTAAAGTTTAGGACAACTTTCATTTGGATATCTCATCCAGTTCCCGAGTTATGGACCAAAATGTGGGAAAAATGTGACCATTATACCATAACGCCCGCGTCACACAAAAACGACTGCATAGAAATGAATGCAACTTTCAATAATCATTCTCTAGACGTCTCTCCTAAAATTTAAGATATCTTTCACCTCGATATTCGAATTTATTGACCTAAATGTGGACCCAGGGTGACTGTATGATTTGTGCTTTTAAGGCGGAACAAAGTTCGGCGGGTCAGCTATTTTGTTATATATTTTAAAGTGAGATAGTTTCAAGAGTTCGTGAAACGAGCTCAAGGCCCAGAATAATAATTTTTCACTTTTGGAATTCTTATGAAAATTATTATTGTTTTTATTTTTTAGTAATCATTTAATTAATTATTAAAAGTTTTTTTAATTGAATAGAGTAGGAAAAATGTTTAGAGACAACCGCCATAGCTTTAGTTAGATAGTTTCCCAAACAATTTCTTCACTTTTTCCAAGCTACACTGTTAGAGAATAACGAATATCTTAATTCTGTTACTAGCTGCGGGATCAAGGGATGGTAAAATCACATCCCAAAAATCTTGTGTTTGAAAACATTTTAAATCTTCGCAACCCCAATGCACACACATTATTTGCAGTGCCAATCATACTTTTACAGACAGCAAAGCATTTTTCAATTGGAATAGTTGAAATATTTATAGTTTATTCGTGGTGCAAGCAAGTGAGTAAGAACTTAAAAAAAGTTATAGCAGTACCTCTTAGATAGTGCAAAAAAAAAAATTTTTTTTTAAATTAAATAAAGAAACAATGAGCTATATTCTGCTCGTATATGATCTGTAACACAGAACGATAGAATAACAAAAGGTAGGTCCCAGGAATCTGTGCAATTCCCAGCAACTCCAGAAAAACTCGAGATAAGTGAAAAGGGGATGTGACACCTCCCATAAAAATCGGATTTTTCATAGTACATATTTGCGGAAGTAAACACGATATACCACTGAATTTAAGAAAAGAGTGAAGAGAAGTTAGTCTTGATGTGAAGTGAAGGAAGAAGAGGCGTAGCAGCTCCCACATTAATGAGATCTATTTTCAATCAATTATACGTAGAGACGGCCCAGGAAAAAAAACTTATTTCTATTCAAAACTAGTAAACCCGACCTGATTCGCTGCGTCTCATAACTAGTAAAATACTGAGTGCGCTTTTAATCAGTACACGGCTAAAAATTTGAGAATAAATTTTAAACCATTCGTCGGTTTAAGTAATTTTTAACTCCAAACCTTTCAATTACTTACACCAATTTTGAATTTATTGCGAGTTAAACTTAAAACTGAACTGAAAAAAACGTTTAAAATGTTTTAATTTCTTTTCATTTATTTCTGAAAGCTTTTTCAAGTCAATGAGTTTTTCTCATTACAGTTTTGTATGCGCCGTAGCACAGTGGGTAGAGTAGACGACTGTGATGCGGGGAGCGTCGGTTCGAATCCTGCTAACTGATACAAATGTTTTCTATGTTTTTTAATTGTTAAGACATTCCTGGTTTAAAATTTAAACTCTTTTCTTTACGCTTATTTTCTCGGTTTTTTCTTTGAAAAGACGGACTGAAAGAGCACGAACAAGTAAGTTAAGATGAAGTTGCTTATACCAAATTTCTTTGTAACAAACTATATTCATTTCCATCAAATATAAAAACTATACCGAGGAGTATTGTTTTAAAATATTTTGTGCGTTTCATTTGGTTTTGATCCCGCCAGTAACAATATATGTAGCCCAGAAAAGTTTTAAATTTAGGTTAAAATGTTTAGGCGTGTTTATCCCATACCAGATAAGATATGGAACTTTATTACATAGCTTATTGCAGTACTCATTGTCACCTTTCGTTTGATACCCATATTGTCCTAACACATTTTGGGTCGCCTTGGTCCACATATCGGTCGATATCCCTGAAACTGGTCGAGTTATCGGAACAAATAACATCTTAAATTTTAAGCTTAACGTCTAGTCATGCAACGGTTATAGTTTCATTCAATTACTTTCAGCAGTTTTTGACTGATGCGCGACCAAACATACATACAGACAGACAAATGTTTCCAAAAAACTGTTGTTTTGGCTTCTATTGGCTTACTAATGATACCTCCTGTCGATTTTTCCTAAATATTTGCAATGTAAAATTTTATTATATGTAGAGATAGCATTACAAGGACTATTGCAGAACGCTACGGATATGGACCGTACTTTGCAGGCATTATCACGATTCGCTACGGTTCTGGCGCTTTGTGATACTAGCGCGACTGATACGGGCACAACTGTTTTTTACCACTTGAAGCTACAAGTTGTCTGCATCGCCTTTATGAGAGACGTACCTTAGCGTGGATATATTATATATACAAGGTGGCGCAAAAGTAATCCTCCTATCAGAAAATGCTATAAATTTTGCGATTGGCCCCTAAAGTCAGTTCTGTTTTGACATTTGTGTAGTAAACACATGCGAAATACACGTTAATAAACAATGATACGCTGCACTGCTCCAGAACGCGGAATATTGCTGACTATTTATTTGACCAATAATCGGTCGGGGCCAAACGGTTACTGTGAATGGTGAGCGCTACAGAGCAATGATCAACGAGTTCTTTTTGCCGCAACTTGATGAATTGGGATTGGAAAACATGTGGTTCCAACAAGACGGTGCAACAGCACACACTGCACGTGCCACAACCGATATGCTGAACATCGGAAGCTTACTTTTGCGCCACCGTGTATATAGAGGTAGCGTACTGGCGTATCATTAGGCAGGTTCCAGGTGCCAGTACCATGACAAGCAACATGAATGAGGTTGGGAAACGATTTTTTTTGCTGATAAACAATAATTTAAGTATACTGCTATACGTAAAATCTACTAGCAGAGTAGGTGACGTCGCTCGGGTTGGGAATTCAGGTGTTATTCTGTATACGTATGTTTAATGATACGTGGCTTGCAGTTACCCCAAAATTATAGATCTTATGTTTAAGGTCTGCCTTAAACTTTAAACAATATTTACTTTCTTATCTTCCCACTACATCTACACCTATCTTCAAAAGTCTTTCTTTCGTTCTATATATTTGTATTGTTGCCTTTCTCCGTGTACCTCTGCATCACCGTCATCCTCCATTGATATGGGGTTTCCTGTTGCATGTACATATTTTGCTCTATCTACCTACATCCGTCTCCATATCTTTGTTGGTGATTTCCCTTTGAATGTGATTCAGTTCGGTTTAACGCTCTTTATATACCAGGCACAGTCCCATTATCTCTCATTTTCTTTCTCTATCTCATTTTTTCTTATCTCTATGTATTTTTCTATATTAATCTTCCTATTTCTCCACATTTCTCCCCCTTTTAAGCCAGTCTTTATTTATTTTCCCATATAACTTTTCCCTTTTTTTATAACTAGTAGTGCTACGCACACAAGGTATATTGACTTCACTCGCCTAACTGTAAGGCATGAACGGATCGAGATAGATATTGACTTAAATATATCAAAATGTGCAGGAGGAAAAGAGAAACTGATTAAGCCATGTCCGTCCGTCCGTCCATCTGTAAACACGATAACTTGAGAGATATATCTCTCTTATCTTAATGAAATTTGGTATGCGGGTTCCTTGGCACTCATCTCCGAGCACTATTTAAAATGGGCGAAATCGGAAAATAGCCAAGCCCACCTTTTATATATAGAATATTTTCAAAAATACAAAAAAGTGATTATTCAGTACATAATACACTTATAAGTACAGAATTAAGTGTGTACATTAACGTTAAGGCATTAATAAATTTTTGAAAATGGGCGTGACACCGCCCACTTTTGATTAAGTCAAATTTAGAAATATTATTAATCATAAATCAAACAGCGTTGAAGATATCGAAACGTAATTCAGCACACATATTTATATTAATACAAGGCATGTTCCGGAAAAATATGGGCGAAATCAGTTAAGGTCCACGCCCACATTTATAGGAAAGATTTTTAAAAGGATCATAGATATATTTAATAGGCAATAACTTTGCGTTCACTAGCTTCATATGATTTCTATTTCACTTTCAAAATGTCCGTGAACGAAGAAAGTCGCAAACAAATTTTGCGGAAGTAGGCGTGGCGTCGCCCACTTTTCAGCATAAAAATTCTGCTATTTACAAATTTGATTGCTTGTAATTTCAACTAGATATTTCAATGAAAATTGCTCAGCTGCTTCTCAATAGTATGTAGTATACTCTTGCCAGAAATTAGGCAAATCGGATAACACACAAGCAAAATATCGAGGCAAGTAGTTGATATCCCACAGCAATAGGGAATTTATGTATCTTTTTTGATTTTCATACCTTTCATGAACATGAAATGGTTGTAAGTATGAGAAGAAGAAGAGATAGGCGCATTAATAAGTATACTGAAATAATCAAGACGATGAGCTGAGTCGATTTAGCCATGCCCGGCTCTCCGTCCGTCTGTCTGTCTATCCGTCTATTTGAACGCACATTTTTCAAACATAAAATATGCATGTATTTGTATTTTGAAGAAATGTGGTTAGCAGTTGTTGTAGGGAAGCTATTTATATGCAAATAAAATAATAGCGGCCGCCGTGGTGTGGCGGTAGTGTTGCCGGCCTACCACACCGTAGGTCCAAGGTTCGAGTTCTGGGACAGATAACATCAAAAGTGGTTTGAAAAAGTTTTTCAAAACGGGGTCGCTCCTCGGCAGTGGTTTGGATAACTCTTCGAGTGTCATTCTGCCTTGGAAGGCTTCTCAACGAAAATTCATCTCCTTCGTAGATGCCGTTCGAAGTTGGCAAAAATTTGTAGGTCCCGCCAATTTGTAGGAAAAAATCAAAACGGCACATCACAAATTGGAAAGGGAGTTCTGCGCAAAATTCTCTTAGGAGGTTTTTGATGAACTGAAAGGTATTAAAATATACCCGCGTAAATGGGATAATAGATCGTAGTAGGTGTATAATGTTCGCTTCCACGCGATCTTAGACTTCCTTACTTGTTTTGATATCCTTTTTATCACGAATTTTCTTTTCTCTATCTCATTTTATTTTGCGTTTATCTTTTTAGTTTAAAAAAAAATTTTTTCACTACCTACTTTTTTCTTTCGCTCCCTCCCTCTCTCAAGCTCGTGATACGCTCTCTCTGCCCCTACCTCTCCTTTCTTTTTATCCTTCTTCTTTTAAAGACTTAATTATCTCCCACCTTGCGCCACTAACCCTATTTTCATTATAATCATAGGAAAATTTAAGTCAAATATGCCCTGGACATCAAAATATATAGCTTACTGAAAATTTGATGTCCATGGATCATGGATGGAACATTTCACTTTTTCGTAGTATGAGAAGAGAGAACAAGTTGAGTTAAGAAATTATAGATTTTAAGGATTCATAAAAAAAGTGACTAATAAATGCTTTCATTCTAGTAAAAGTGAAACACACTTTCTTTAGATATTCTATTTTGTGGCAAAAACAGCTAATATTTGACACTGAGAGGGGTTATATCTATTATATTCTATTATTAAATGTCATATATTATCTTTTGCCTATCAGTGACTATCTTTTAAGTATTATCCACTTTACAAGGTTTATTATACATTTCTTAGCTTCTCTCGGGTGTACCTTCCAGCTTCTTTATTGTGTACCTTAAAATAATAATGCAGCTTTATTATTACCCTCCTGAACATTACAGTTTGACCTACTTGACTACAACATAAATTTATTTAACTGCTTTGCAAGCATAAACTCCACTAGTTCAATACCTTTTGCTGGTCGCATTTCTTCACTCCCTTCATTATTATTTCATTGGACATTAATTGATTGCACCCTAAAATTGTGTCGACAAAATAAAATTTCACCGCTTTCACGGTGGTAGCTATCAATTTCCATAAAATAGTTAATACGTTTTGTTCATTAAACCGTAATAAAATGAAAGTTTTTATTGGGGTGATTTTACTTTAGTTGTACATACAAGCATATATCTCGGTATGTATGTATTTAATTACCATTTATAACCTATCATCAGATCATCAACAAAACAATTTGCAATTAAAGTTCATTATATTCAGCTAAAATGTGTGGCTTCAATATTCATATGGTGTCACTAAATTTTAAACTATTCATCGGTTTAAGCAAATTTTAAGACGTTTTTGTAATAAACTCCAAACCTTTCAATTACCTACACCAATTTTGAATTTATCGCGAATTAGATTTAAAACTGAACTGAAAAACATGTCTCAAATTTTTGTATTTATTTTTATTTATTTCTGGAAGCTTTTTCAAGTCATTGAATTTTGTGTAGTTTTAAATATTATAGGGTCGCAAGCCAAATGGCTTAACCGATTTTAAAGTAGCTAATGTACGGCATTCTTAGAATTTATAACCCAAGTGATGCCACATATCTAATTTTTTGTAGTGAAATGACGTATGCTAATATGATTATAAAAGGAAAGGCATCTATCAACGTATTTCAACAAAAATATTTCTAGGTGCGGTTACGTCGTATTTCCTCAAAAATATTTATAAACCTAGGGTTGCCACATAATCGCATTATATTTATGTTTTAGCATATCCGGCACCATCTCGAAAACGACTTGAGCCATTTGGACAAGCTTTTGAACTAGGTACGAGGTGATATGTTACATTTCAAGCTCTCCTACTTATATGCTACCACTTCGAAATTTTAACAAGGTTGCCATTTTTTTAATTTTTAAACATTGAGGGTTACCATCTAGGGTTGCCACCTAAACCCATTATATTTATTTCTTGCATGTTAGTTATTATCTCGTTTAAAGATTTTATGTAAGAGATGTTATGCAAACTAAGCTCTTCTAAGTGTTGCCCTTAGGGGTTTTTACGGAGTTGCCAACCATCCGAAATTTAAAAAAAATCTAGTATCTAGTAAGATATGAGAATGTGTGTATCAAACAAATTACATTTTGCATTGTATTTCGACAAAAATATTTCTAGGTAGGGCTATCGCCTAGGGTTATATATGTAAATAATATTTCAATTAGCAAGGTAAGAACGTTAAAAGTTTGCACAACTAGTACTTGTTGTAAATAAGGATCGGGCTGTCAAAAATATGGTTCATGTTCAGCGCTTCCCTTACTTGTTTTCTTTTATAACATTCCGTACTCGCCGCCCATCTAACGCGTCATCATTGTCAGCTACTCATAATCATATACCCCAATTTCAATTTAGTATATTTTCTTAATTGGCCACCTGTAAATTTTTTTATTTTGCTTGTTTGTGTTGTGATTCAATGGAAATTGATTAATTCAACAGCAACTCGCTTTGAAGTAGGCGGTGGCAGCATCATCGTCGTGCTTCATCCGAAAATCATTTTGAAATCATTGCTAAAGCAAATATTTTAAATAACAGTGCAAAGCACATTCCCCTCAACGCGCAGCTCTTACTAAGTTCTTCATAGTTTTTTTTTTGTTGTTCTGACAAATTTCATTCACTATTTCGGCATCTGCTGACTACTCTACTATCTCAGCGGGTTGATGACTTAGTACAATTAGGAATTTTATTCTATTTATTTATGCAAGCAAGTATTCTCAATTGAAAACGAATTATTTTTAATTTGATTAGTTTTGGTTAAATTGTTCAATTAGTGGTATTAATGGTATGCCACTTTTACAATTTCGAGCAGCATACCTGTATAATCAGCAGAGGAGCAAGGATTAAAATGCAGTGAAATGCTAAAACATAAATCACTGAAATACCTCAGGTACTTAACTCGATTTATGGCTTTATTACTCACTTCAATTGGTTTTTAGCGTCAAAGTAAAAGATTAAATGAAAATATTTTCCAAGCTTAAAGTTGTAAATAATAGGCGAATAAATGGCTACAAACCGCAGCAAGCGAAAGTTCCCTTTTCTGTTTCGCTGCAAATTCTTATTCTTGGATTGCTTTCTTTTGCAAAATTCTACTTGCATTCGCGGTTTTGTTATTTTTTGTTTGCAAAAGTATTAAATTAATTTGATAACTGTGGTTGCCCACGCTTGCCATTACAAATCTATGAAATAAACTTGCTAAACGAAAAACAGTTATGTACAAATATATGTCGGATCCCAGCGAACATTGAAAAATATATCTATTTCTTCAACTTAAGAGTAATTTATAATTATCCAACTGATATCTGGCACAATAAAAACAAAAATAAAGTTGTGCAAATTGTTAACTTATTTAAATATAAAAGCGTATAAATATACTTTCTTGTTTTTTCAATTTTTTTGTAAATAATTTTTTTTTTTTTTTTTTTTTGGCATACAAAAACTGCCTTTGAGATTGGAGAAGTACGTGAGTTCTAACCTTAAGGTCTAATGTGACTCAACTTAAATGTTTACTGGGATGTGTAAACAGAACTGAACCACTAAATAATTTCCATGAATATTTTAACATGAAATTTCTTTTTGCCTTCTAAATAATAAGTTTTTAGCGGAAGAAATTGTTTGATATTTCTTTGCTCGTGCAGCAAAAAAGAATAGTCAGAAAAGAAACGAGATGTGGTCGAAAGGAAATACAGGGTGGCGCAAAAGTAATCCTCCTATCAGAAAATTCTATAAATTTTGCGATTGGCCCCTAAAGAGAGTTCTGTTTTGACATTTGTGTAGTAAACACATGCGAAATACACGCTAATAAACAATGTTACGCTACACTGCTCCAGAACGCGAAATATTGCTGACTATTTATTTGACCAATAATCGGTCGGGGCCAAACGGTTACTGTGAATGGTGAGCGCTACAGAGCAATGATCAACGAGTTCTTTTTGCCGCAACTTGATGAATTGGGATTGGAAAACATGTGGTTCCAACAAGACGGTGCAACAGCACACACTGCACGTGCCACAACCGATATGCTGAACATCGGAAGCTTACTTTTGCGCCACCTTGTACTTCTTTTTAACATTTTACTATGGAAAGAAAATCGTCAACTGTCTTTAGAGGTTGAGCAAGCCATAACCAAATCATCGAAATGATTGGGCCATAGATTTACAAAGAAAGTTCTGCTAAAATAAATTATATTAAGAAGGGAATAAGCTATCTAAGGAATATCTGCAATCTGTCGCTCCCTAATTTTGGTTACCTCGAAAAAATATAACAGGCAAGAGAGCTTCAGTTAAGTCAGAGATATCTTTTTGGTGTAAAAGCTGCGAGCAATTCGATGAACGCAGAAGGCAAGCAACCTATTACGCCTTGCGACATTAGCTACCTTGGCCATCCCAGCTAACCAAAGTCGGAGCGCTCCGAAATAATGATCCAAAAGAGTGTGTTACATCAAAAAATGTACTTTTTTATAGAGTTACTGAGCCTTGGCAGAAGAAATTAATATTGTAGAGCAGATAAACTGCAAGGCTCAATTATATAAACGATTTTCAGCATTTTCCGCATTTTTTTATTTTACCTAACAGAACGTTAAGAGTCTTTTTGAACGCCAATTGAAGTGCATTTAAAATTAAACAACTAATAATAATATTTTTCGATAAGCTTTGGATAAGTTTCAAACGAAAAATATGTTCTCCTAGCTGTACTTCTACAAACATGTTTAAAAAAAAACTTTTGTTTTCAATTGAGAACTAATAGCTATCATTATATTTTCAAAATTATATAAATAAAACTATATAAACCATTAAAAACAGTACTTTCTTCAGATTAGTAAGACACAAATTTGAGTATTAAAAACTCATTTGAAGCTTCATAATTGAGTCAATAAAAGCCTGAAATATGACTCCAAAAGGATCCAAATACAGAGCCTAAATAGAGTCAAAAAGGACTCCAAAAGCAAAAAATCTTCCGTAAAGCATCAATAAAAATCTCCAAGAAAATTCAAAAAAGGTTCAAAAAACCCATTAAAATGGGGGAAACAATGTGCCAAAAGAGAGTCAAAAAATACTTCAAAAATCATCCATAAAGGGCTCCAAAAAGAATTCAGAAAGACTCCGAAGTTCATTTAAAAGGAGTCATAAAACGCGTCAAATTCATCAGGTTCGGAGTCATTTTAGATCCCTTTTTATGACTTCTTTTAGGGTGCCACCACAGAGTCTTTTTTCCTACTTTTGGTTAGCTGGGATGGCATGGTAAATGCATACAGCTGCAATGGCTTACTTTTAGAGATAGTCACGCAACGATGTACACTCTCCATAATTCGTGACTAACTATTTACCAGACCTGTTAGATAATGATTACTAATCGTAATGATTACCAATTACTTTCAATTTTTAATGATTATTTTTCAATTATTTAAAAAATAATCAAAAAAAAATCATGATTTTTACGATTACCAAAAGAAATCCAAAATAATCAAAAAAAAAGTTGTTTTGAATACTATTGAATATTTTTGATTTTATTTTTAATATTTTTGATTATTTTTGTTCTTTTTTTAGTATTGTTGTAGAAGCACATAAATATTCACACCAACAATCCTGAAAAAAAATCAAACATAATCAAAAGTAATATAAACAATTATTTTTTTTTGATTATTTTGGACTTTTTTTTATGATTTTAAATTTCTTTTTTTTTTTTTTGTATTTTTTTTCTAATCGTAATAAATAAACAATTGATTTTTCTTGAAAAATAATTAAAATAATCATTACCAATTACCAAAAAACCGACTAATTAACTGATTACTAACCAAATTTAACATGTGTGCTATCGACGGATGTGAAGGACGAGGAGATCAACGGATAGTACAAAACAGTTTCCGGATCAAACTACACATTTTTCAGTTTATGTTCAGAAAGTTGCAATTTATCTTTAGAAAAATAAAATGCAAGTTCAGACCGTCTATTTGATATTCAGAAACTGATAATTCATATTAAGAATAGAACAATTCAAGTTCATTGCAATCGAGTCTCAAAAATTGAGAAAATTACAATTAAAGTTTACAAATTTCATCTCAAATTCAGCAGCCTACAATTCCAATTCAGGAACAGTAATGGCCATCTAATACCCCATTTATAAAGTAAAAGTTTTGGAGAGAGCATTTCCTCTCGTTCTTTACACGAAAATACCAGGACTAGACGGGTTATCCGCCGACCTACGACTCTATAAAAACGCAAATAACTCCTAAATTTGGCTGAGGTAGTCGCACTCATTACTGCGGAGTTGTTGAACAGTGCGTATGAGCAACTTTGTTCTTCTGCCTTCATGGTGTTTCATGGAAATGTACTAGGGAAGATTGCAGTTGCGGCGACTCTAGGCATGAAAATACACTTTTTCCTTTATTTTATTTTATTAAATTTTTTTTTCTTTTTGATTATTTTTATCTTGCGTAGTTTGCTATTTTATCAGTGTTAAACAACACTTACTCAAGATGCGCATACTATATATGTATGTATGTATGTATATACATAGAAATTCAATTTGAGTAACCCCTCATTTAGTGTATTGACCGCTGCCAACTAACCCACTTTTCGAAAGCAATGCGTCCAAAACAATTCGGCCTTTTTGGTCATTTGATGGGTGTGTGTGCGTAGCTTTGAAGTGCTTAACGACGCAAAACGGTAGCGTACCAAATACTTGTACGTATACACGTTTGTTTGTTTCTGTATAACTGTTGCTGATGTTTTTGCGGTATGCCATAGAACGTGTGCCATTCATTTCTGTGGCATTTTGGCATGCCACGCTGCCATACAAACAAACACACGCATTGATGTCGAATGGCACATGTGTCGAATCTAATTTCGTTTTTATTAATTTTGTTTCGACACCTTTGTTGCTATTTAACTGCTGCTGCCGCTAGCTCGCATTTACGCATTTGAATTCAAATTCACATCCCTTGCCAATAATATCTATTTTAGATAATCATAAAAAAAAAGTTGAAGACAAAAATTTCGCACGCGATTTAAGGTAAATTATACTAAGTAAGGAAGTCTAAGTCCCGCTGAAACCGAAAAATATACAACTAGTAGTGAGATATTCGGCACTTGAAAGGGGGTGTCACTACTTTTTTGGTTTTTATGTGAATCGATTGAGGCTACCATTTCCCATTTTACTACTAAAGTTTTACTATTTTACGATTTTGAATAAAATATTGTACGAAATTGTAATTATCAGAAATTTCTCTTCATTTTGGATTTGAATCACATGTTTATAAAAATTTTGTTTTTATTTTTTATAATTTTTTTTTTGTTTTATTATTATTTTTTAAATTCTAATTTAAAAAAAAAAAATTTTTAAATAATAATATAAAAAATTTTTAAAATGGTTTTTTTAATTTTTTTAATACTTGTTTTAATTTTTTTTAATACTTTTTTTTTAAAGTTTTAAAACTTTTTGTTAAAATTTTTTTTATAATTTTTTTATTTTCAATCTTTTTTATTTTTATTTAAAATTTTTTTTTTTCATGATACTTTAAAATTCACAGACCGCAAAAACCAACAAATATTTGGAATAAAAAAGCAATAATTATTTTTTTATAATAATTTTTATTCAAGTATTCATGAAACGAGCTCAAGGCCATGAATAATAATTTTTCACTTTTTTTTTTTAATTTTTATGAAAATTATTATTGTTTTTATTTTTTAATAATCATTTTAAGAGACAACTCTATTCAACCAAAAAAGTTTTAATAATTAATTAAAAATGATTATCAAAAAATAAAAACAATAATAATTTTCATAAAAATTCAAAAACAGGGTAAAAATTATTATTCTTGGCCTTGAGCTTGTTTCGTGAATTCTTGAAAATGTACAGGCCGTAAATCAACAAAAATTGTTGGTATAAAAAAGCATAATGTTTCATAATCATTTTTTTCTTTTAATAATAATAATAATTCCCAACGGATTACCCACCATATCCCGCCCGACCGGCGCGAGGGGCGCATCCGCATAACGCGCGTATTATTCGTTCGTGCCGAGTCGTTGAAAGGTTTTGGTTTGTTAATCGTCGAGATCTAAAACTGCTCAGCTGCAGAGAAAACCTCATCAGCTAAGTAAAGTAGATATAGGATAGATTATACATTAAGAAATAACTAGTTAACAGAATAGAATTATTGTTAAAAGTTAAAATAGAAGTCAAAGAATAAGAAACAATTAGTAGATATGAATTTAGGATAGAAAGAATTGATTTTTTTATGCTGAAAAGCGAGTCTGAAATATCAAATCTACCAGAAAGAGAGTTATAATCTTGACACAAACAGCCAAAAGGCTCATTTAACTGAAAATTGGTTCGGCACTGTTTTAAGACTAGACGTTTAAAATGCCTTGAAGGACGAGTCGGTACATTGAAGTTCACTTCACTTAGAAGAAATGGGCTGGATAGTGAACCATTTAGCAATTTAATCATAAAAACAATTCCAAGCATTTCCCTCCGACTAGAAAGTGTGTGTAGATTAATGAGTTTTAAACGATTCGTATAGGGTGGCAGATTGTACGAGGGATCCCAATGAAAATCTCTTAAGGCAAATAGTAAAAATTGTTTTTGAACTGATTCAAGGCGATCTACATGAACCTGGTAACGCGGGTTCCAAATTATAGAACCATATTCAAGTATCGGTCTGACTAATGTAGTGAAGAGGGCTTTAGTTACATAAGGGTCGCTAAATTCTTTAGACCATCGTTTAACGAATGCTAGGACACCTCTAGCCTTATTGGCTGTTGCATTAATATGGCGGTTGAGCTTATAGTCCATAGTAACCCCCAGGTCAACAAAATCATACACTTGCTCAAGACTATAATTTTTAATTGTATAGGAAGCCGGCTGGGAAATTCCACGCAAAAAACCCATGTGTTTACATTTTTTAAGGTTAAGTGGCATATAATTTAAATCGCACCAAGTAATTAGTGTATTTAGATCTGATTGTAGCTTATTTCTATCTTCAAATGACGCGAATGACATGAAAAGCTTTACGTCGTCGGCATACATTAACATTTTTGAAAATTGTATTATTTTAGAAATATCATTTATAAACAACAAGAACAGAATCGGGCCAAGATGGCTTCCTTGAGAAACCCCCGAAGAGACATATATGACATCGGATACTAAATTTTTAAACATTACTCTGTGTGTCCTGTCACTAAGGTAAAAAGAGATCCAGCGATTGAGACCCGGCTGGAAGCCCAACTGATCGAGTTTATGAATAAGTGACACAATGAGCGACACACTTTGTCAAAAGCTTTGCTGTATAAATAACGTCGGTGTGCAGATTTTTTCTAAAGGCATTTGAGACATGACTGGTAAACTCAAGTAAATTCGTAACTGTGGACTTTCCCTTACTGAACCCGTGTTGGCAGTCAGCTATCAAAGTAGAGATCGGACCCGTAAGTTGATTTGTAACAATAGCTTCAAACAATTTTGGGATGGCAGAAAGCTTTGCGATGCCACGATAGTTCTCTATAGAAGACCTACTCCCGCTTTTATGCAGCGGTAAAAGAAACGATTCTTTCCACGCAGTTGGAAAAACACCACACTTTAGTGATAGATTGAACAAATTGGTAAGGGGTTGGTAAATATGGTTCGCACACTTTTTCAAGAAACATGTAGGAATCCTATCAGGGCCGTATATAACAGATTCTTTTAAAGTTTTAAGGTAAATTATAACATCTTTGGCGCATATAATTGGTGAATTAATTGAATTTGTCCCGTGTAGCTTATAGGGATAGTTTTGAAAGTTTGAATTGGTGACAGCAGAATAGTTAGAAGTGAAAAATTGAACAAAACAATTTGCGATATATTGATTAGCGCTAGATATAATGTCTTGATTTTTAATGGCTGAGGGAAACCCTGATACTTTACGTTTAGAATTTACGAAACCATAAAATGACTTTGGATTGAGAATAATGTCTCTTTTGGTTTTAGAGATATAAGCTTTATAGCACTTTTTATTTAAATCTATGTACTTCTGACGTAGACTGGAATACATTAAGCAATGTTTATTTAATCCAGATTTCTTATATATATTAAATGATCGCGTTTTCCTATTTTTAAGAGCCTTAAGCTCTTTTATTTATAATTATTTGTTTTATAAATTTTTTTTTTATTTCTTTTATAATCATTATTTTTATTTGTATATAATTATTAAAAAATTTTATTTGACAGAAAACGAAAATTGATAGACAACCGCCAAAGCTTCAAAGATACTGTCTAATCAGAGAAATTTTGCTACGTTCTGTTAACCACTAGGCTTTCAGAACGATGGGCTTTGCCAGCTAAAGTTCTTTTTTTATTCATTTTTACCACCTCATTGTGCATGCGCCAATATCTTGTGGACGCCTATTTTTTATTATATTTATTGTTATAAGCTGAATTTGCACTAATTTTTAGCCCTAGTTATGTTGCTTAAAGACATACAAGCATATCTCAATCGTTTACCTTTCTGGGAAGTCTATATATATTTCGATGCAATACTTGGTAAGCGCAACTAGCTATAAAAATGTTGGCTTTTTCAATATTTTTCCTGTAATAATTGCTTTGGAAGGGTGTGAAAAATAATTAAAAACATTTAATAAAGCATGAACGCACGTCTTCTTAGTGTAAATCTAATTAATTTTGGGCATTCTTACAACACCGTCAGCATCTTTTGGCAGTTTTTGAATTATTATAATTTTTTTTTCTTGCTATTTCTGTTTTTTTTTCTCTCTTTCTGCGATAGTGACATTTAAGAATATTGCATACTGAAGTGATTTCTACTAATTGTATTAGACATTTACCTTCAGTGGGGAAAAAGGGTGCGGTAAAATGTCAAATGTCGCACGAGTCGGAGAAACCAATACAAAAACGCGACGAATTCAAAGAAAAAAAAGTTTTCGAACTAAGCACATCTCTTTTTTTTTTAAATAAAAAGAGGGAAAAGATAATGAAAAAGAAAAAACGGAAAATGAAAAAGCAGGAAAAAAGGAGGAAAGGAAAAGAAATAAAACAGGAAAAGGAACAGAAATCATAAAGGTAGAAAAAAATAACAAAAAGAAAAAAAAAACAGAAAATAAGAGAGTGAAAAGGATGAAAATAGCAAGAAAGAAAAAAATAAAAATGTAGTAAAACGAAAAACAAAAAAAGAAAAAAACAATAGGAAGAAATAAGAAAAAAGAAGAAACAAGGGGAAAGAAATAACATAATAAAGGTAGAAATAATAAAAAAGGGGGAAAACAGAAACAAGGGAAAAGAGGGGAAAAAGAAACAAAAATATAAGAAAAATTAAACAAAATAAAGTAATCGTTACCTTATAAAAGAGAAAAAGGACCGAGGAAAAAAGGAAGGGATAAAAAAAATAAAATAAAAAAAATAAAAAAAGTGGGATAAAGAATGAATAAATGAAAAAAGGAAAAACAAAAAACCATTGTTAACATAGAAAAAAGTCACGCTATATCTTATACCCGCCTCTACAGCTCCGTTAGTGGACTGACAAGCAAGCCGATGTTGTTGTTGTTGTTGTTGTAGCGACTACTTAACCTGTCCAGGGTGTCACCCCCCACCAACATTGTCATCAGGCTCTTCTAACGGAAGTCCAAGAAACCTCGCGGCTTCAACAGGGGTGGACCAGAGTGAGATTGGAGTTAGAAGAGTGGGCTCGGTTGAGCAGAGGAACAGATGGTTAGTATCGTGGGGAGACACGCCGCATGCCGGGCAGACATTTGGCATGTCGGGGTTCAGTCTGGATAAGTAAGAGTTTAGTCTGTTACAATATCCAGAACGAAGTTGAGCCAGCGTGACTCTTGTCTCCCTGGGCAGTTCGCGTTCCTCGGCGGCAACAGGTGGAGCTTGTGCCTGTAGGACCACATTCACTGGACGAGACCCGACAAAGGAGTTTACCGACTCCGTGTGGATGAGGTTGAGGGCCCGCCGGTGCACCTCTGGATCAAACGGCGAGGAGATGTGATGCCGGATCTCATCATAGTGCTTACGGAGGTGACTCCTTATTCTCCTGGGAGGCGGATTTTCGTTGAGCAGGTTCCTGTTCGGATGCTGCTGATTATGGCAGTTGAACAGGAATTGTCTGGACAACATCTCGCAATGCTCTTTGACATTGAGCATTTTTGCCTCATTATGAAGGTGATGCTCAGGAGACATAAGGAGGCACCCCGTGGCGGTTCTGAGTGCGGTGTTTTGGCAGGCCTGCAACCTCCTCCAATGTGTGTCTGCTAACCCCGGCGACCATATTGGCGTCGCGTAGCTCAGAACCGGCTGGCCGATTGCCTTGTACGTTGCCAGTAACGTTTCTTTGTCTTTCCCCCAAGTACTGCCAGCTAGTGACTTGAGGATTTTGTTGCGCCTTTGTACTTTGGTGGCAATCGCGGCTACATGAGCACCGTATTTGAACATGTTATCAAACGTGACCCCTAAGATTTTGGGGTGTGTGACAGTCGGAAGCTTGATGCCGTCGACGTAGACGTTTAATTCCATGTTCGCCTGCGCTGTCCACGTCGTAAATAGGGTGGCCGAGGATTTGGTCGGTGACAGTGTCAGGTTCCGTGCAGCGAAGAAACTGGAAAGGGTTGGAAGGTATGAATTTAGTCTCGAGCAGAGCTCATCGACGGAGGGTCCAGTCGCCAGGATCGTGCAGTCATCGGCGTAGGAGACGATCGAGACGCCTTCTGGTGGGGAAGGGAGCCTCGATATGTAGTAATTAAACAGAAGCGGGGATAGGACACCACCCTGTGGCACCCCCTGCTTAATTATACGTGGTTTTGATCTTTCGCCTCTAAATTCAACCGAGCCGATCTAACAGGAGTTTTTATTTTTTTTTTTTTATTCTTCGTCGGTTTGTCTAGGCACCCTGCAAATGGGTTTTGGTGCCTACCTGCCATTTTTACTTTCAAGGAGATAAATGAGCGAGTACGTCCAGCGTTGGCCCCAATATATTTTAATGCCTGCCCATAACTTAGTATATAAAATTTCCAAGGCTGAGAAGAAGATCACCACATTTGAAATCACCACTTTCTCGGAATTTGTTAAAAGAAGGTATTTTGAAATTTTTGCAGCAACGCTCTACTTCATAATTTGCTTGCAGAATGTCCTACTTCAAAATAAGTTTCAAAAACGTACTATCTCAAAGATAATTCAATACATTTTCAACTGAGATGGAGAACTTCTGAGATAGATCTTTCTTCAAAAATATTTAAAAATAGCTTGATCTTACACTCATCCGTCGATTTGTAGTAAGGCATACTTTTTAAATGAGTCATGGTTTCTTTATTATAAAGTTTTCACATCAGACGACACATCAAATAAGTATTTGAGACCATAATGAGCCTGCATTGTAAGCTGCACAATCACCACGCGGATATTATCATAATAATAATAATGAGCAGATAATGAACATTTATGCCTTGACGTTTTAAAAGCACGTTCAGCTATTTGTGACTATTTTTGACTTAAATATGTATTTAAATGCACTTTTGTTTCACGAGAAAGTCATCCTCAAAGCGTTACCCGGTGATACCTCAATTGACGTGATTGCTTGCAATTGATAATATACCCGAATGCAAGCAAAAGTCACTAGTATATTTTGTTACCATGAGGCGGTAAACGCCCGCGCAATGCCACAACAACGATATATTTGCAACAATGTTGCAACAAAACTCATTGGTATGCCAAAGAGCTAGTGGTGACTGCGGTGCGCTTACATTCAGAAAGATGCATATCCGAATGCCAGGCGTTCGAAGGGGAATTTTTTATGGCAAGCAATGAGCTACCAAATATATATTTAAATGAGTTGAGAAGGACGGTCAATAAAAATAAAGAAAAAATTTGTGAAACAACAAGGCATCTGGCTAGCTGATTGAATTCAATCGCCGGTACCTGCTGGGTTGTGTGTCTATTTTTAGCCTCAAAGCTGCGCTCGTATCGCCATTGTGACTGCTAAAAATAAAAAAGTTTAATTTAGATGTCTGCTTTTCTTTGCAGTGATTTATTTCAACTTCAAGTTTTGAATTTTAAGCACACTCGTCGATTATCACACCGATCGCTCAATCGAGCAAAAGCTCTAGGTACTATGGGGAGATATACTGTGGTGGGAAAACAAAAATGTTGTGCTAATTTTCTTAGAATGGACAGAGGAATCGCTTAAGACATGTCCGTCCGTCCATCGGACCGTCCGTGGACACGATAATTTGAGTAAAAAATTAGCTATTTGAATGAAATTTGGCATACAGGTTAATTTCCGGCCAAGATAGATTGCTATTTAAACCGGCTCATTTTCCTTTTTTCGATATCGAAATTTTCGAAAAACGTATGAAATGAGATAATTCAATATTAAAAGCAGCAGTTATAGTAATGAAATTTGGTAGCTTTATTGAACTGATCATTTTATTGACGATTTTACCAAATTTTGAGAAAAGGGGCGTGGTACCGCCCACATATTAGCGAGCAAATTTTCAAACCTTTTACACTAGAATAATGCAACTTGTTAGGAGTAATACTATTGTTGTGATACATACACCCATAGAAAATCAGCGAGATCGCTTTTCGACCAAGCCTACTTTTTCATAAGTTAACTGAAAAGGAGGTCGAAATACTGAACTGGACATATCTCATTGACTGATGCAGGTAGAATGATATAATTTGGCAGTTTCATCAATTTTCATATTCTTTATACTTATACTTACGAGTCAGGCAATTTTTAAATTCAAATTTTAATAACAGTGGTAAGCAAATTATTTTATATGGAAGGGTAAATTAAAATACATGTACAAAAATATGTGTACACTGAGAATTTCTTTTTAAAATTAAGTAGTCACAAAAAAAAAATCGAAAATGTTTTGGAAATATCGCAGAAAAAACATTTTTTAAATAACGAGCCCGGTTCCAAGCAGGATCAGTTCAGGCCGTGATAGGTTACATAAAGTTAATGGATTCCACTGTTCTAGGTTCTTCCTGCTAATTTTAGCAGGACAATTATAACAAAAGTGGGTGTGCGGGGATTCTCGTGAAGATAGTATCGGTAGTAAACTAAATTTCAAACAAATTTATACCGCTAAAGGTTTCAGGTAAAGCTGTTGAAAGGAGTTAAATTCAGAACTTTCAGAGATTTTTAAAAAATATTTCATACATATATAAAAATTAGGCGTATTTAATTCTCGATTCCACACATTTTAGGTAACAAAATGTCCTATGCCACCTGAAATTAGTATACCAAATTTCATTCTGTCTCCATCTAAACGCTACCTATTAAAATAAGCTGGTATTTTTGGTATATCAAGGAATAGTTACGGTTGCGACCATCTATGTTTCGGACCGATTTGAACCAACCTTAGCTTCATTTTAATTGCTTTTTGAAACAAGTTTATGTTCATTTAGACCCTTTTGTGTTTCTTATGGTTTTATGCATCAAAACTCCTCAAAATTCTGCTCCCACATGTTTTCCTTTTTTGTTTAACTAAATTCGAGTACAGTCAATTTTGAATTAAAATTTTTCTCAGTGCCTCCAATTTCTTAAGAATTTGTCCATTGTCAATTTGTTAGTGTAAATTTCTATTTCATATGGAAGTGGCTGAGCTTTATACCAAAATGTTTTTGTTTTGCACTTTCATAAGAAACTCAGGCATTTTCATATGAATTGTATTTATATGTGAGGGCATATGGGAGTGCTTTAAAATTTTTTTTTATATTCAAAGTGTAAAAAGTTGTATCTTTGCCTATATTTCAGGGCAAAACAAAAACAATAGTGCTTCAAGTGTATAGGGATTACGCAGCCCTGGTTAATAACTTCAGAACCGTGGAAGATAGAATGACAAAACTTGATACGAGGTATGTGTAGAGTACGCTTATGGAAAATATGCAAATCGGTGAACGACCACGCCCACTATTGTACTAAAGTTCTCTTAAAGGGAGCTAGGAAACAAGAACGTGACATATCTCCCTCACTGATGCAGATAGAATGCTTACAATGACCTGAAACTGGAAACTGGGCGTAGCAGAGTGCACATATGAATTTTTTTTTTTTTTTTTTTTTCATTCACACATTCTTCAACTCCACTTTTATGAATGAAAAGCAGCTGAACTTGACTGAAATTATATTCATAATAAAAAGATTTTATTTGAGTTTCACGTCTTTTTTTTTCAACTAAAAAATAATATACATATAAATTTTTAATTAATTTTCTTTACTCTGGATAGAATATATTTTATGAGTTAATTAGGAACAGCTACCAAATAGCGGTTTTATATTGGAGTATTTGAGGATGCATTTTAAACTAAAACAGTGACCGTTTTTAATTTAAAAAAATTTTTTTTTTTTTTTCATTTAATTTTTTGAGCACTTTTCTTACCTACTCGACGTTTTCTTAAGTGTTTGTGTAATTAGTAAGCAAAGTATTGCCTTGATCAAATAATTACTCTTGGTGATAGCATATCCTTTTTATATGGAAACAGGTAAATTTTCTTTCTATGCATGAGACGAACTCGCGCATAAGAAAGCGATTTAAAGCTATGTGACAACGAAAGCTTTAGAGTAACAAAGTTAAATCAGTGCAAAGCAGCACGCTTTATTAAACGAGTAGCGAGTTCACCACGTGGTAAATAAAGTTTATATTATTTAGGGACTTTATATAAAAAACGCACGTTTAAATGCTTTAGTGACTTTTGATTTAATGAAATTTTTTTTTTTAAAAGGTGTATACAGTTATGTTTTGTAAATGAATTTAGCGGGCGCGCGTTTCACATCCCACGCATTTAAGTAAAGATAAATGTGTACAGTAGGGTGGGTCGATTTGTATGGACGAAAGTTAACCGATATCGCGCCATCGATCGAAAACGTTGGCGATAACAGCTTTTTGAAAAAAAAATTATTTTCGCGTTTTGGAAAAGTCGATTTTTCGACCGAAACAAGTCCCAAAACTCGAAAATAAAATTTTTTTACATATTTTTGTAAGTTTAACGAGCTCAAGACCAGTTGATAATAATTCTTAGTTAATTATTGTTATTTTTGATTAGAGGAAAACTTGAAAGCAACAAACATATACAGGCTATAGTTATAGTACTATTTCTAAAACAGCCACGATTTCTCGTCAGCCCAATTCTTATAGTTTTGCTATTTTCAGAGGATCTTGTGGAGAATCGAACCCACTCAATCTGATTGCAAGCGCAGCTGTCCAACCCATAGGCTATGCTGCGTGTAGTTTTGCAAGCTGCTTAAATTTTTCAAAAAACCGTTATCGCCAACGTTTTTAGCGCGTAATTGTAAGTGGAACAGGAAATATGAGACAAATTCGTTTTCATCGAAAACATTTTTGCATGCATGCTGAAAAACCCCTTAAAAAAAAATGGCGAAAGGGTCAATTTTTTACCAAAACATTCCCCACAACCCAAAAAACATTTTTTTTTTTTTTTTTTAACTGTTATCGCCAACGTTTTTAGCGGACATTTTTGTGTCGGTCAGGGTATACATGCAAATTATAAAATCAAACGGAATTTTTTTAGTAGGTCATGAAAAAAACCTTAAAAATCAAAGTCGAAAAAAATCAAAAATTTAGTTTCGCAGTCTCGAAAATTATTTTTTTGGGTATGTGTAGTGGAACTTTTTTTCCTGAGCCCAAAACCTTTCGAAAAATCGATGGCGCGATATCGGTTAATAAATCGACCCAGTCCAGTCTACAGACTTACAAATACATAACCATACACGTGAAAGCAAAATTTTGCGTTCTTGATATATGGTGCGCGTGCCAAAAAGTGTCAAGGTTTTCATTTTTCTTTGACAAGCATGTGTCAACAGCGAAATAATGCTAATCTTAAGTGTATTCCTAAGTGTTCGAATAATTAGAGCAGCATCTACTCCTTTGTTTTTACACCTTTTCCCCTTTCCCGCGCTCGATTCGAGAAATACTTTAACTAAATTTGCAGTTAAAAATCTACAACTGCATTTTGTTACTGTGGCAAAGGAAGTTAAATTCTGTTGAGTCGAACCTTAATGGCTTGATGAAGTTGCATTAAAGAGTTGAACACATTTGCACAAAAAATTTATCAATATTAGCTTTTACGGTATTTCTGCAGCCTTAGCTTTGCTGAGCTTTCAACTGCAAAGAACTCAAAAAATACGCACTGAATAGTTTTTACCAAACATTTCTGGCATATGCAAGAAGAAACAAAAGAGTTTGAAAATCACAAACTGCAATTACTTAGAAAATGAAATGTCCTTAAAAGCTTAATAACAATGCTTTAGCCAAAGTTAAGTAGGTCAAAGTAGTAATAAAAGGACAATAAAATGCTTGAAGGTGAAAGGAAGCATAGACAATGGACAAAGACAAAATTAAATGCAAACATAGACATGTCCATTGGCTTTTTATGGTGTGCTATTAAGGATAATACTAACAAATATTAAGGATTAAGGGAAACTCTGATAAATGCAAAGGATGTTCGTGTGTGTGTACCTACAAACATTTTTGAAAATGAAACCATTTTTAAAATAATAGCCATTTGGCCATAAGGCATAAATAAGTTAAAGTAACACACCTTAAAATGGGCGAAGAACGTAAATGTATTTTATTTTTATTTTATTAATAAACATAAATGAAAAAGGAAGAAAGTGCCGGAGAAAGGATTGAACAAAGGCTCCTTTTGAAAAACTAACATCCAATAAGGCGACACTATATATTTTTCATACCTTTATAATAAAACCTTTTGTGCGGCAAACACCATCAACATCAGTCACTTCATCTCTGCATTAAGGATTTGCTTGTCTTTATCAGTGGGGTAAAAATAAAACGAAAAAAATTAAAATAAAAACAAAACGAAACTTGCCAAAAACAGTGGATAACACAAAAAAAAAAAAAAAAATAGAAAAATAAAGTCTTGAATGGCTTACTAGTTGCGGCATCCTGCTGTTTGATGGCTGCCAAACAAAAAAGTGGAATGCCACACTTGTCACACTCGATGCAAATAAACACACGCTTAATGTTTAGAAAGCACAGTTGCTTTTAGATAAAATGAGACAACGTAAATTTTTTTTTTTAACCTGAGAAATTTTTTCAAAACAAGTCGCTTGTCCGAAAAAAGCACCTGTTTCACAACATGCGACTAATTTCAAAAACTAGTTGGTCTGAAAATAGTAACGGACACGTTACTGGTTCTAAAAAAAAACAAACTAGTTCAAAAGTCACTGGTTTGAAAAGTCACTTGTTAATAGTAACTTGTTTCAAAAAAATCACTAGTTTGAAAGGCCCTGTTTTGAAAAAAGTCACTAGTTCTAAGTTCCAAAAAAAAAGCTATTTAAAAAATTTACAGCTGCAGTTTTCAAAATTTTTACTAGTGTAAAAAAGCGCTGGTTCTACCGCTATCGATGCTGTGAAAAAGGTAACAAGTTTAAAAGTCACTGGTTTCAAAAGAGTCACTAAACCAAGTTTAAAACAAAGGTCACTTTAAGTAGTACAAAATCATTGGTTCTGAAAAGCACACTGGTTTAAAAACAGTAACTAGCACAGTAGCTTTTACAAAAAAAAAGCTTCAACCGGTCTCAAACGTCACTGGTTCCAAAATATTCACTGGTTTCAGAATAGTTACTGGTTTCGAAAAAGTCTCTGTTTTGAAAATAGAAATTAGTATAAAAAATACACTGCTTTTAAAAAGTCACTGGCTTGAAAAAAGTAGCTAGTTTTAAAGTCTTTGGTGTTAAAAGTGACTAGTTTAAAGTAACTGGTTTAAAAACGTTACTTTCTGCGGTTCTAACACGATCACTGCTTACAATATAGTCACTAGCATATTTTACAAAAAAAAAATGCGTTAACAAAAAATACTTAAAAAAATCACGGCTTTCAAAGTCACTGCTTTGGGAAAAGTCACTAATTTAAGCTAACCGGTTTAAAGAAAGTCGCTGTGGAAAGAATACTCATTCCAATATAGTCAATACAGTAGCATTTCCAGAAACTATGTGGGTTTAAAAAAAATGGTTCTTAAAATTCGCTAACTTGGAAAAAGTCACTAGTTTAGGTCACTGGTTTGGAAAAGTAGGAGTTTCAAAGTCACTGGTTTAAGATACTTTGCAGTTATACCTACTAATCGCACACTACTCACAGGACAATTGACCAAAACAATTTTAGCTCAAGCATGCTAAATGAAAAAAATATAAATGCCACCGAGTAGAGTATATATCTAATTTGATTAATAATTAGTAATCAATTAATTAGACGGCTTTTTTAATATGTAGTGATTATTTTAATAATTGAAAAGGCAATTATTAATTGATTACGATTAAAAAAAATCAAAAATAATCAAAACAAGTGTTAATTACTTTCATTATTTTTGATTTAAATAAATAAATAAATAACTAATTAAAAAAATGTTTTTATTTACTTTTGATTATTTTTATATGTGCGCCTACAACCATACTGAAAACAGTTAAAAATAATCACAAAAAACCGAAAAATGATCAAAAGTAATCAAAACCATTTTTTTTATAATTTTTAATTTTTTTGAATAATCGTAAAAAAGCATGATTTTTTTTTTAATATTTTTTTAATTAATTGGCAAATAATCATTAAAAATTGCAGATACTTGGTAATCAATCATTAAATGAATTCTCAAGAAAGTAATTAATCAAATCTGTAGTCATTACGATTAGTAATCATTATTTAACAGGTCTGATCTAAGTACCTACTTGGCTTACATGAGCTCTACATGCATGCGTTCGAGCCCTGGTGACGGAATCAGGGAAATTAAATTAAAAAAAACGTTATTGTTAGTTTTTCAACTCAGAACACGTCAGCATTCTTCAAAACTTTGAATTTTAGTTCATATGAATATGGTGCTTTCCGAACTAGTTTGCAACCAGTTAGTTCTTTAGTGTTTCAACGCAGGGTGGCCACTATTATTTAGTGTATATGCCAACGTAAAAGTTTATGTAATACATGCCGCCATGTTGCATCACTTTTTGCTTTGCCAATAAAATGCAATAAGGGGTGGTATACCGCAGACACCCTCCTCCAAAAATAAAGGTAAACAACAAAAAAGAACTGAATCGAAAAAACAAAAAAAAATATACACAAAACCGTAATAAAAGAAATTGCGAAATTGCATAATAGCGCCAATATTGTGGTTTATATTTGGCTTTGTTTTTGCATACTTTCGCTTCCTCAAAGGCGCTTCCTTACTTATAAGAATTTGTAGTTGAATAGCGCCGTAAAAGAGAAATAACGAAATTTGATTACAACTTTTGACATGCTTTTATATAACAAAATTCATATTTGTAACTTGTTCATATTGTTTGCTTCCTTTTGGGCGCCTGTCAATTTTAATCTTCAAATAAATAGAACTTATTGATGAAAATGCTGCATTGACGTGACTTCCAATTTACTCTGCTTTTCTCAGGGGTATAGTAAAGATTGTAAATAAATAAAAGTAGAAGTTCAATGTGAATGATGTTGAACGGTTTCTGTAGATAACTGGAATTTGAGTGAATGAAAATTTTGTGCACGATTTTTTCTAATGTTTGATACAGCTGCGATCAAAATATTAGTAGTGCGCATAAGTAAAGGAGGAACTATTGAAAAAGTCAAAATAAAAAAAGTAATTTTATATCTTTATAGCTTCAAACTTTAAGTAAACGAAATCACAAAAAAAATGCAAAGTTTAACGGCAAACTAATTCTTATTATATGGATATTACACAGAACGCTCCTCGGCTGGAAGTCGAAGGTAATGACTTCTTATCTCTAACCGCAGTAACCTATCTTCAATCGCAGCAACCTACATCGGCTTGTTGATGTATGCTGGGTAATTTCAATTTATTCTCTTTCTCTGTTCGATTTTCTACCCAAACAGTAGAAGGTGTCAGAAACAGAGATGTGAGCTCGAGAATGCATTTGTGAAAAAAAAGATTTTAACTAATATTCAAGTACATAACTCGCTAAAATTTCAGTTTAGACAATGAAAAATTCAAATATGAATTCTTGTTATTATAAAGGATCAGTATTCTGCTTAGCATATCCATAAAATAAAAAATTAAAATTAACTGTTGAATATTAAAATAAATCAAAAAGAAATTGTTTAGTCTTAAAACTAAAAGATACAATAATTTTTTCCTAAAACTTTGAGTTTAAACAATAAAACCAAAGTAAATAATTTCCGCCAAAGTTCAGTGGTGCCTAACATTTCACTAAAATCAAGATTGGCTAGAAGTGATTTATACGAAACTAAATGTTTCAACGCACATAGTTTTATAATTTTTTTTCACTCTTCGCACAGATGAAACGTTTAAGAAATGAATTTGAAATGTGTAATTCTTATAAACGACTTATTATAAACCTATGTTTACCATTCAAAAAATCTATCACTTAAAATAATCGATATGTAAAAAATATCGATTAAATTAAAAATCGATTTTTTTTTTACAACCTTAGTCAGAGATTCGTTCAATTTGAAAACCATGTAATTATGCTTGGGGCGCTCTGGTATTACGTATCATTGTCGGTGAGCAAGTTTTTCCCTTAATAATAAGCACTACTAAGGTTTTGAACGCAACTGTATATAATGTATTCGAAATGGCTTTAATAAATAACTGCTAGTAGTGGTGGTACTGTGCTGGCTTGCCATACCTAAAGATCCCTTGTTCAAATACCGGAATAGATCACAGGTGGTTTGAAAAAGCGGTCGTTTCTCAGCAGTGGTGGGCAGATGCCGTTAGGAGTACCCATAAAACTTGATGGCTACACCAATTTGTAGGAAAAGATCGGAAGCATTACAAATTAAAAAAGAAGCTTCGCCTTAAACTACTCAAAGCTGTATCGCTCCAAATTATTATTAGATTATTATTACTCTAAATAAATATGTCATAACATATCTAAAGGGTGTTTTTTTAGGGGTATAGAACTTCGAATTGAAATAAAACACAAGAAAATCGTTTTAAGGTCCATCAATTTGGCTTTATTGGAAGGATAATTTTATGCCATTAATGTTTAAATATGATTTCGGGCATGTGGCCGCCGCGGCTGGCTCGAATAAAGCCAATTCTACAGGTCCAATTTTCAACCACTTTTTCGAGCATATGGGGCCGTATGTCGGCAATAACGCCACGAATGTTGGCTTCCAATCCCCCTAACGTTTCTGGTTTGTTGGTGTAGACGAGCGACTTCACATATCCCCAAAGAAAATAATCCAATGGTGTCAAATCACACGACCTTGGTGGCCAATTGACAGGTCCATTCCGCGAAATTATGCGCTCATCGAATGTTTCCTTCAATAAATCGATTGTGACGTGCGCTGTGTGGCATGTAGCGCCGTCTTGTTGGAACCACAACTCATCCACATTCATGCCATCCAATTCGGGAACAAATAGTCGGTTATCATGGCTCTATACCGGTCTCCATTAACGGTAGCTGCCTCTCCAGCATTATTGCGGAAGAAGTATGGCCCAATGACTCCACCAGCCCATAGAGCACACCAAACAGTCAGTTTTTGTGGATGTAATGGCGTTTCAAGGGTCTCATGTGGATTCTCTTCACTCCAAATGCGGCAATTTTGCTTGTTGACGTAGCCATTCAACCAAAAATGAGCCTCATCACTGAACAAAATTTTGCGATGAAAATCAGCATCGAAATCAATCTCATTTTCGGCCCATACACCAAAATCACGACGCATTGCATGGTCTCGCGGCTTTAATTCTTGCACAAGCTGGATCTTGTAAGGTCGCAAGCCAAGATCTTTGCGCAAAATCTTCCATAAAGTTGATGGACAAAGCTCCAATTGCTGTGCACGGTGGCGAATCGATTCATTCGGGTCCTCTTCAACACTTTGCTCTACAGCGGCAATTGTTTCTTCGGTGCGCACTGTTCGACGTCTCTGCGGATGCGTATTATTACATAGAGTAAACGTAGTGCGAAAACGATCCATGGTTAACCGAATTAATTGCTCTGATGGACGATTATGTCGACCATAAAATGGACGGAGCTCACGGTAAACTTCGCGAACTGAACCATTATTTTCGAAATAAATTTGCACGATTTTCAAGCGTTGTTCTTTTGTCAACCTGTTCATGATGAAATGGCAAACCAAACTGAACATAAATGACATTAGAGTTGCCAGATTTGACCACAAAATGCCAGTTTTATCTCTATTCGAAAAACAAACCTGTAAAAAAAACACCCTGTATATATTGTGATATAAATGCAGACAAATTTTTTTTTTAATCATGTCAATTTTACTGTCACATAATGGATATTAAATTTCAGGTTCTCTTCAATCACATTATTCGCATGCTTTTGTGTGTATGTCACATATGAATAGCCAATGATTACATTGCCAATCAGGTCCCTTATGAAATTATACCAGGTTTTTTTTTTTTTTTTGTGCGCAGTCTTCATATTTTTAGAAAGAATCTACCATCAAAGTATGAAAGCAATCTAATAGCTCTTGGTTGCAAGTATTTTCATTCATTTTCGAACCGCATTGTGAGTGCATCAGTGGATAATTACAGTTGCCGTCATTGAAATAAGTACAGCATTCAGAGCAGATGATTTAGAGCAGATTTAGAAGGCTATTTTTGGTCCCCATCTGCACACACACAATACTCAGCTTTCTTTCTCTCTCTGTTTACTCTAAATGAGGAGAACTCTTTGCCTATCGGCATTTTAAGCACTCTCACCAGGTAATTGAAGCACATCTCTCTCTCTCTCACCTTACCCAACGCGAAAAGAAGTCTTACAACGCAAATTTCTCAAAAACGTTTTCCAAAGAAGTTTGCTGTTTTCGGAGCCCAAAATGAGCAAAAATCATTTCATATTTTTTGTTTAATGCACTTCGGGTCTTTTGGACTCATATTGCAGCCTTTTGTTGATGATTTTCCGAAGATTTTTTGGAGTATTTTTTTGACTCTTTTTAGGCGCATTTTTTTCCTTCATTTTGACAAATTTTGGATCATTTTTGCAGTCATATTGTACGCTTTTATTTACTCTCTTATGAAGTTTCATACATATAAGGAGGGAACTCGACTTTTATTCTTTTTAAACTAAAAGTATGAAGAAAAAATGTATTTCTGGAACTTTATTTTATTCGGACAAAAAATAATCGGTCAACTCGGCCTTTAATTTTTTTCTAGCCAACAATAAAAGTTATTTATTTTAAGATTTTCTTCCGAGCTGTTTGATTACTTTTATGTATATATTTTAAGCTGAGCAGATCTATAATTTTTTAGTGCAAATAAAACAAAGCTTTATTCCACCTTTCATCCCAATTTTCCTTGGCATCTTCAGGGGAGTGACACTATTTATTTATTTAAACAAAAACAACAAAAAACCCAATTAGATATAAAATTTAACACTATGAAAATATTGTACAGTAAACATGGATTGCACAATTCATTACTTACATAAAAGTGGAAATTATGAACTAAAAACGGTAAATTATACTATTAACACAACGAAACTTTAAACAAAACATTTAAAAAACATTTGAAATTTAATATTCGATACCGCCTGTATGACTTGTCATACTAAAACTAAGTTATAAACATATATTTATTTTACTTTGTTGGTTTTCCGACAGGGTAGAAAGTTTATGTATATTGAACCGATTTTCCGTCATCGCTAGTCAAATTTGGTTTTGTCACTAGCCGGTTTCGGCGTTCCGGCATCCTCAGTGTATAGTTTCGTTCGAGAATTTTTTTTTTTTTTTGTTTTAGAAAATCATATTTTTAAAAACCAAAAACCACCCTTCTTGAAACTTCAGGATATATTTAGATATATCAGAGGGATAATACAAAAATATGTTAGTCAAAAATTTAATAGCGAACTTTAATTATTACGAGTTTGAAATATTTTTTTTTTTTTCAAAACATGTTTTTATACCTCTAGTATGTCCTTCGAAAGTGCAAATTTTTTTTTTTTGTTTTTAAATACTTTGATAAAGTGACTTTAGCGAGAATATCTTTATACTCTTCAAGCTTTTCGGCACTAGCACCTGTTAAGCCGAGATCATTATCATATATATATTCCGAAATTTTTTTTTTTTTGTTGTTGGTTTTACGGTCTGTTCATTTTACATATTTTTGTAAGTATAACGAGTTCAAGACCAGTTGATAATAATTCTTAGTTAATTATTATTATTTTTGATTAGAGGAAAAATTGAAAGCAACAAACATATACAGGCAATAGTTATAGTACTATTTCGAAAACAGCCACGATTTCTCATCAGACTAATTCGTATAGTTTTGCTATTTCAGAGGATCTTGTGGAGAATCGAACCCACTCACTCTGATTGCCAGCGCAGCTGCCTAACCCATAGGCTATGCTGCGTGTAGTTTTGCAAGCTGAAGCCGAAATATGGAAAAACTAAACTTCACAAAACAAGAAGAAAAGGAAAAAGTCAAATAAATAACTTTTCTAGAAATAGAACTTTCAATTTGAATTTTTTTTTTTTTCAAAATATTTTTTTTACCTCAAGTATCTCCTTTGAAAGTGCAAATGTTTTTTTGTTTTTACATACAGTAGCTTCCGAAATTTTGAAATAAAAATAAACTTCACAAAACAAAAGAAAAGCAAAAAGTTAAATAAATAACTTTTGAAAAAAAAAATGCGGTTTTTTTTTCATTTTGCAGAACTTTATTTTACGATAAAAGTATAATCCCTCACTAAAATTCATTTCAAACAGGATGATGTCGAGTCCAACTATCTGACGATATTAAAAAACCATGATGTATTGGGTTTGAGTAAAGTAGGAAATCGATTCTATTTTTGTCTGAAAAATGTAGTTGATCTTCTGCTATCGCAGTAAAGTTCGAGCTCTGACAAGGAGCATACCTACATTTTTATGATGCCGAAATCACCGCAGTATACTTTTATATCTTTGGCGGTTCAATTTTGACTTAATTTTTTCAATTGGTTACAGCGTTTGAATTTTCCATACAATATGACTCAAGAATATACTGAATTAATCAACATTCGCATATTTTGTGCGCAAAGACATTGTTTGAATCTAAACGAGAAACAAATTATAAACGCCCTAACGCCCTAACGCCCTTAACAATTTCCGTTAAGCAGCAAAGACGAATAATAAGTGAGCAAACTAGCCACGTAACTGGCAATTTGAGCGCAAGTAGCAAGCTGCTAATCTGATTCATAATATGCCATCCGGACATATTTGCAAAATTTAACTGCCAAATAGGCAAGCAGCTTCCGTTAGCCGTAAAAAACATACTACCGCTACTCTGTATTGGACTATAGCTAGCACAAAATTGCCCAGCACGCAGTGAGCTTACAACAAACTGATGCTATCCTAGATGAAGCTTCAGTAGTTATATACAGTTTTGCACATATTTATATATATTTGTAAATGCATATGTATTTACTTCGAGATGTACTTTTGGGTAAGAGTAATTGCTTGGATTTGTAAACATCGTCGTTTCTTGGCTTTCTAGTGCACAGTTGTTAGAATATGCTGAAACTTCACTTATACTCTTCATTTCTCAAGGTATGAAAAGGATTACTTTGGCAGTTACCTTAATTTGTTACTTTACTTTTACTCAAATACAAAGCAATACGTGAGCTTAAGTTTGCTTTGGCGATTTGTTTTGTTAGCCTATGCAAAGTCGCAGATTATAACGGTTCTCGATAAGAGAGCTCAGCCTAAATTGCTTGGCTTTTGTCGTTTATTTATGTGAGCTGCGTAATCATTAAAATCGATACATAAGGGAAGATAAATTTGTGCGTAAACTCAAGGATCACAGAAAATCCAGGAAACCAGGTTGGAATTAACCTGTAAATATCATAGAAGATATAAAATGCAAATCAAGAAGATCGGATAATGAGAACAGATTAGTGACACTTGCGCAGTGGGTGGTACAAATTAATAGAAATAAGAGTATAGCTGACAAACACATCAAAGTTTTATCGTTCTGATAGCCTAATAGTTGACGGAACGTGCCAAAAGTTATCTGATTAAGAACTCAAGCAGACTCCGTAATACATTTATAAGAAAGTTTATGCCAGTTGTCTATACATTTTTCTTTTCTATTCAAATACAAAATATAAAAATAATTTTCTTTAGCTTAGGTTAGGTTGCGAGGGCTGAGCTGAAACGCTAAGTAAACAGCCCGAAACTTAAACCATCAATGGGCCCGTTGTGATACCCTATGCGGACTCTAGCCCTTCTATGCCTGAAGCAGAGGGTCCAAGCACTTCGTAGAGTCAATAAATCTCGCTAAAGCCTTAACTTCAATTCTTAATACCTCAGTGAGCTTGTAGAGAAACAGTTTACTTAGAATAGCCAACCGTCGTCTGCTGAGTGCTGGAAATTGACAAAGCATGTTCTGGACGTTCTCCCCCTCTTCGGTACATGGGCAACTGCGACAGTAATCATAGGATGGTAATCTAGCTCCGTGAGTGCCTATTAAACGGCGCCCCGTTAAAACCCTTATCAAGGATGCTAAACAGGATGTGTGTAGAGTCAGAAGCGCTCTTCTACGCCCCTTATCATATGAAGGCCAGGTTACACTGGATGTATCAAACGGCGAGGTAGCTGACAATAGTCCATTTGCCTTTCTTATGGTGCTTGTGTTCACAAGAAGCCTGAAAGTGGCCATGGTATACCTACGGAGTCATTTTCCTGGAGAATATGGTCGGTTGTGCCTCTCCTGGCCAGCTCTTCTGCTCTGCAGTTGCCTACTCCTATCCCTGTGTCCAGGTACGCAAATAAGGATGAGACTGAAGTGCTGAGCCATCTCGTGAAGAGATCTGCTGTATTCAGTGATCGACTTTGTGTTGTCGAAGAATGAGTTCAAGGACTTTAGTGCGACCAGGCTGTCTGAGAAGATAAAACCCATTTGCCATTCTTAGGCAAAGACACCAGATGATTCACAGCCTTGTGTACTGCGAGCATTTCCGCTTGATACACACTACAATGATCAGGAAGGCGGAAAGAGACCTCTAAGCCCAGATCCGGTGAAAAGATGCCCGCTACCACCTTTCCATCAAGCTTAGAGCCATTGGTGAATATGTTGATGGCACCCGGGACCATATGTTGGCGACGTGACAGTAACCACCCAAAGTAGCGCCTCTGTTAACGAGTCTGTGAATCACGCTATCACCTAGCTCTATTTAAATCCGACTATTAGTAAGCAAGCAGATTGTGAATCAACTCCACCAGGCAAGCGTCGACCCGCAGACCCGTCATTAAAATTACAAAAAAAAAAATTACAATTACATAAATTTTTAGGCTTGCCCTTGAGCTTATTTATGGTCATGATAGAATTCGTTATTTTCGAAAAAATTTAAAAAAAAAAAAATTCTTTATTAAAAACAACGTATAAACCCTTTGATTAATCAGAATATGGTTACTTAGTTTTTTGAATAAACAAATTAGTTCGATTATGATTAAGCTAGTGGTGATTAATCGGTAAATAAATAATTTCGCTTAAGCAATCCTGATTTATTTGTGATAAATTACTGAATCAAATTCTGATTAATCAACATGTTCGATTAGTCGATTGTTCGCACTTCGTAGTATTAATGAAAGGGATAACAACAAATGTTTTGATACAAGATTTCAACCAGTTTCGTAAATCCCACCGATTAGTTGGCTCAAGAGCGCGAAAATATCGATTATGGTTAACCAAATTAGCCATATCAACTAATAGTACTAATTGACCCAAGAAAGACGTGTTCTAGTCATGTCTAATAAATTTTCTCAAATAAATATTTTGGCATGAAGTTCAAGGTAGTGTTTAAAATTCAAAATCACATCAGCGACGGCAATAAACATATGCAGAAATTTTTAAAAACAAAACTATTACCTGAATCAATAAACAAACACTAATCCAATACATATGTAAATCTATAGATATTAATTTTAAAGTAAATAAAAAATTCAAAAAAATTCTCTAGAACACCTTTTGTTTACACTAGAGTTATTCGCCAAATGGACAACAAACTAACAATTTCGGTATGCTTTAAAAAAAAAAAACACATTGGAGCAGCTTTAGTGCCAGCGTCCGCGCATAAAAACACGAATAAATAACGAAACTAATGACTAACAAATACACTGATTAACAATAGTAATAATACCAGGTAGTGATTAGGATATGAACAATAACTAAACAATAAACGTTTAATTAACAATTAATGTAATTTTCTATAAAAGGAGTAAGCAAATTCAAATGAATAAATGAAGGAGAGAAAAAAATCGTGATGTCTTTAAATAAAAGTGAATATCTCAACATGGTTGAAGTTAAACTTCTTAAGCGGTTGTACGATTGATTTTTAACGTAATGGGCCTTTTCATGTCAACTTGTCAGATAGTTGGAATCGAGAAGAAGATTAAAAAAAAGAGATTTAAAAAAAAAAAATATTTTAAAATTTGTAATAGAAAATTTTCACTTTTTCAAAATCGTAAAAATTAAATGTCGCCGCTAAATTGTGAGCTTAAATTTTTTTGTAATATACCTCTGATGTATCTTAAGATATCGAGCCTTAACAGCAATTTTAGTGTAACCAAAAAAAAATTAATTTTACAGGAGTATGTTTTTATATTAAATCTTTAAAATAATTTAATGCAAATTCCCACTTACATCATAATTGCTTTTGTTTTACTTTTGTAATGGAACTTATTACGATTGTGAAATTTTGTGAGATGGTTTAAAACAAACAAAATTACCGATATCTGTCAAAAAACCGATTTTACATTATTTTGTTCTCCACACCAAAATTGCGGTTAGGGCTCGATATCCTGAGGTTTTTAGAAGTGTTTTTTTTTTTTTTTGAAACATGAATTTTTTTTGTTTGCTCACAAATTTAATTTTTATTTTTATTTTTTTAACTTTCAAGTCGGAATCAATTACTTAAACAAAAAATTGTTCAATTTTAAAAATGCCAAAACAAAAATGTGAAAAAAAGTTTTAAACATAGTGGAATTTAAAAAAAAGAGGATATTTTTAAAATCACTAGCATAATAAATAACAATGTTTCAGCCCACAAAATTTAGTTACTTTGAGTTTAACTAATTGAATTCGACCAGAAACATATAAAAATGAAAAAAGGCAAAAAAATGTATTAGATATATCAGGGGTATAAACAAAAAAAATTTTAGTCTTAGATTATTTAAAAAAAAAAATTTTTTTTTAATTTTAGAAATTTAAAATTTTTAATCTTCTGAAAAAAAAAATTTTTATAAAAAAAGGGGCATAATACAAAAAAAAATATAATCTTAGAATTTAAAAAAAAATTAATTTTTTGTCAAAATCTTTTTAGAAATTTAAAATTAAAATTTTTTTTTTTTTCAAAATCTCTTTATACCTCTGAGTAAACCCTTTGGATGTGGCAAAGTTTTTTTTTTTAAACAATAGTTTCCGAAATATTGAAAAATCAAACTTTACAAAACAGGAAACAGAAAAACATTTCATTTTGAAATTGCATAACTTTTGAAAAAAAAATTATTAAATCGATTACACTTATCTAAGGAAAGAACTGGTTTAAAGAACGGCCTATGTACATTCTATAGTTATAGTACTATTTCGAAATAAATAATTATTAACAACTGGGCTTGAGGTTGTCAAGCCATTCAAGAAGTGTCACTTCTATCACGTTTTAGTTGCTACATACCCACACATAACAACAATCTGTATTTTTTTATAAAAGATAACCATAACGAAATTCTATCGGCTCTTCTTAGTTATCAGCCAGCTGTGTAAACGTTGATAGCAACTTACTCAATGACATTACAAAGTAAATATTTAGCAGCATAACGCGAAGTGAGCAGTTGAAACAACTAAATAACAAACTGCTTATAAATATCGTTGCCATTTTGTTGTTGCTATTTTAATAGAAAGTAATTAGCATGCAAAAACAAAGTGGGTTTTCCCTTTTGAGAAACCAAGAAAAACTTGACTGCGAAAATATCAACAGCAACTCAAAAGAAAAATAGAGACTAAGAAAACCGTGAAATCAATGTAAATGATATTAAAATGCTCGTTATTCAGCGACGAAGTAGAAAAAATGAAAATATACAAAGTTTAAAGGAAACATATATTGCGAAGGCAAGTCGACAAAGAGAAAAACAAAATTGAAAAGCATGAAATTAAAAATTGAATGGAAAAATCAAGCCCTTGTTTTCATATTTATGGTGAATAAAAGTTTTAAATGGTATTATAAACTATAAGAAACAAATGGCAAAAAGAACTTAAATTATACGCATTATGTATAACATATATACAGCTGTGTTCAAAATAATAGTAGTGAAATTAAATTGGATATCGTTCGACGAAATAAGAAGAAGCTGTGATTTTAATAATTTTCATTTAATATATAGTTCAATAACAGAAACCACATAAAAAGAAACTACAAAGTTTACACAAAGTTCAGGAAAGTTAATTAAACTTTAAAAAATGTCCATCAAAATTTTCAAATTTTTTTGAGTACGCAGTTTTGTAGACCAATCAGTTTTAGTATAAAATTTGAGCTCGCTCAAAAATTTTCTCAAATTTTCAGAAATTTTTTCGTCAAGGATGTTGAGTATTATCTTCCATACAACGCATGAAGAAAAACTAATTTTTATGAAAAAATACACAACATTATTGACAAAAAAAAATCTAAAATTTTAAGGGAAGTTTTGAGGTAAAATTTATGGGCCATAATACTGCGTACTTGAAAATTTTCTAAAACTTCTGCACAAAAATATTGAAATTTTGATATAAATTTTTTAAAGTTTAATTAACTTTCCTTGGGGTCAATTCGGGTTTTGCGTTAACGTGAAGTGAAAAGTAAAATAAAATTTTCGATTTAAAGTGAATTGAAAAGAGTTAACGCCAATATAAATTTGGTGTTAACGTAAAAATTTCTAAAAATTCAAAAATCGGGTTTTTTATAAATTTAAACGTTTTAAGTGATAAAGATTACTTTTATCCTTACAATTCTATAATAAGCAGGAACAACTTGTGTCAACGCAGCTTAAAATGTTCTTCTGCAAACTATTTTCAGCGCACATATCAGAATCGGATTTTAGAGCTCAGTGAAGTTAAGAAAGGAAAATTTCAAACGATTTTTTCCACTTCACGATAACGCCCGACCAGAATTAACCCCTGAAGTTGGTTGTTTTTTATGTGGTTTCTGTTAAGAAACTCGTTATACTTTAAATGAAAATAATTAAAAACAAAGCTTCTTTTTATTTCGTCGAACGATATCTAGTTTTATTTTACTACTATTTTATTGAACACAACTGTAATTCGACGGCAGAGTGAAAGATGACACTATTTCAAAATCGCCCTTACTCACCTCAAAATGTATTGAATTTTCGATAAGATAGCTCTTTTTTTTTTAAACTAGTACGAGGTAGGGATTTTTCGAACAAATTCGGGAATAAGGGTTTTAAGTAATATAATTTAAAATAGGTTGATCTTTCACTTAGCCGTCTTATGCAAGATATGTAACAGCATAAGGAAGATTGTTTCCATACTTTACAAATACGCAGGCCTACCTAAAAAAGAAATATGGATGATTCCTGGGGCTACGTATGTTATGTTCGGACGAGTATTTTGAAAGGGGCAGAATTGACGAAGTATTGACGATAGCTTTCTGTTGAGAGATTAAAGCTAGTTTGATGTCGAGGTCTTTACATTACAGGTATTCGAGAAAAATTTTTATAAGAAATCATTATTGATCCCATATAATTCCAAGCAAAAGTTTTTAGAATTTTTGTGTGTCTTAATGTATGTTTGGGCGCATCACTCAAAAACTGCTAAATACAATTTAATGGAGCTTTCATCGCTGCATTACTAGACGTATTACATAAATTTTAAAATATCGCTTATTTTGATAACTAGACCGGTTTCAAACAAACCGACAAAATCGATAAAAGATCGATAATTAAAAAATAATAATCGATTAAAGTAAAACTCGAAGTGGTCCAAATTAGTCAACCCTGGTATAACAGAGCTATTCTTGTTTACCAGATAATACAAGGTACCCCACTTCAGGCCTATTTCGATAGAGGGAGTACCGTTGGCACTGTCTGACAGTGTCGAGTATCTCAGTATTATACTTAATAGCAAACTATCATGGAAACTTAATGTTGAGGAAGAGCTAAGAAAACCTCTGTTGCCCTGTACGGTTGACATTGGGGGCGGGATTATCGCAGCCCGGGCTGCTATTATGCTGAGAACCAGGGGCATTCCAGTATTTTGGCCAATTTTGACTTCGTCCCTAATAAGACAAACTACTGTGCACCGGTCTCTTCGCCAGTTGGCACCTTTGACACTCCTATTCCCTCGAGATAGGTGTGGGATGGGGAAGCTATCTGGCGCAGGAGTGTGGTGAACCTGTTCACGGACGGGTCCAAGCTTGACGACAACATCGGGGGCGGAATTTTCTGCGAAGAGCTGGGTATCAGCTATATATTCAGGCTGCCCGATCATTCCAGTGGCTTTCAGGAGGAGATGGCTGCTATTAAGGATCTCAGTGACATTACTGTTAGGGAATTCAATGTTTACTCGAATAGCCAAGCGGGTATAAGAGCGCTGGGATCGGCACAGTGCGATCGAGGGCTGTCAAATAGTGCTTAAACTCGCTAGCAATGGCATCGAAATATTTTAAGATTAAAACTATCTGGGTGCCGGGCTACCCTGATAATTTCAGATCAGATAACCTGGCCCGAGCGGGTGCTTACCGGAAGAGTTTATGGGATTACGTTGGCCACGTGCAGTGTGCTCCTGGACAGGTGTACCTAGGATCAGCTGAGCAAGCGCTCAGCTAAGCAAAACTCTTCCTCGACAAGTTGGTTGGCCCCTCAGTGGGCTTTACACCAATCGACTCAACCATAGAAGAGGCATGATAAGAGAATCAATACGCACGTGAAAGCTTATGCGGCGTTGCCAAATAACTTTGAGAAATAGCAAGAAATAGCAACAGCTCCGTCAGCACTTGCAAGGGTAACTCCCAGAGCTCTTGATATTCGAATAGTCAAACTATTCGAATAAGGCAGTAATGCGAATACCAAAATTCGAATAATCGTGCGTCGTCGAGTATTCGAAGCTTTTCGAATATTCGTTTCTCCTCAATTATTCGAATAATAGCCGGGAACACCTTTTTTAGACGTGTAAGAATATTGAAGATTGAATGATGATGAGTTTATCGAATATTCGAATAGTAGTAGCTCATCAAATATTCGAATAGTAACATTCGATTTTCAGTAGCAAAAAAATTCCACAATCAAAGCTTCGAATATTCGAAACCAAGGCGGATTCACACAAGACACCTCAAAATCGTGCGATGTTAAAGTATAGGTAAAGCGTTTTGACACAATCTACTAAAGGGGCTCGTGCAATTACTGGTGTATGGCATGGCTCTTGATATCATCAGTCTTAACAAGCGAGCCGTATCTTCTGACTTGTTGTCCTGTATGAAAAAGCGAATAAAGAAAGTACTGCTGTGAAGAAGAACAGGACGAAGTATTTGCTGTCATGAATCTTAATTCCATCATTATTTTAGTTAAACTTAGCAACCTTTCTTGAACAAAATCATTATTATGTATATTATGTAAATTAAGGATCTTTTCAACATTTGCAATATTATCATAACCCATCATTTTCTACCTCAGGCAAACTCAGAGGAACAATATTCAAAGCTGATTCTACGTGACCTTGACTAAAAATATTTTCTGCTCAAATAATTACTACTTCGGTTACATACTTTTAAAAACAGCTTTTAGCAAGCAAATGCAAATTACTGCTAAAAGCATTATATCAGTAAACAGAGAACATAAAACTAGGAGGAGGAAAAGAAGCTAGGCAAACACACAACAGCTGGAGTAAAACAAAGTGGTAATAACTTGCTTATCGGGATGATTGCATAAGCAAGAAAGTAAGTAAGCATCGAACTTGTTAAACTTCAAGAACAAATATACATACAACAAGTTATTTCGAAAACAACAACAACCACAAGCAAAACATAACTAAAGCGCTATAAAAACATTGAGGCATGAAATTTAATGAAGAGGCATTAAATGAACGCAAAAAATGAAGCAAAATGAAAACACTCAGTCGCAAGTGAGTAATGTTGAGACATAGCTGAGTGTGGGTATGATGCTGCTAGCTGAATTTGAAACTGAATCCACAAGAAGAGCTTAAGATGTTGTTGTTGCTACTGCTGCTGATGCTTGCCTGACTACTTGTTTTGTTAGGCGATAATAGTTGCTGAGAGTCAATATGTTATGTTAACAGTTATTAGAATTTATAGCTAAGAGTAACAGTAAAAGACTTAATTCAGTGGCAGGAGAAGCTGCAGTAGTACACGGTGGAAAATTTGAGCTGAAATTTAAAAATTTTTTATTTATTTTAATATTCTTTGCAGGTCCTAATTTTCAACCGATTTTAATGATTTCTTTCCTTTCCTTTAATAAAGGAATGATACTTTGAACTTGTTATACTAAAATTGCATGTACTAGAAAACTGCATACATGAAATTTTTATAAAAACTACACCAGCAAACTTTTTTATTAAGATTTTTTTTTTTTTTTTTTTTATAACTGTTTTATAGTTTTTGGATATACCACAATATAAATATGATTTACAAAAAATTTTAAAAATTTCTGACCTTGAAATAAATAAGTAAACGAAAATTTAAATATTGGACTCGATAATTTTGTACCAGAACTGTTAAATAATGATTACTAATCGTATTGATTACCGGTTTGATTAATTATTTTCTTGAGCATCCATTTATTGATTGATTTCCAATTACTTTCAATTTTTATTGATTATTTTGCAATTAATTAAACAAACTATCAAAAAAAAGTTATGATTTTTTACGATTATAAAAAAATCTCAAAAAAATCAATATTAATCAAAAAAAAGTTGTTTTTATCAGTTTTGATTTTTTGTTGATTTTTTTTTTTTGGATTATTTTTGTTTTTTTTTTTCAGTATTTCAGTATTGTAAAATCACATAAATATACACATCAACAATACTGAAAAAAATTGATAATAACTAAAAAAAAATCAAAAGTAATGAAAACCACTTTTTATAATTTTTAATTTTTATTTTTTTATTTAATTTTTTTTTGCATTTTTTTTATTCTTTTTTTATTTTTAATTTTTAATTTTTTTTTTATTATTTTTTGATTTTTTTTAATCGTTATGAATTAATAATTGCTGTTTCTCGAAAAACAATTAATTCCTTCTCCTTTCTGGCTTGAGGTATGTGCTTTTTCAAAAATTTAAACCAAAAATATTGCTTTTACCAATATATTTCGACTACCTACGGTAATCGTCTTCAGGGTCAAATTATTACACGTCTGTCCTGTTTAACGTGGAGCTGTTTACTGTCCGTCTGTTTGTTGACAAGAAGGAATTAGAAAACAAAAAGGTCGCGAAAACGAATAATAAGAAAAACAATTAAAATAAGCATTACCAATTAAAAAAAGCTGTCTAATTAATTGATTACTAATTACCAATAAAATTTAACAAGTATGTTTTGTACTTAATCTCAAGTTTTTGCATAACAAAAAAAAAATTTTTTAACTCATAAAAAAAGAAAAAAGTTATTAAAAAAAGAAAACAAAATAAAAAATAGTCGAAAACAATTGTCTTTTCGGAGTTAAAACCAGACTTCGTTATTTTTGTAAAGTAGTTGATAAAATATAATAAACAAAATATAAAACAAGAAACGAATCCTAGGAAACAAATGACTATCGCTCAGTGGGCCTAGTGATAGGCGAGCGGCACCAGTTGACCAGATATATCGGAATAGCTATGGTGTTTGTTTCCATTTTTTTTTTTTTTTTTGCATTTACTGTCCATAATATCGTATAAAAAGATTAAAATCAAAAATTAAAAAAAAAAATAGCGAAAATAAGAAAAAAAAATATATATATAAATAAATAAAATCAAAAAGTAAAAAAAAAACAATATATATAAAAAATAAGAAAATAAAAAAAATATATATATATAAATATATAAAATCAAAAAGATAATAACTAAAAAAAAAAGCATTTACAATAATAATAAAACCGGTCTTGAACTCAAAATTGAGGAGTTTCACTTTTGTAGACCAGCAAACTTAAATGTAAACAAAAAATTCTGTTATTCTGCTGGCATCGGCAGAACATTTAATATTTTTGATTTAAGTCTAAAACCATTTTAAGATGACAGATTTTCTATGAACTTAGGTTTACAGTTCAAAAGTAAAGAAATTTAAAATCCTTGTAGGTAATTGAAAGCTTTGGAATTTACGCCAAAAAAAGTTTAAAAAATTGCGAAAACCAATGATTGCTCTCAAACTCCCACATTTTTTATCGTGTATCCTATGTTCTACTCCAAGCACTCATCCTCTACCCACACACACTCACATGGGTACATCATGCTTTATCTTCATTAACTTGACTTCATCTTCACTATTTATAGAAATTTACACAGCGGCACTAAAGAATTATGTATTTGAAGGTAAAGTTTAAAGCTGCGCCTGATTTAAGTAGCGCTGAAACTTGTAATAATAAATGTTGTTGTTGTTTGTGGCAATCAAATTAAGTCATTCGTTAACTTCGACCTCAAACACATAAAAATATATTAACAGATTGGATAAACTAATGCCATTAGGCATATGATAAGCTTAATGGTGGAAAACATTATCTAATAATAGGTTAAATTTAGAAACAACTTATTGAATAATAAACACCACCTCAAACTTTGGAAAGCAAAAGTTTTCGCGAATGGGAAATGGTTGTCATCTGTAGAGAGTACCATTTGAGTTCAACAATTATAGAATACTTTATAATAATAATTTGGCGCAAAATACCTCCGAAGAGATTAAGGCTAGGGATAGCAATTCCGAGATCTCGTGAGCAGGTGCTTTTTTAGGGATTAGTTTGTTTAAAATCGCGAGGTTTTCGGGATTATAAAAATGTTACAAACACAATTCCATTTATAAAAAGCTTTCTTTTTCAATAAAAAAAAAAACAATTTCAAAATCCAAATATTTAGTTTATATTCTAAGGTTAGATCGTTTCTCAGGCAACTTGTTCATTTTTGCAACCTAACCTAGAAAATAGCGAACTTCCTAAAACCTGGATTTCTCTGCCGAACTTTGTTGTGCATAATTTTATAGGGCTGGGTATCGACGCCAATTTTCGTGCGCTCATGGTATGCATCCAGCGCCATGACCAGGATCCACGCATTGTATTAATATGAATTTTAATTGACTTCGTTAAGACGATTCTTGGTGCTCTCGAAGATAGTCCGTGCAGGAACCGCTCAGTTCTATTATTATTGTGTGACAAAATAAAAAAATTTCAAATACTTTTTTCCAAGCTCACATATTTGTTTTAGGCCTATCAAGCAGAGAAAGACTGCTTACTTAAAATTTTCAATACAAACTCAAAATCTGGAGCTATGGACAAAAAACTCTATTGCCACATCACTTCTGAAATTTGAGCATCGCTAGAGATATTCTCTTTTCAATGGCATCAAAATCCTTTCTATAACTTATCAAGAAATAAGGTTAGGGGCCAACATAATCATTCGCTTATGGAAAAGGGGTTTTTAACCCCCATTTTCGAATTTTGTGACTATATTAGAAATTCTGAGCATCTTTTTTTTGCTTATGCTCGATTAGAGTTACATCTTAAGGAATGTCTCGTCACTTTCACACTGATGCCCTATACGTCTCTTATCATACCCCTCTTGTTAAATAGCGCCTGAGCAATGACGACATCAGCTGACATTACCCTCTTAGTATTCGAAAGAAATGTATTTCGTAGGATTCACAGATTTAATGATGAGCTTTACCTCGACCAAATTAACAGACTGATAAACTAAAAAAAATCGATTTTTCAAATGCCTGATTATTTATGAAAATCACTGTACTGATACATAGCTCTGACGTCATTGAGATAAACAAGAATGTGAATAGGGTAGGGGCTCATATACTACCTACATATGTATGAACATTTATAAGTATAATGGAAACTTACTATTGCAATATTATTGCGCATATAAATGCTGATAAAGTTTATAGTTAAAACAAACAAAACCACTTGAGGTTTTTATTATGTTTAATCGTATAGTTATATCGGTTCGTTTAGGTACATAATTTAATAATTTTTTTCATACACCTTTTTAGTAGTTTTCAAGCATTTTTTATAATATTCAAAACTAAATTTTATACTTTATAATAGCCGATTTTTTTCGTAAACACTTAACGACTTATGAATAAAACCAAAAAATAATATATAAATTTTTTTTTTTTTTTTCAATATTTTAAACTTCCTTTGAAAATTAAAGGTGAACTTGAAGCTGGAAGATAGCGCTTAAAATTTTTATCGGAAATTTTCCTATTTTATTTTGAACATTTGTATCTGGTTCTGCAGCAAAAAAAATTCAAGTTCACAATACAAACGGCCAACATTTATTTTTATGTATATACGATTACTGTTGTTGATATTTTTTATCTACATATGTAGAATGACTTTTCACTTTCATATTTACCCCAATACTTTAACATACAATTTCGACTAAAAGAATTTATTTTCACTGGTAAAGATAATGATCAAGTATAGAGGTGACAAACGAAGCAAATATACTAAGCGACTTATCAATCAGCGATAATCACCGTAAAGCCGATGAATCACATATGTGATAGTATTCGTATGTTTTTGTTTTGCTTTGTTGACACGCCCTGTAAGAAAATTAACTGCTTTGTGTTGTTATGAAAAAAGAAATTCGAAATTAAAATAAGAAGTACGAAATGGAATTAAAATTAAAGAAAGAAATTAAAGTGTCAAAATTAAACTAAAACGGACTCTAAAATGTTTAAATTATTCTAAAAATTGAAAAGGAAATTTATATCCGAAATCGAAATTGAAGTTCGAAAATAAAACAACGAAGTAAAATTAAGAAGTGAAATCAAAATTGGCATGCGGGGATGGAAATTCGAAAATTAAATTCAAGTTCCTTAGTTAATTTTAGTTTTAAAGAAACGTTATTCAGATATTAGATTGGTATATAAACTGCAATTGGAAAATTATATTGGCAACAGAGTGTTAAATAATTAAAATTAAAAATCGAACTGAGATAAAACTAAAAATTTAAGATAAACTTTAGATCGGAAATCGAAATTAATATTCAAAAATAAGTAGCATGTGAGGTAAATTTAAAGTTTTAAATCTAAATTGAATTGCTGAGTTCGAAGTTCAAAAACAAAATTTAATTTATTTTCAAATTAAACTGACGCTGGATAGAATTGAGGTTCGAAATCAAAGCCGCAATGCTTAGTTCGAAATTTGAAATGAGAACATAAATATATATTGGAATATAATTTTGTTCGAAATTTGAAAAGCCACACTGATATTCGAAAACAATTGATTTTCGAAGCTAAAAAATCGCTAAAGAAATTGAATTTCGAAGTGCAAATCAAAATTCGATGTTCGATGTTTCAAACAAAAATTGCAATTCGAAAATGAAATTCAAACTAAAAAAAAAATACGGAACTCGAGATGGGGAAAAAAATTTAAGTTAAAGTTTTTTGTATAATTTAATTGGAATTGCACTGTATTTGAATCTAAGTACATTTAAGTAATTCGAACATAAAACTGAAACCCGAAATTCGAAAACGAAATTCGCAAATCACCTTAAGTTGGAAAACCACATTGTAGCTCGAAAAAGGAATTGACGTTCGAAAATGGAATATTAGTTTTATTACATTGTTAGAGTAGCTTTTCGAAAACCCATACATAGGTAAAAAATAAATAATAAAAGTTCCCAGATTCTTCGACTAATATTCAAAACAAGTCTACAAATCTTTAAGGTCGTCAGCTTTCTCATAATTTGTAATGTAGTCAAAATTAGATAGTGAAAACTTTAACAACTAGACACCTACAGTTCAAAAATCAAGACGTTACACTTTCGCCGTTTTTTCCTACTAGGCACATCACTCGTGCATACGTGTTCACAAGCATTTCAGGTATATGAGCACCTTCAACTTGGCACAAAATACACGACACACAACACGACATGACACAGTAATAACATAGTGGCTTTTCACAAAAATGGTAAGACGAGCTTTTAGAAAAATATTGGACACAATTTATGATTTATCCAATGTATATAATAGTTTACACTAAATATATATACAGATTATACGATTAATAACTGTGGCGCATTACACAAAACCGACACATTTCCACTGCACAACGACTGGTATACGCGCTACAACACAGTTTGGCACACTGGCCACCGGTATCAACAGGAATTGACATTTGGTTGGATAAGCGGTTTGTTTGTGTTTTGCATGAAGTTGGCTGTGTTTCGATATGCCGGCAAATGCTGACTTTTATTTGTATGTTTGTTGTGCTACGCGTTCTGTTTTTATCTGAATGTTAACTTTTGGATCTTAGCGATAGTTTTTGAATTTGTTTTCAATTCTTTTTGAGCTTGGGCTTTCAACGTCAGGGTTTGAGACGCGAGATTCAACTTGTATTTGAAGAAGCGATGACATCACTGCTCAGCCAGAGGCATTTGCTGAATATCAATAAGCATTTTTATACGATAAATTATGTTCCTCATTAAACAAAGGGGCTCGGTAGTTATTTTTTTTTATTATTTTTTTTGTTGTTGAATCTTCATTACTGTGTGTGTCGTCATTACCCCGCAAAAAATGCGATTCGAGTTTCTGTTTGAGCATGTCCTATGAATAGACTTATTGATCCGATCGTTTTTGTTCCCCTTAAGGTATGGTCGGACAATCCTGCATTCAACACCTATAAGTAGGCTACACAAATTAAAATTGATCTATCCCAACTATTCCCACAATGCAAAACCCGGAATTAATTGCAGTCCAACTCTCTCTAGAGATTAATCTCACAATTTTTTCAGGGTATATAATAGATCTAAAGATCTTAGTAGAGATCGGATTTATATGTAAAATCGTGCGCCTAAAAATATGTAATTTTTTTAAGATTGTTCAAACGCTTTTTTTTTTGTTTTGTTTTATTTAATTTTACTAGGGGATCGCATTCTCGAGCTGCGAGGTTTTTGGTGAATTTAGGTAGCAAAAAATTTAAGAAAAATGTATTACTGTGGAAAGTGTTTGCTCAAAGCAAAAATCATTATTGCAACATCGGACAAAAGCTTCCGCTATTATTCATTATAAAATCAGTTTCAACTTACGTTAACTCAAAAGGAATCAAATATAAATAATTTATGCGATATCGCCTCAATGAGAGGGGGCTAAGTCCCGTAAATATTCTACTCGTTAACTCGCGACTTACTTTATTTATAACTATTATAGTGCATAGCTCTAGGCGTTTTTATCAGGGACTGGTTTCTATGTCAGGACCGACTAAAATAGGATCCAATCGTAGAGCATTAAAATGACAGGGGGTGCAACTTCAAGACTTGTATATTGGGGGATTCTGGGATCTATGACATTGAACCACGTGCCACATATATGATACTTGACACTGAAATTCGACTAAAAGTAGTATATTCAACTTTCAGTCTAGCCTACTACCTTAAAATCACAAGAATAGCGATCAAATTAGTGGATTAGAAAATCAGTTTGTATTCGTCCTACTTTTAGAATTCCAAAACAAAACACTTTTGATTTTATTAGAAGACTATTTTCATGTCATTAAATTATTTCGAGGTCATATTAAAATTTTTGTGAATTATATACGCAGTGTAAATATATATAAATTTATATTTATATAGAAACACGTTCACTCACATCTATAAAAATGTACATTTACGTGGGTTGCATTGAACGACGTCACCACCTACAGCAGATATTGACAAACGCCATCATTTTAAGAGATAATGGGCCAGTATGCATAAGTTTACTTCATTATATACAGTTGCGTTCATTATAATAGTAGTGAAATTAAATTGGATATAGTGCTACGAAATAGAACTAAGCTCTGTTTCTAATAATTTTCATTTAAAATATACCGAAATCCTTAAGAGAAACCACATAAAAAGAAATTTCAAAGTTTACACAAAGTTCAGGAAAGTTAATTAAACTTTAAAAAATTAACCTAAAAATTTTAATATTTTTGGGCAGAATTTTTAGAGAATTTTTGCGTTTGTGCAAGTTAGAAGCACCTCAAAATTTTCCCTGAATTTTTGGAATTTTTTTCGTCAAGGATGTTGGTTATTTTTTCCATATAAAAATACATTTTTCTTCATGCGTTGTATGGAAGAAATCACTCAACACCTTTGACGAAAAAAATTCTGAAAATACAGGGAAATTTTTGAGCGAGTTCTAACTTGATTGGTCTACAAAACTGCGCATTCAACAATTTTCTAGAAACTCCGCCAAAAATTTTTAAGATTTTGATGGGCATTTTTTAAAGTTTTGAAATTTCTTTTTATGTGGTTTCTGTTATCGCATTCGTTATATTTTAAATGAAAACTATTAAAACTAGAGCTTCTTCTTATTTCGTCGAACGATATCCATTTAAATTTTACTACTATTATATTGAACACAGCTGTACATATGTAAATAATGTATATATAACAGTTCTAGAAAATATTCCAGAAGCTAAACAAATAGACATAAAAGTATTAATGAGTATAATTGCATACCCTGCAGGGCAGGCAACCCTGAAAAAAAGGGTGCTCTAAGCACACGAGGCGCCATTTTGTTTGACGATGTACATCCACTGTCTCAGTAACGCCTAACACAACCAATTTTTGCTTTCTAGCAGTGTGAAGTGTGCATTCCTGCCGCGCCGATGTGCAGTGATATAAAACCCTCCTCAAAGTCTGTTCAGATACTTATGAGAATAGGACATCATCTGAAGACACTTTTACAGAGGGAACTCGGCTTATTATGACAATGTGACCACGCTGCCTACTCTCTGAGCATTGTACGTTCAGTAGTAGCTGGTCATGTTTAAGCCATAGATTTTTGCCATTGGGTGAAGCCTACTGAAGTTATTATTTTATTACTGAATAGTTTCAATGCAGAATTTGCACCAATTTGTAATGGTAACTACCCTAAAATGAACTAGTTACAAACTGTTGATTTTAGACGTGGTTCGGCACCGTAGGAAAGACATAGCAACGGAAGGCGATTGCTACTTCCTACAACAACGTCGTGCATGGTATTTGCATTACAATATTTCCTACAGGGCATGTACGAACTCATCATCAGCCTAGAAAAAAGCAAAGGCGTTTTAGTATCATAGTCGATAAACGATCTATATTTATAATCAAATTTTAACAGTAGCTTATAAATGATTTCCCAACCGATTGTATTAATGATTTGATTAACTGATAGTTCACATCACGGAATGTATGCATTGATAGCTGTACGTTATTAACCGGTGCGTGGAGGTCTGCTGAGAAATGCTGGAGCTTCTTACATATCGATGCGCAAAGGATCAACTGTGGCTCACTAAGGATACTACAATATAAATTTGCAAGGTAGTAAGATTGTGAGCAACACGTGGGCAGCGACAACATGATAAGCTGAGTATCGAAATAGTCAGTTTGCGGTGTACTACTCTAAAGTTTTCAACAGCTTTCCACAGATACATTTATACGAGACACGAACAGCCAAAGCGAAAATAATTCAGATGACTGTGGTGCATAAGGCTGGGATAGTTAGCAAAATATACTGAGCTTGACATTCAAGCATCACCTCAGGCTTTGTTATCCATATCACGAAAACATTAAGAGTCCCATCACCTACATAGGAGGATCTCTGTGGTCTTAGAGCAACACCTTCGCATGCATTAGCTTTCAGATTTTTAGAAGATTTCTCTTCTTCGCAATTCTGGAACGCAAGTCATCTATCTCAATGTGTTTCACGCAATTTGGCTGATGGGGAGGCTAGGACAGCTAACAATTTAGTTGGGATCCCGTACAAGTCAGAAGTAGCCAGAAGTGATCAGAGATTACTGGTAGTCAATCCCGTAATTTTTAGTGTTAGTCGCTCGATCTGAATAAATTTGACTTTTCGTAGCTTTACAAGCGAGTTCTGACAGTTGAAGGGGCTCATTTAGTAACAGGCGGCGCAAGAAGACTCTTCTTCTCGTTTAAATAAAAATTATTTTATCTAAAGGTGTTCACTGCCTCCAATGATACAGTGATGATAATTTATGGACGTAGTGCACTTCTACCAGAAGATATTTTGTGCCCTCGTATCCCCAAGACCTTTTAAATAATGATTAACATATTCAAGAGATTATTGATTATAATGTGTAGTCCTAAGAAAATTGTTTAATCATTAATCGCCAGTAGCTGCACCATTTTAATCATTAATATTTAACTAATTAAAAAAATATTTTTGATTAATAAATTTTATTTTAATGATTAATATAAAATTTCTGATCATTTTTGATTATTTTAAATGTCGTTTTATTGCATTTCTGATTATAATTATTTGATTAATGTCAATCAATGTCAATTAATTTCGCTTATTTTAGACTATGTGATTAATAGGATTAATCTAATTAAAAATCATTATTGATTAATTTTAATTATTTCCAGTATTTTTTTCAATTTAATAAACCATTTAACAAAGAAAAGAGTACATTGCAACGATGTTTAAATGTGAAAAGGATCAACCCAGTAGTATTAAGGAAATACATATATATACATTAGACTGGGTCGATTTATTAACCGATATCGCGCTATCGATTCTTCGATAGGTTTTGGGCTCAGGAAAAAAGTTCCACTACGCATACACAAAAAATGATTTTCGAGCCTGACACTTTTCGACTTTGATTTTTAAGGTTTTTTTCATGAACTACTAAAAAAATTTTCGGTTGATTTTAAAATTTTTTATGTATACCTGTCCGACCCAAAAATGTCCGCTAAAAACATTGATCGCCAACGTTTTTAGCGCATAATTTTAAGTGGGACAGGAAATATGAGACAAATTCGTTTTCATCGAAAACATTTTTGCATGTACGAGGTGTGTTCAAAAAGTATCGCGAATTTTGTGTTTTTTCAAAAATTATTTATTTATTCATGAATATCTATTTTGTCCCCTTCAAAGTAATCCCCATGAGATATTATATACTTGTGCCAACGGTTTTTCCAATCTTGGAAGCATCTCTTCTTTATCTCGTCACGTCGCGTAACGTCGTCCTTTCATGGGCCTCTTCAGTTTAGGGAACAAGAAAAAGTCACAGGGGGCCAGATCTGGGGAATACGGTGGCTGCGGCATCATTAGTGTGTTGTTTTTGGCCAAAAAGTCGCGCACAAGCAACGATGCGTGAACAGGGGCGTTATCGTGGTGCAAAAGCCAATTTTTGTTCTTCCACAAATCCGGGCGGATTGCTTCGCGCAAATTGCGCATAACTTGCAGGTAATATTCCTTATTGACCGTTCTTCCCTGTGGCAAGAACTCATGATGCACCACGCCCCTGCAATCGAAGAAAACTGTCAACAAAACTTTCACATTCGACCGAACTTGGCGCGCTTTTTTCGGTCTTGGTTCGTGCGGCAGCTTCCATTGAGATGACTGAGCTTTGGTTTCCACGTCATAACCATAAACCCACGATTCGTCACCAGTTATGACCCTCTGGAGCAAATTTGGGTCGTCGCGGACAGAGTTTAACATCTCATTAGCAATGTTCATGCGATGCTGTTTTTGGTCACAATTGAGCAATTTTGGTAAAAAAAATAGGTAAAAATCGAAGACGTTCCAAAACACGTGCAAGCAAAGCAGCTGTCAACAATTAACTGAACATTCAAAATGGCCGAGCTTGTCGGCATAAGTGAGAGACATGAGTACCAACATAACGCCACAAAAAATCAAAATTCGCGATACTTTTTGAACACACCTCGTATGCTGAAAACCCCTTAAACAAAAAAATGGCGAAAGGGTAAATTTTTGGACCAAAACAGTCCCCAAAACCCAAAAAAAAATTTTTATTTTTTTTTTTTCAAAAAACTGTTATCGCCGTTTTTAGCGGACATTTTTGGGTCGGACAGGGTACACATGAAAACTTTAAAATCAAATGAAAATTTTTTTAGTAGGTCATGAAAAAACCCTTAAATATCAAGGTCGAAAAAAGTCAAAAAAAAAAGAAATTTCGCCGGCCTGGAAATTTTTTTTTTTTGGTATGCGTAGTGGAAATTTTTTTCTTTAGCCCAAAACCTATCGAAAAATCGATGGCGCGATATCGGTTAATAAATCGACTGTCATAGATATATTCTTGAAGCCAAAAAATTTAAATGAAATAAGACAAAATATAACTCAACGAAAAAGTTAGGTGCAAACAGTGCTGTGGTTTATAATAGAAATTTTTCAATAATTCGGTTAACTTTTTAATTGAATGTTTTCAAAACAAGGCCATTGTGTACCTACACATATTTAGCAAATCAGCAATAGAAATGTTTTGCAAGGTTAAACAAAAATTTTGTTAAAAGTAGACAAAAAAAATTCGAATTCAGCATAAACAACATAAAAGCTCATTCAGCTAAACAAAGACCGGTAAGTAGACAAGCTGCGTAGCGGCCAACCCTTCGTTGCATTGAATAAACAACTACAAACAGAAAAAAATAAATAAATAAATAAATAAAAAAAAAACCCAACAACACTATTTCTCATAAATAAATAAGTAAAATATTCTACAAAGCAACAATGTTTTATTTTTCAGTGGAGAGGAAAGAAAGCAACTGACTACACCCACGAAGCAATTAATTAAGTAAATGAAATTTGTTTATAGCATAAACAGACATACAAACTTGCTTTACAAAAAATATTCAATAGAAATACAAGTAAATGGATGCTATTGCGACGGTACGTAAATAAACCGAGGAAGCGAAATAACGACGTGCCGGTGAAGGTTTTGCTGGCTTTTGGGATAGACCAACGGCGTTCAACTTGTGCCGCAATGGTTTAGTTGTTTACGCATTGAATTTAGTATATATATATACATGTATGTATATAGATTAACATATACAGTGGCGTACATAAATGTGCATATAATCGTTTTCTGCGATTTTCACAAATTTTGAACTTAATAAAATTATATTAAGAAAGCGTATATAAAAACGCGTGACAAGGTCCAATACAAAAACTGTAAATTGTATTTTAAAAATGTACGAAAAATTCAAGGGAATTCTCAAAAATTTTATCAAAATTTTAAATTTTGTTCGAAGAATTTTTAGAATTTTTTTGGAGTATGCAGTTCTATATTTCATTAAATTTTAATACCATAATGTGTCAATCTTAAGTTCGTGACACATTTTGCTGATTTTTTGCATTTGTTTTACCCTCGAGGTTATGGGTTGTTTTTTTTTTCTTCATATAAAAGAAATTGCTTTCATAAACTAGTGTGCAGGAAAATCAGACGTGTTCACTTTGATTAGTAATTAGTAATCAATTAATTAGATGGCTTTTTTAATTGGTAATAATTATTTTAATTGTTTTTCAAGATAAGGCAATTATTAATTGATTACGATAAGAAAAAATAAAAAAAATTTAAAACAGAATTTTTAAAAAATTACAAAAATTAAAAATAATCAAAAAAAAATCGAATATAATCAAAAAACACCGAAAATAATCAAAAATAATCAAAAAAAGAGTTGTTTTGATTACTTTTTATTATTTTGGATTTTGTTCAGTACTGTTGATGTGTATTTTTATGTGCTTCTACAACAATGCTGAACAACATCAAAAATAACCAAAAAAAAAAAGATCAAAAATAATCAAAACAATTTTTTTTTTTTTTTAATTGTAAAAAATCATGATCTTTTTTCGATTATTTTTTTAATTAGTTGGAAAATAATCATTAAAAATTGAAAGTAATGGTAATCAATCATTAAATGGATAAATTTTTAACCAAACCGGTAATCAGTACGATTAGTAATCATTATTTAACAGGTCTGAGGAAAATACAGAAGCAAGGAGCAAGAAAAAAAAATATTAAGCCAAAATGTATGTCCGCCACTGTATATACTTTACATAGTAAGCAACTGTCTATTTCGTTTACACTGTATAACAATTTTGCGATCACCTGTTTTTAAGGTGCCCAATATCACGGGATTTCTTTCTTGCAATCGCTGGGTTTTCGGGGTTGGAAATATATTGTTACCAACCAAATTAGTTTGAGTTATATTTGAAAATTATTATTATTTGCCTGCACATTTTTGAGAACATACTTGAATTATTCTGTGATTATTTCTGAAGCATTTCGATTTGTGATGGGAGTTTATAAGCCGGAAATAGCCCGCAAAAAGATCCGAGATACCCAGAATAAATCTTAAAAACTCGAAATTGATCAGGAAAATATGCCTGGAATAGTCCCTAAATGGAATCGAAAATTTTACCATGAAATGGTTCCGAAAAAACTGTCCCATATTAATTACGAAAGGTAGTCGAAAATCTACCGAAACAGTTCCATATGAAATGCTTCTGGAAAACGTTGCTGGAATATCAGCAAAATGAACCCGAGATTGCGTACTAGCTATGAAGTTGATCCCTAAATCATATAGAAGCAATCCAAAACAACATCGAGGTGGGCTAAGGTTTCTAGAGCTCTCTATTAGAGAATATCGATTCTGAGAACATACCGGTCTCTGCGAAGAATGAACCTTTAAAACACTGTTCACTAGCCTTGACCGCTCACTAAAAAAAATTTATTTTATTTGTAAGTTCTTCCGAATAAAATGGCATTGCAAAGATGACTTAAAGTGTCAAATTTTTAAGAAAAGATCTTTTTGCTACTCTCTATAAAATTTTCGTAAGAGAGCTGTCATAACAACGTATTTCTCTCCGTTATTAATGTCAAACGATTCTTTTACTTATTCTTAAAACAATAAAGCAAAACATTTCAAATGACTTAAACACAAAATATCTGACCTGAGAATGCAAAAAGATGTTGAGGTTTTGCTATATGGGTCTGGTTCTTTCATTCTGCTCTGCAGCTATTTCGCACCGAGAAATACTGTTGCACAGTGTACCAAACACAAGTTTACATACGCGACACACATCCACCCATTTGTTCAGCTGAGCGGAAAACCATTGCTGTGGCAATATGTTAGAGCGACGCGCTTTTGCTGTCAACCATTTTATTTGCCAATTTCTTGTGTTTTTTTTTTCTTGTATAGATATTATTGCAATTGCAATTTTAAGCGGAAATATTACAAAAGTTGACTTTGGCACGAATATTGAAATTAGAGGAAAATACTATAAATACTTGGCAATGTTATACGACTGCAATATTATACCGGCTTAAAGAAAGTAATAACAATAATCGACCTATTTCTTAGTAAATTATTGTCAAAGTATATTTTGAAACAACCCCTAGCAGGGATGCTGTTAAAGCGATTGATCATCAACGAAGAAATGCGACTTCAAATCCCCTAACAGGGACAACCTCTGAAGGGATTTATCGTGGTAACAGCGAAATAGCCGCTGGTTGTTGACGTGGTTATTATTTTCAACTCAAATATTTTTATCTAGTTGCTAATACTCCAATATGGTATATATTTACTAATACCAGAAAAAAACACAAGGCTAAAGTATTGAAAATATGCCAACATCGCAGCACACAAAAACTATTAGGCAGGAATATCTAAGAAATAGTTTAAGTAAAATTAAGAGTGAGAAAAAATAAACAACAAAAACGCATCGACAGCAACCAGCCAAATTGGCAACAACCGCGTAGCAAAAATGAAAAAAACTCGATGCTGGCAAAAAGGACGTAAATAAAAAATATTAAAAGTACGTAGAAAAAAAATATAAGACTTGATGAGGGGTATAAAATGCAATAAAATAAGTGGAATTATTTCAGTGATTTAACAAAACGATCAAATCAGCACTTTAACGACATGATTAGCGCTAACAAATACACAAATACAGATCTACATACACCCACGCGTATCTACGCATACACAGTGGGTGATAGTGAACATGGTACCATGTTTTTCTTTTAATAGTTTTTAGAGCAGCCAGTATTTAAGAAAGTCCTCTCTCTGCAGCACGTTAACAGAGACAAAGTAAAACTCCGAGTAGAAATGGCTTCAATTTTTTTAATTTATGTTATCTTTTTCTCTTAATTTAAAAAAAAAATTTTTTTTTTCTTAATTTTTTTTTTTGTTCTTTTAATTTTTTTTTTTTTGTTCCTTTAATTTTTTTCATTTCTTTTCTTTTTTTTCTTTACATTTTTTTTTTATTTTTTTATTTCCCTTTTTTCATTTTTCTTTTTTTTTTATTTTTTTTTTAACTATTTTATTTTCTTTCAATTAACTTTTTCTATTTTTGTTTTTTATATAAATTTTTTTAATTAATTTCTTTTTAATTAATATTTTTCAAATTTATTTCTTTTAAATTTATTTATTTTTAAGTATTCATGAAACGAGCTAACAATAATTTTTCACTTTTTGAATTTTTATGAAAATTATTATTGTTTTTATTTTTAATTAATTATTAAAAGTTTTTTAATTGCATAGAGTAGGAAAAATGTTTAGAGACAAGCGCCATAGCTTTTCTTATAGATCCATTTCGGAAGCTGCTTCTTCATCAGAGAAATTTTGGCACGCATTGCTAACCATTAAGCTAACATTATCATCATTAGCAGAACTGCCTTACCTCGTGCTCTCGGTTTTGTTATTGCTTTTTTATTCCAAAAATTTTTGTTGATTTACGGCCTGTGTTTATTTATTTTTAATTTATTTATTTTTATTTTTAACTTATTTCTTCTCATTTTTAATTTATTTCTTTTTATTTTTAACCCAGATAACCCTAAAAGTTATGCAGTGGAAATTTTAACACTTTTTCCCTTCCACATTTCTTAAAACAGATATATAAACGTATTTATATGCTTTAAGCAAAAATTAATAGACGATTTTTATGTTTTTGGAGGGGTTATATACATATGTAGTAAAAAACATTTTCTCTATAGCAAAAGAACAAATGACAACTATTAACGCAGTTGCGCAATATCTGCTGCGTAATCCAGCGCACAAACTTGCCGTCCTATATATAGGACATTAGGGTTATCTGGATTAATTTATTTCATTATATTTTAAATTTTGTTTTTATTTTATTTTGTTGGAACTTTTAATGTGATTTTTTTTTTTATTTTTTTTTTTGTTAGTTGCTATTTCTTTTATATATATTGATTTTATTTTTATTTCTTTATTTTGCTTTTTTAATTTATATTCTAGTTTTTATTGATTCTATTTTTTACTTATTTTAATATTTAATTTTTCTTTTTTATTATATTTTATATATGTCATATTTTTTAGTTATTCTATTTCTTTGTCTATTTTTCCATAATTTTTTTTTCTTACCATTTCTTTTTATTAATGTTAACTGTGTATATTGAAAAACAGCACGTTAAAACTTGCAAACAGGCAAAGCTTGAAACTCCGAGTTTTTATTTTCTTTTTCGATTTTTGTTATTCTTTTTTTTATATATATATTTTCTTTTTCTTAAAATTTTTTTTTAACTTTTTTTTCTTTCAATTCACTTTTTATATTTTTTTTAAATTTATTTCTTTCTCATTTATTTAATTTTTTTTAAATTTTATTTTGTTTATTTTTTTGAATTTGTAATAATTTTTTTTTTTGTTATTTGTCGCTATTTCTTTTTTTATTTTATTTATTTTTTTGAATTTATAATAATTTTTTTTTTTTTGTTATTTGTTGCTATTTCTTTTTTTATTTATATTTATTTTTTTTTATTTATTGATTGTTTTTTTATTACTTTATTATGTTTTTTTTAGTCTTTTTTTAATTAATTTGATTTTTTAATTTATTTTACTTTTTAGTTTATTTTTTTATTGATTATATTTATATTTGTCATATTTGTTTACTTATTTAATTCCTTTCCGTTTTTTTTTTTTCATTTATTTTTTAGTTATTTTATTTTTTCTTTCTCACCACTTTTTTTACTGTTAACTGTGTATATTCCAAATTTTAAATGTGTATATTCAGAGTTATGATTAATTCAAAATAAATATTGCCTAGGTCCATGACACCGTTTACTTTTCTAAAAGAATATATGGCCTCTCTCATGCCCAGTGAATAGTCTGTCCCATTATGCATTTGAATGACTGTATGTATTTCTAAACATGTAATTGTGTGCGGGTGTTTGTGACGTTCGTATTCCTGTTGTTTTATTCACGCTGTTGTGCTTGTTGTTGCGGCTCAATTGCGCATTTCTTGGCATTTAATTCAGGGCTAAATTGTACGGTGTGCACAAAAATGTATCTCATTTGTGCTCGGACACATGCGGCGCATAAAAATGCAGACAATGAGACATTGATGCCCGGCAAATAGACAGACGACACAACGTCAAACAGACAGACGAAGACTTAAACAGATGCATAAAGATATAGTATATAACATGTATGTAGTGTTATATAGGCAAACGGGCCGCCATGTCACATTTTGTATTGACCGTTGGCGTGTCGGCTGTTGCGGTTTTTCGTGGCTATTTTGCGTTGATTGAAAATCATCTGAGAGTTGCCACACGTATTCCGAAAGGAATTGCATAAACACCCAAACATGCAGAGGATATTATTTTAGAATAGGTGGAGGAAATCGGGCGGCAAAAGGCGTCTTAACCGCAGATCTGACATCAAGTCGCACGCTTTGCGGCAATACTAGGTATTGGGTCTTCTAGTAAAATCCTTATAAATGTTAAGGATCAAGGCCTTCGTATTTTGCGAGAGAGCCTACCAGAAGAGAACAAAGACGCTGGAAAATATTGATTATAGTAAAGCTTATGACATAAGACCACTTACTACCCATCCATGACACTAAAATCGGGCATGGATTGGCAAGGAGGAAGTATTTCTCCTTACACCGAAATCATGTCATATAGTCGACAGTGCGCGATCAATACAAACAACTTCTTCAACTGGGCTACTAAAAACATTGACTTCCACCACTATTAATACTTTCTAACACCGTCCGAATTAGAACGGACCACCCTTTAAGTAATTTTGCTGGTGTATAACCTTCGGACGATGTGCACGATTACATGCCGACAACAAGAATTACTAATACAGATCTGAAAGTATGCGTGATAATCAAAATCTCTTTACCAAATAATTAATTACACAATAATGATGAATTCATTGATCTTAGGCCATCAAAAGCTACAATCAACACGATTTGTAAATGAACATTAACATAATCAATCTATCATTCATATAAAGTAGGGATGCCAAGTTTTGAAATTTCAACAATACTGGAATTTTCGGTATCAGATTTGAAAATTTTTGAATCCCAGGATTAGTCCCATGCTATGAATACTCGCTATTCTTCAACAGTCTAGATTGAAGTAATACTTTGAGAAGTGAGGAAATAGTTGGAGAAACTTAGAGACCTTAAAATAAATAAAAATAATTTTTTTTCTGAGGTAGTCACTGACTACTATTTTATGAAATTATTATTCTTATGATTTCTTAATAAATTTTATTAAATATTCGAAAAAAAAATTATTTGAATACAAATGAGAAAAACCAGAGAGAAAGGACATAAATTTTCGTAAATCGCAGTATTGTAAAAGAGAAGTTCCGGGACTCTGAGCATCTATAATAGCACTGGATCCCGTGTATGCATACATATATAGATATATATGAGCAACCTACATATCGACAGAATTAGATTTTAACACATAAAAGCAATGGTGTTTATTATAAATACATAAATCGAATGACGTCGATTAGACGCAAGCTGCGATAAACTAAACACCAACAAAATTATTTCTGGGTTTCTAGATTTTATTGCCATTATTATCAGATGAATCGGTAATGAAAAGGTGTTTGCAAAATTACTTACTAATTGAAATAAAACGATTTGTGTGAGTGTAGGCAGTTTTGTATGCTCTTTTCTTTTCTGAGTGATTTAAAGAGATTGCAATGTGTTGAAATTAACAAATGATTTCCAATTAATAGATGAAATTACTATTTATACTAAAATGGGACAAAAACTATTTCTAGCAGATTAAATGAAATTTTTTATGTGTACTTGAGTTATTCTTACCGCACATCAGAAAATACAATCATACATAGCTGAATCTCTCAACAACTTCAAATGGTTTCCTAACGTGATGGACTTACCTGAAAAGAAAAAAACAATATATTTAGCTTGCTAAAATTTGTCATATGAAAAAATTTGAAAAAAACATATATTAAATTTTGTATGGCATAATAAATTTACTAACTTTGGTGTCAATGAATAATATTTTTTGCTAATTACAATGTACAAGATCAAAATAAATTAAAACATCAAAAACAAATTTATAAAAAAAAACTACAAAAATATTAAAAATTAAAAATAATAAAATAAATAAATAAATAATAAAATAAATAAATAAATAATAAAAAAATTATATAATAAAAAAAATAAAATAATGAAAATAATAATAATTAACTAAGAATTATTATCAACTGGTCTTGAGCTCGTTAAACTTACAAAAATATGTAAAAATTACCAGAACAAAAACCAACAAAATAAAATAAGGAAAAATATAATAAAAAAAATCTCACAAAATATAAAACGGCGGCCGCCGTGGTGTGAAGGTAGTGTTGCCGGCCTACCACACCGAAGGTCCATGGTTCGAGCCCTGGTACAGGTAACATCAAAAAGTGTTTTGAAAAAAGTTTTTTCAAAACGCGGTCGCCCCTCGGCAGTGGTTTGGCAAACTCTCCGAGTGTATTTCTGCCATGACAGGCTTCTCAGCAAAAATTCGTCTCCTTTGTAGATGCCGTTCGGAGTCGGCAAAAAACTGTAGGTCCCACCAATTTGTAGGGAAAATTCAAATCGGCACACCACAAATTGGAAGAGAAGCTTGGCGCAAAAATCTCTTAGGAGGTTTATGATGATATACCTGTTGTATATCGCGCCATAAAGAGAGAATAAAAAAAATATCACAAAATATAAAAAAAAATCACAAAATATTAAAAAAATATCACAAAGTATAAAAAATAGCACAAAATATAATAAACCCAAATTTTTTAAAATAAACAAAAAATATAATAAAATAAAATTATATAATATAATATTATATAATATAAAATAAAATATAATTAAATAAAATAAAATAAAATAAAATAAAATGGAATAAAATAAAATAAAATAAATAAAATATAATAAAATAAAATAATATAAAATAAATTAAAATAAAATAAAATATAATAAAATAAAATAAAATAAAATAAAATAAAATAAAACAAAATAAAATCAAATGAAATGAAATTGAATAAAATAAAAAAATTTAATTAATCAAATCAAATGACAAAATATAAAAAATATAAAATAAAATAAATTGAAATAAAATAAAATAAAATAAAATAAAATAAAATAAAATAAAATAAAATAAAATAACATAAAATAAAATAAAATAAAATAAGATAAAATAAAATAAGATAAATTAAAATATAATAAAATAAAATAAAAAAAAGTGAGTGAAATTAAATGCAATTGAAAAAATAAAATAAAATAAAGCAAAATAGAATAAAATAAAATAAAATAAGATAAAATAAAATAAGATAAATTAAAATATCATAAAATAAAATAAAAAAAAGTGAGTAAAATTAAATGCAATTGAAAAAATAAAATAAAATAAAATAAAATAAAATAAAATAAAGCAAAATAGAATAAAATAAAATAAAGCAAAATAGAATAAAATAAAATAAAATAAAATAAAATAAAATAAAATAAAATAAAAAAAATTAGTTTAAATAAAACCAAATTAAATGAATTAAAAAAATAAAAATAAACTTAAGTAAAATGAAAAAGAATGAAATAAAATAAAATAATATAAAATAAAATATAATCAAATAAAATAAAATAAAAAAATATTAAATAAAATAAAATAAAAAAATTAAATTAAATAAACTAAACTTGAGTAAAATTAAATAAAATAAAATGAAAAGAAATAAAATAAAATAAACTAACACTTTACAAAATAAAATAAAATAGAATCAAAACAAATCAAATCAAATAAAATCAAATAAAATCAAAACAAATCAAATCAAGCCAAATAAAACAAAAATAAAACAATGAAAGTTTTGTGGTTGATTTTCAACCACTGCACGGTTTCTAGTTTGAATCAAAAGACTTCGTTTTATTTAGCAGTTTACTTGATACTGAAATCAGCATATTTTTTAAATCGTTCTTCAATTTCCTTTTAGCGCTAATGCATGAACGCTTCTTAAAGGATATAAAAACGGATGTGATTGCTTTCATCAGCAGTTTTTTCGCAATTCGCCACATCACCACATTTTTATACTACGTGCGTATGATATGCGGATATGAGGTTCATTTTTGATTGACGTGATGTTACTCATACGCACTGGTGCATTTTCTGGTAAGCAAATCACAGAGATTTGTTATAACTTAAAGCATGACTTAAGCTATTCGCGTTTTTTTTATGTGATATATATATACAAATGTGGTATATATATACAAATTTATATTATGTATGTATGAGCATATGCAAAAGAATGTATGTTGATAATATGATATTGGTCGCAGAAGTGAATGTGGTGGGAATCCGTAAGCTGTGTGATAATTTGCACGAAATTCATTTTATTTGTTACCGTATGCCCAATTTAATGGGGAATCAACTTTTATTGCTGGATGTGTGTACATTACTGTGTACTGGATTCTGCCTAGTTGCAAAACTCATGTACTCGTATACTGAGGGAGTAGCGGGATAGGTAACTAAGCTGAAGGCAAGCTGGATGGTGGGTTACAAGAGTATTTTGTAAAGAGCTAAGAGTTGGCCGGACATTTACGAGGGCGGATCACTAAAACATTTGGCGAAGGTCACCACTCTTAAGGACGCTGCAAAGGGGATGAGAAACTCGATTTTCAGTGTCCAAATTTAGCGTTCTTAACTTGCTAATCGTAAAATTATGGCCCAACCCCTTTTTATCGGAACAATCGCTTGTGATATCATATTGTCATATTGGTTCAATCCTTATAATTTACGCTGTACAGAAAGTATTGTACTATAGCTACTCAACGCAAGTGCGATTGCAACTTTGTATGGCTCTATTAAGTTCAAGTAACCGGACTTGTTTTTAAATTTTTAAAATATAGCTCAAGGTTTTCCATTAGCTAATACAACTAGAGAAATATACACATTCATATAATTATTTATGCCATATATACGCTGCAGTAAAACAACAAACTAGTCAGAAAAAATACTACTTTATAACTAGAATATACCTACTCCACTCAAAACTAGTCCGAAAATGATCAAATATTTTACCAAACTTTAAAAAAAAAATACGAAAAGTGAACTTTGATTTTTTAAGTCTATCTTGAACTAGTTAGATTGTGGTATAAATCTGCTTGAAATCGGACCATTTATGTCTCGTTGCACATCGCCTTGCTAAAAATGCCAGTTGCTCATATTAAAAAAAGAGAGTTGTCTGACTAGCCTGCCTTGCTGCTCATACTAGTTTTGAAGTGGTTTATACCACCTTAGTTTAATTACAGGGTATATATTGAGTGAGCAAATGCCGACATACACAGCAGTCTAAACCACTTATGTCACTGACATTTTGACAGCATTTAATGACACAGAAATTTTTTTGGAAACAGCAGTCGATGACGTATGAGCCTGTGTACTTAGTATGTGACAATGATAATAGTTGCTGCAAAATATTAAGTACGAAGATTAAAGATAGATTTTGTTTTTGTCAACAAATGCTAAACAATTTTTGGTTTTAGCTAATATGTTGTTGTTGTTGTTGTTGTTGCATAACAAGTGGTATTACATCTGACTGTCTACAAACAGCTGTCAAATTTGATATTCGGTAAACAGCTGAGCACGGAGATAATTTTTTTTTTTTCTACAAAGCCTAACACTTTTGAATATAAATTAGCATGCTAATGAGATAAAGTACTCGTCGTAGGCTTTTTTTCTATTTATGTACGTAGCTTCGTCATATGCGACCTAATTTTTACTCGACTCTACTTGTAGTGTTACCTTATGGAAACTATTAAATATTTTTCAAAACTCGACGCGCTGAAGGCCAGAGGTTGAAGTTTTCAGGGGTGGCATTACATAAAACCTGTAGGAATCACTCAGTTTTAACCGAACAAGTTTTCTAATTTTCTTAATAATAACGTCCATTCGGTAGTTTAGATGGCTCAACTATGTTTAAAGGACCTAGGCAGTGGTTTAAGGCAAAGGAAGCTGGAAGCTAAAAATTAAGTGATATATATATTTTTTTTAAACGCTACAAATTAGCCCAAGAACAAGAACAATAATTTTTATAAAAAAGTATTATTGCTCTTATTTTTAACAATATTTTTTTGAATTTTTTAAAGCCTTTATTTGAATAGAATATGAAAATTTATAGACAAACACCATAGCTTTTCTTATAGATTCCTTGCGGAAGCTGCCACGTCACGTTCTCTAACCCGTTATGCTTACAGAACGATGGTTTCTTTGTCGATTTAGCTCCTATTAGTTTAAAGCACATTAATATCGACCTCTTACAAACTCATAAAGAGCATACACTTTCCGATTTAGAACTCCTTTTTGAATATTTTATGACTCGGAATGTTTGTTTGGTTTCTTTTCAAAAAATATTTATGTATTTTCTTGTATGTGAAAGAGAAATTCCTACTTCGTCTATGCGGATACCAAACTTTTATTGGATTCTAGTGAAACTTAGCATGAAATATGATTTATTTTTGGGCAAGCTTATTACAGTCCACTTGTATTTGGCTCTTGCATTGTTGCAGCGCCACCACGGCACGACAGCTGTGACAAATGAATCAGTTTTTGGTGTCGCAAGCGAATTCCTTTTCATACCAAATTTCAAACTGTTGAAATGTAGCGAGTTGTACACATATACAGTTGTGTTCAATATAATAGTAGTGAAATTAAAATGGATATCGTTCGACGAAATAGGAGGAAACTGTGATTTTAATAGTTTTCATCTAAAATATTCCATATTCTGTAACAGAAATCACATAAAAAGCGATTTCAAGGTTTACACAAAGTTCAGGAAACTTAATTAAACTTTAAAAAATGGCTATCAAAATCTTAAAACTTTTTACCAGAATTTCTAGAAAATCTTTGAGTACGCAGTTTTGTAGACCAATCAATTTTAGTGACAAATTGTGCAAGTTAGAACTGGATCAAAAATTTGCCTGAATTTTCAAAATTTTATTCGTCAAGGGTGTTGAGTGATTTCTTCTATACAAAGTATGAAGAAAAATGTATTTTGTATGGAAAAAACATTACCAACATCCTTGACAAAAAAAACTTCTAACTATGCATTATTATGCTTAAATTAAATTAGATATAAAACTGCGTACTCAAAAATTTTCTAAAAATTCTGCCCAAAAACAATGAAATTTTCATGTAAATTTTTAAAAGTTTAAAAATATTTCCTGAACTTTGTGTAAAATTTGAAATTTCTTTTTATGTGTTTCTGTTATAGAATTCACTCTATTTTAAATGAAATTTTTTAAATTCACAGCTTCTTTTTATTTTATTAAGCGATATCCAATTTAATTTCACTACTATTAGTTATTTATTTATTGAATTTATATCTTACAAATGAATTTGTAAAATATAGTTTTAACTACTATTATATTGAACACAACTGTATATTATTCGGTCTTCTTTGTTGCAAATATTGATGTAAAACAAACAAAGGCAAAGGGTTTAATATACGAGTATAAATTTGGCAGAAGAATCGCATCTAGAAGATGTTGGCGAATGCTTTATCGAAAGAGAAATGGTGACTTTACAAAGTGTTAACAAAAATGCTGACATTTTTATAGGGACCAAAATCTCATTGGATACAAAAGCTGAAACTCTTCAAGTTTGTGTAGAGTTGGATCGTGCTGGACTCGAAAAACTTACACTGTGCAACGACTTTAAGGTCATTGGCCAAAAAACTTTTAAGTCTAAATGAAAACAAAATTCTGAGTAAGATACTTAGATCGTTAAAAAAAAAAAAGAAAAATACTGTCCGGAAAATTTTTAAAATATTTGTACAAAGAACAATAAAGACCATATAAAGAATTAGAAAAAGGAAATTTGTCTTCTTGACATCCACTACCGTCTCGGTTACGGCTTAGCCGATTTAGATGAAAATTTACATGTAGATGTGTACTATAGGCAAAGACTTTGTGCTTGTGTTGTCATTGAAGTTGTTTTTATTTAAAATTTTTTTAAAATTAAGTAAGATATGACAATATGATCAACGGGTTAGGGGGTTAGAATATGCTCGAGGAAGGTATTGCTATCGTAAGAGGGCGGCTAAAATGTCCAAAGGTGAAAGATGACATGCAACTTGATGGCTGATCTACGGATATGATGCCGCCCACCGCTCATTACTCAACGTCTTCTTTTTGTACCATGCAAAAAAAGGTAGAAGACGTTGATGCAATTCATTTCGCATTTAGTACGAAATGTCCGGCTTATGAAAATTGCTGCCGTAACAAAGGACCAAACCGTAAATAGCAACTTCTTGGTTTATACTTAAATGTAAGTATCATCATAGCTAACAAAACTGAGCTTGAAATGCTCATATATGCAAAGAATCCATTTATTGTTATGTGCTCAGAATCAAGAACAACAAGTGATATAGAAGATTCCGAATTGACTAATTACACGATCGTAATATGTGATTCATATAGCCGTCATACAGGCGTTGACTTAATATATGTTCACGAAACAATGGAGTATAAAGTGATTTACAACAACAGCTTTGACCAAGATATGTGGTGTATAATTATTAAAATTAAAACAAACGGTACAAAATGGTGTATGGGACTCTTATATCATTCACCTAATAGTAATGACAGTGATTTTATAAATTGTTTGTGTGAAAATGTTCTACATAAGTTTGAGCCAAGCAATAATAACTTACTTATGGGCGATTTCAATATAGACATGAACAGGAACACTTCCACCCGAAATCGGTTAAATGTATGTATGACTCAGGAAATCGGTTTCAATACCCGTATCACAGAAACTTCCCAAACAAGAATTGATTTACTTTACTCAAATAATGATAAAATTAACTGTATGAGGCTTGAAGAAAATAAAATCTCTGACCATGAAACAATTTAGTTTAGTTTTAGAGAAAGAGTACCAAATGCGTGTAACAAAAACTATAACTTCTTGGGAGTACTAGAGTTCTGAAAACCTTCTTCATATCTTTAGATACTATTACTTGAGTATATTAAACAATTTATCACTTGAAGATAAAATAAAAGCTTTAAATTATGTTATGGTTCAAGCCGTGAAAGTTCTAACAATTGAAAAACAAATTGAAGTGAAACTAATAAATAAATGGTATGATCGCGAATTAAATTAAAAGTAGTCAAATGAGTGGTGATTGGAGGCAGTATAAAAGCCTAAACAGACACTACAAAAAACTAATTAAGATCAAGAAAAATAGGTACCTGGAAAGTAAAATCTTCGCTAATAGAAAAAACAATAAGCTTATGTGGAAATATTTAAAAGACACAGTTGATTTAAAAAAAAGAGAAAACTCCGATAACAAAAATGGAAATAAATAATATACAGAGATGAAAAAGTAGCTATGTCTTTAGCTCTAAGCTAAATCAATTTTTCGTGAACAGTATACAAAATATTAATAACGAGATTGAAATAGTGGGAAATAACTTTAACCATGATAATAATGTGCACACATGCTTCGAGTTCACAGCTGATACTGTAACAAAAGTTGTTAAAAAGTTTAAACAAAAAATAGGTGGCAAGAAACTTTTGACGGATGGTGTTGTAAAAGACTCAGTTGAATACACAGGCTACTTTTATCCTGATATAATTAATGAGAGCTTTAGAACTGCTACCAAACGCTGGATTGGTTTAGAAGTTATTTCTTCAATCGACGTCAACAAACATTAATTAATGGTACTTCTATATCGAGTGAAGAAGCTGTTAATATCGGCCTTCCACAAGGATCGATACTTGCACCAATACTTTTCAAAATATATATCAATGACATAGTCAAAGCGGTAAACCATTGTGATATGAAGTTGTATGCAGATGACACCCTTATTATAACACCGCGTTACACACATTCTGTCCTATGAAAAAAAAAAAAAATTCTGACGTGTACATGAAAATCGCCGTCTTCTCCCATTTCCGAAAAAGTATATTTAGTTGCTAGGACACAAAAAAAGCTGGTTTTTCTAACGCAGTGTAATAAGCGATACAAATCTCAATGTAGCTATTGAAAAAATGCAATCAGATTTAGATAGTGTATATCTCTGGATGTGTCAAAATAAATTAAAGATAAATGCTGATAAGACCAAATATATGATCTTAAGTAGAACACTTATTAGTAATACAAATAAACTTAAAATCGAAAACTGCAAAATTATGGAAGTATAAAAAATAAAATACCTAGGTATAGTTATTGATAATAAATTGAAATTCGAGGATCATGTAAAGGATTGAAGCAAAATATTGTAAAAAAGATAGGCTTTTTATACAGATCATCTAAATTTGTTTCAAAAAAGCATGAAATTCTTGTATATAGAACAATTGTGGAACCCCATTTTAAAGACTGCCCTACTATATTGTTTTTAGTGGCAGATAGTGTGATAGACAGTTTACAAAAAACGCAAAATAAAGCGATGAGGTTTATTCTTAGGAAAACACACGATACTCCGACAAGTGAAATGGGAAATGAATTGCAATGGCTTAGTGTAAAACAGCATATCATTTTCTTTGTAATGATTTTTATTTTTAATATTAAAAAGGGTAATCTGCCGGAGTATCTGAGCAGCAATATTGTTTACCAAAGAGACGTTCACAATATTAATACGAGAAATAGAAATAGCTTCAGACTTCCGCTCTTTACAACGGAAAGAGGACAGCTTAGTTTGTTTTATAAAGGTCTAAAAAGATTTCATGAACTTCCTGTGGAAATAAGAAACTGTGAAGATTTAAATATGTTCAAAAATAAATTATACTTATATTGTCGCACAACTGCAATACGATAGAGATCTCATAGTACGTGTGATAAGTTTATATGTTATAAATCTAGGCATAAAAGCTGTAATAAATAAATAAATAAATACTAAATCGTTCCTACGACTGTCGGGCCAGTACCGCAAGGGAGTAACGGAGCGTACCGGATTCATATCCGGCCAAGGACTGTCACATCGGCAAAGCTCTCCAATCCAAGCAATTAAATAAATATGATTAAACGAAATGTATTTCAACAAAAATATTTCCAGGTAGGGTGATCACTCTAATCCTATTATATTTCGTTTTTGCATTTCAGCTGTTATCTCGAACTTATCTTGAACTATTGGGTTGTATGTACTTTTAAATATAAATAGGTAATATACCGCATTTCCAGCTTTAGAGGAATGCCACCTATATGACTTTTTCAAATGAAATAAAATATGATCCAGAGAAAGAAATTTTACGTTTTATTTAAATATTTAAATGCATTATTAGGTCAGGTTACCCAGGGTTGCCACCGAATCCAATTAATTTTTTGTTATGTTATTTTTTTTTTTTTTTTTAATTTTATAATTTTTAAGTATTCATGAAACGAGCTCAAGGCCAAGAATACTAATTTTTCACTTTTTGAATAATTATGAAAATATTATAGTTTTTATTTTTTTTAAAATCATTTTTAATTAATTATTAAAAGTTTTTTGATTGAATAGAGCAGGAAAAATGTTTAGAGACAACTGCCATAGCTTTTCTTATAGATCCATTTCGGAAGCTGCTAGATTCAGAGAAATTTTGGCACGCACTGCTAACCATTAAGCTAACAATACGCTGGTTTTGATGTCATCTAAACTCTTAGTTCTATTCGTCTTTACCATATGCCTAAACCACTTCCGCCATTTGACAGTTAGTAGTGTGATCATGATGGCTTTTTTGATACGTCTATTTTATCAGCAGAACTCCCTTACCGCGTGCTCTCGGTTTTGTTATTGCTATTTATCTATAATTTATTTTTTTACAATTTTTTTTATTTATAATTTTATTTTATCTTATCTAGTTTTATTTTATTTTTTATTTGATATAATTTTATTTTATCTTATTTTGCTTTTTTTTAAATTTTATTTTATTTTATTTAATTTTTATTTATGTTTTTCTTCTCATTTCATTTTATTTTCTTTTGTTTTATTTTATATTATTTTATTTTCTTTTATTTGATTTTATTTTATTTTTTTTATTGTTTTTTATTTTATTTTATTTTTTTTATTGTTTTTTTTTATTGTTTTTTTTTATTTTTTTTTTTTTATTTTTTTTTTTTTGTATTTGGTTTTATTTTGTTTTGCTTTAACTAAATTTTTTTTTTAACTTTATTTTTTTATTTTTGTTTTTTTCATATTATTTCATTATATTTTATTTTATTTTAGGTTTTTTTTTTCCTTCCATTTTCTTTTATTTTATTTATCATAATTTTATTTTATTTCATACTAGCGGACCCAGCAGACTTTGTTCTGCCTAAAATTTGACTTGGCTACTATTAATAAATTGTACTCTTTTCCTTCTCACTTGGCTCCTCTTCTATATTTATCCGTGTATCTTTCTTTTTCTTTCTGCTTTTGCTTTTCCCCAACCCTATATACCGTTACTCTTCTTAATCCTCTTCATTTTTCTCTAACACCACCTATGTTTCAAATTTCTATTCCTACTTCCCTTCTTCTCCCGTTTCCCCCGTCGTCAACTTTTCCAAAATTATGTAAATCTTTACTAAAGGACACACACATCCAAATATCATTGATTGAGACCAAACACGTTCAGAGTTTTGACGAATTTAAATTTTATATAGCCGGGGGCGTGGCACCGCCAACTTTTCGAAAACTATATATAGCCTATACTTTAACCCATGATCCCCAAAATATACTGTGAAAATTTCATAAAAATCGCTTGAGTAATTTGGAAGCCTATAAAGGACACACAGATACACATTCATTTTTATTTACAAGATACATTTAAATAATTTAAAATAATATTATTTTATCTTACCTAGTTTTATTTTATTTTATATAGCTTTATTTAAGCTAATTTTTTTTTTTTTTAATATTTTTTATTTTTATTTTACAACACAATAAAAGTAGACAAAGCAGGTAAGTAAGTGTACATAATTTCACAGACAAGTTAAGGAGCTTGGATTTTAAACTTCATAGTTATATCAACCAACTTGAACAACATGGAAATATTGCGCCTTTGCGGTAGATACGCTGAGCTACGATTTGCTCAACTTACTGTTAAATCTAGAAAGGTTGAAAGGAATAGGAGGCCGTTGCAACAGACGAGGTACAAGTTGATAGTCTCCCTATGAGAGGGCGTCTCTCCTTTCTATACCATCGCAACCTCCTAACCTAACCTAAATATAAATGACGACAATAGTGCCAACGCCGTGGTGCTAAGCAAGTTTTGATACACAAACTTTTACCTTATACATTCTCTCGTCATCTCGTCACCTCACTTGCCATTGCGGGTATATTCATTTATTTACCACAATTTCCTCAAATACCTCATAGTTTCGTTTAACTTTTATATCAAAAAATGTGGATATATTCTACACGTGAATGAAATATAAAATTATGGCATAGCTGTTTAGTGAACAATTTGGCTGGCGGATGCGCTTGACACCAAAATCTACAAAATACACTAAGCAACAAGCAGCTGCTACCACGACAACAACAAATACAGAGCGGTTAAAGTGTGGCAGCGGTGAGAGGAAGTGCCAAATATATATGGATGGGTGTATGTGTGAAAAATGCCAGCCATTGCAGCTAAATATAATAAATGTATTATTATGTGTTGGAATATTTTAGAGACAAATAGACCCCCAATCAAAATCAACTAGTTCTAAACGATGCTAATACTAGTTTGAATAGGGGCATAAGATACCGTTTTAAAATGCATCTAAAATCCCTTGTTGTCTCCAACGTTGCCATGTAACAAGATCAACGAAAATAACATCAATTTATATTTTGCTTAAAAAGTGGAGCAGAGGCAAATTTTAAATAAAAAATAGCGGAATATTACTATATTAACTCAATCGTATGAAACTAAAAATTATAAAAGGATAGAACCTTAAATGAGGTGTTATCCATTAAGCAATTAATCGATTATGCAAATCAACTTAAACCGAGTTAATTAATTAATCACGAAATGATCATCATCGATTAATTGAAACGACCAAATTCACGATTAATTCTATTTTAATTAATTTAAATCATAATACTGACAATTTGGTTATATAGAAAACTGAGTAATCACATTATTAGAATCTGATTAATCAACACTTTTCATTAATCAGAAAAAAATTATTTATTAAAAATTTGGTTAATGGATTTATCACACATGCCTAGCTAGATACTCAGCTTAGTATAAAACCAAAATTTTGCGATTGAAAATCGCGTGATTTTTCATTCAAATTACGATATCAAATACCATGATTGAAGATCTCCAAATAACATTAAAAGCCTAAAATGCGGCTTCCACGTGGGCATATCCAATCGTTCCCGCGATAGTCGGGCTAGTACCGGAGCGGACTTGACCATAGCCGGCAAGGGACTGTGAACATTGACTATATTTTCCAAAACCTTCAGCCATGTGCTATTCTTGCCACAGGAACAAAGAGACAAGCAAACATCAAGAAACATTTGCGCACAATCCTAGGAAGGTATAACCACTGCCATCCAACCATATACCGTTGTCACTGGGGTTTGGGGTAGCATATAGCGGCCAGCTTCCAACCATGCTGTCCGTAATGGTGAAGGAGACAGTAAAGGTTTGTACCAGACCTGTTAAATAATGATTACAAATCGTAATGATTACCTTTGTAATTAATAACTTTCCTGATAATCCATTTAATGATTGATTACCAATTACTTTCAATTTTTAAAGATAATTTTCCAGTTAATTAAAAAAATAATCAAAAAAAATCATAATTTTTTACAATTATTAAACAAAACCTAAAATAATTAAAAAAGCTGTTTTGATTACTTTTGATTTTTTTTTTTTAATCTTTGTTTTTTTTTAGTATTCTTGTGTGTATCTATTTTGGATTTTTTTTTTTTTTTTTTTCAGTATTGTTGTATCTACAACAAACTGGAAAAAATTTAAAATAATCAAAAAAAAAATAATTAAAAATTAAAAAGATCAAAAGTAATCAAAAAAATAATTAAAAAAATCAAAAGTAATCAAAGAAAAACAAAAAAATCTAAAGTAATCAAAACGACTTTTTTTTGATTATTTTTGATTTTCAAGTATTGATTTTGTTAGATTTTTTTTAAATTTTTTCTAATCGTAATCAATTAATAATTGCCTTTTCTTGAAAAACAATTAAAATAATTATTATCAATTAAAAAGGCCGTCTAAATAATTGATTACTAATTATTCACACGGCTCCAAGTACAATGGAATTAAGGGAGGTGGAAATTCGGTTTTTTAGGCGACCTTCGTGGGAAAGCATATTTTTATCTGGTGACGGTGAGGCTGCGATACGATTACTTGGTGATTTTCGTGGGAGGAGATAACTCGCCAGAGCAGGTTACACCTCTTCTTGGTCCCAGCTCGTATGCATATAGTGCCAAACGGCGTGAAAAATCAGCTTGCAAGGTACGAATAAATAGAGGACTCCGGACAAGGAACGCATTAGTAAAAAGTTTGTGGCATACAAACTGTGAATCAGAGAGAAGAAATATGTGAAAGTTGGCAGCATGAAATTACTTTGCCGATAAGCTGGGTAAACCTGGCCGTATGGGATCTCCAAACATATGTCTAAATGCTTGAAGAGGAAGATAAACCTACCGAGTAAGGTAGATAAACCTACCAGTTAGGCAGCACATTAATGTGAGGAGACGCTGTAAGAGCTTTAAAGATTTAAAAGCATGACAAGGAAGAAGCGATAGGCCATCTGTCTTGGGGCTATTTAGTATAAGAACTTGCAAAATTAAGGTTCAACGCCCAGATAGCTTAAGTTTGCATTAATTGACTTGAGGGATCTGCTGAACTTCTGCAGGCTCTCTGGTGAGTTCAATAAGTTGTAAAAAGCGAATTTTGTGATACAAAAATCGGCGACTATTACTACTTCTTATCTATAGACTCAAGCTGGCTTTATCAAGGAATTGTACTGCCTATTTATATGATGGTATTCCTAGGATAGGGTCAGTATTGTAAAGAAAATATAGAAGAAGTGGAAGAGTAGCTGCGTATCCGTGCCAAACGTACGGTCGATATACTTCCCAGCTCATTTGTGAGCAGTTGAGCTTATGGAAACCATCTTCAGTGCTTGATTTCGTTCTCCGAACGCCGAAACCGGTTTGTTACAAAAAAAAAAATTTACAAGGGATGACGAAAATTCGTTCCAATATAAATCCAGTTCTAAAGTAGTATTTTTCTTACCAGTTAGGTATTTCATTGGAGAATTCTTAGTAACAATATTAAATACACACAAACACATATAAATATTTAACATGCTCAAAATTTAATAGTAGCCACACAAATTTCAAAATCAAATGCCAAAGCCACTAGCAAATAAACAAAAAAGAGACCGCAAAATATTCAGGAATGGCTGATGCTATTTATCGTTCGTGCAACAGGCATGGCAAACGTGCAACAACAACAATAACAGCAACAAAACTAACAAGCAATAAAAACTAATAAGAGAAATACAATAAACTTTATACGTTTATACTTATATAGCGGAAAAGCATTTTAGCTAATGGAGCTGCTTAGCCTAGACGCTGTGGATCATTTACGGTGAATTTGTGGGCGTGCGGGCGGTACGACGCAAAGGAAATATGAAAACTTAAAATTGGTTGCGTTTATAACAAAATGAAAATGGTTTGTGGCATTGTGTGCAAATTTAGAAGATATAGCGAAAAGTGAAATAAAATTTACTCACTAAAACTTTTGTGTGTGCTTAAAATGTGCTTACATTCCGAAATGAGTAACTCTTGTTGAGTAATCAGAAAATTACTGCTAAGCTATGTTGTTGGAATGTTTGTACCAGTGCAAAATGTGTGTATTTGGCAGGCAAAGCGACACCTACCTAAGGAATGCGGTAGGTGTGAATGGGTAATAAAAGTTTTAGTGTTATCGGGCATTAGACATTTCGTGTAGGTGTGGCATTACAGATAGCTTCCGAGAGGAAGGTGGTTCGAGAAATTGTAGAAAATTTGAAGGTTTTTTTTCGTTAAACTGGAAAATTTTTTGAAAATTTTTTGAACAGTGATATTGGAGATTAGTGCCTTCAATTGATCTAGATAAAAATAAAAACGAAAAGAATAGGAAAGAAGCAAATGAATAACCGCTAAGATGGTCAAGTGGTTGACGTGCCAGACCAACGAACTTTAATACAGATTTTTTAAGGACAGAAAGTTTAAAATACAGGTTAAAAAATTAAAATTAAATTAAATAATAAAAAATGTTTATTTAAAAAAGAAATCAAAAAAAAAAACAATCAAAAAAAAAAACAATCAAAAAAATTTAAATAAAAATTGTTTATAAATTTGAAAATAAATAAAATTCAAAAATTATAACATTAAACTAATTAAAAAAATTAAACAATATAAATCAAAAAAAATTAAAACATTGAACTAATTAAAAAAATAATAATTTGATAATAAAAAATCAAAAAAAAATTGTAAATACAAAATAAATATTTTTAAAATAAAAAAAATTCAAAAATAAAATAAAAAAAGGAAAAAAGAAGAGGAGAATGACGAAAAAATTAATATATAATTGGCAAAAGAGAAAAAGGCAAGAGCAAGCGAAAGAGAAAAGGAAAGAAGAAAAAGGAAGAAGAGAAATTGGAAACGTAATATAGGAAAAATAGGAAAAAAATTTTGACATATTTTTTTAAACTTAAAAAGGCCGTAATCAACAAAAGTTGTAAAAAAGCAATAAAAAAAAATTTTAAATTTAAATAAAATTTTTTAAGAAATTTTAAAAATTAATTAATTTCAAAAATTAAAATATAAAATTAATTTTAAAAAAAATTAGGAATAAAAATTAAAAAACGAAAATTTTAATATAAAAAATTAAATAGAAATTTAATAAAAAATAAAAATTCAAAAAACTAAATAAAAACAAGAAAAGGGAGAGAAAGCGGAAGATAGAAGGAAAGAAACAGATAAGGAAGGCGAGACATTGAAAACGTAAGGGTATATGAAGGCGCCAAAGGGGAGGTAGAAAAATTAAGAGAGAGAGTTAGGGGCAGATGACGAGAAAGAGGACATAGTAAAATTGCTCAAAGAGAATTTTAAGGCAGGACAACGTCTGCCGTGCCTGATAGTTGGTTTTTTTTCTTTGTTTTTATAGAAAAATAATTTTCACCACTCCAAACGAGGTTGCAAGAAATAAATCTGTCCGTAACTCGTTTCATTCCCCTTCTGCATTTATGTACCAGTTTTGGCGTAGTTAGTAGTTAGAGGGCTAGCTAAAACATTTAGTGCAGCTGGACTGTTAAAGCAGACTTGTCAAAAACGCTCCCCACCGTTCGAATTACAAATACCACCGCTTGGAAGAACAAGACAACAAAGGGTCATATAGTGAAGCATGTGAACCGGGTCTTAGTTTTGCGTCTTTTGCCAATACTTAATAACCCCAGAAAAATGGTTTCTTCGGACGCCTAGAGAGCATCGTTTGAACATATCTAGAGGACCACTATACCCCTCATTAATAACTGTTCTTTAAATTTCCGGAACTAAATGGAGCAGGTGTAAATAATTGCAATTAAAATTTACCTAAAAGACGTAGTGAAGTTTTTGTTGTATTTCATTGTTATTGTTGCAACAACAACAACAACATAAGAGCGCTAGTGCTTCAGTATAATGCAACTCAGTAAATTGACTCATCCCCAACGGCGGTGATAATGCACCGCGAAATTCACGCGCACGGTGTTTACAATTGCAGCTGTCATCGTATGCACTATTTCCCTCTCACTCTCTCTGCGACGCGTGTGAAATTCAATTAATGACCGCTACCTTGGCGTGCATATTAACCTAGCGGGTAAGCAATGAAGCGAGCGCTATCATTAACGTGCGGTGAGCCGCAATAGATGCAATTGTTGTCTTGTTGTTGTAGTGTTGGTGATCTCGTCATTGTCTGTTGCATGAGCTCATTTTCACAAAGCGTTCCAAATGTCAATTCAAAATTTTTTTGCGTTCATAGAAATATTTCACTTTGACAACAACAATGCAGCTCTAATTATTTTTGTGCATAAAAGTTCAAAGTCTGCCAGCTGCGTAAGTGCAAAATTGCAAATATTTTTGTCAAAAAAAAATTCACCAAATTATATCGAAAAAAGTGTGTGTTTGTATCGCTATGGCGTGCAGTTTGTTAGGATGCCCCATTCAGGCGCTTCGAGTGACAGAAAAGCTTCCGTAGTTTTAGTGTTCAAATGATTAACTGGAATTTAAAAAAAGTCTTTAATTGTAATTTGAAGAAGAGTATATTTAGAAATAGCTGGCAACTCAGGGTTGTAAAGGCACAATTAATGACTGCACTCACGGAGCAACTTCTTGACCAAAACCTAAAAAATATTAAGTCTGGAGTCTCTTTGGGACTCTGGACTTATGAGGCACTTACTGACTTCATTTCTTCAGTGAAGTCACTAACTATTAGCAATCTATATGAATTGTATAAAATCATCAATAAAAACCAGTCTATTTGAAAATCTGAAATAGTAGCAAAATACAAACAAATGGAAACATATAGTGAATTATTCATTCATAGAAGCAGTAGCTGTTCGAAGCTTTCGACTGAGATAGAAAAAATCGAATATCGCTTTCCTCACATATTTTGTCTCGTTTCATTGAAATGAAATTCCTTTATCACAATAATATGGACCAACGCGTTGATATCGCCTACTTTTTCGTTTGTAAATGATGGTCTAAAAAATCGAAAACATTTGAGTTTAACTTTAGGACACATCATTTACTTCTTTAAAATAAAAGTACTTATGAAACATTTTACCATTACTCCAGGAAGACAACTCACGAAATGGTTTATTTTGCATTTCACGATATTACGGGATAATTATTGTCAGCGTATCGTATGGCTCGGGACTGCCTCAGATTAACAAATTTAGAAGAACTGGGAATGACTTCTAGTGACTTCAAAAGGATTCTTTATTCAATGAATGCCACACATGAATAAGAAAATATTGAAAAAAAGAATAGGAAGTTACAAAATTAAGTCTGGTGGGTTGGTTGGTTCTGGTGGCGAGTCTCCTGCGACTCCAATTAGCGCTGATGCGCCGTTTTGATACCACAACTCGTGAATTAACCAATGAAGGATGTATTATAGAAGACTTTGAATATGCTTATAGAGTATAGTTGGAGTCCCATCCGACTATATCCACCCTGTGGAGTTCAAATATTTAAGGAGGTCCCCAGGCTTCATGTCCCTAAGCTCTGAGAGACTTTCGAAAAAGGGAAATTAAGTCTGAATAGTAACTCCATTTTCCAAACCCCATTCAAAGAACTCAAAATTTGGCTACAATCATTTTGCGAAATATCATTTGAATCTAAAGCATCCTTATACAAGGTGGCGCAAAAGTAAGCTTCCGATGTTCAGCATATCGGTTGTGGCACGTGCAGTGTGTGCTGTTGCACCGTCTTGTTGGAACCACATGTTTTCCAATCCCAATTCATCAAGTTGCGGCAAAAAGAACTCGTTGATCATTGCTCTGTAGCGCTCACCATTCACAGTAACCATTTGGCCCCGACCGATTATTGGTCAAATAAATAGTCAGCAATATTCCGCGTTCTGGAGCAGTGTAGCGTAACATTGTTTATTAACGTGTATTTCGCATGTCTTTACTACACAAATGTCAAAACAGAACTGACTTTAGGGGCCAATCGCAAAATTTATAGCATTTTCTGATAGGAGGATTACTTTTGCGCCACCCTGTATTACTAAAACGTTTTTCACCTCGTTAATAAGACCGATGTTGAAATATGCTTCATTAGTATAGAACCGGCGTTAACAGATCCATTCTAATAAATTGGAATCGGTACAAAAGCAATTTTTTTTTTTTTTGCGTTGAGGAACTTACCGTGAGACCCAACGAGGAATCTTTCAGCATACTGCAACCAACATCTACAGCTGTCTACATTACAAAGCCGGCGAGAAATGCTTGGAGTTTTGTTCAATGCGAAACTTTTGAGAGGCATAGTGAATAATACATTCTTGCGATTATGTTAACGTCCCTATCAGACCGTCGAGACATTTCCAAACTATTTTTTTAAGCACTTGGATATCAAACTTTGAATTGCACGAGCTTTTCGCTGTTTGTGTCAGGATTTCATTAATTACTGCAGAAACATTGATACCTCTGACTCGCTTTTCTTAAATAAAAGATATCTACCTACAACTTTAAATGATTTAATCGGTCGAATGAGAGGATGAATTGCAGGCACGGCCTCTTCAACCATACAGTTAGTTCTACACAGCTTCAAAGATTCAACTCGCTTTTATTAAGTAAAATATATAACTCAAACTTTATATGCTAAGCTCCTTACAATATTCTTTAAAATAACTATCGAGTGATCCTACTTCCAAAAATTTATTGTTTATATATGTATGTATGCATGTCAATTACGTTGAAGTTTATGCTATAATGTTCATTATATTTTATTTTTTACAAGCAGACCCGGCAGACTTTGTCCTGTAAAATTTGAGTTGCCTTCATTTAACAAATTGTACTCTCTTACCTTCCCAATTGGGCGCTTCCTCGTATTTATTCCTATATCTTAATTTTTTTCTTATACTTTTGCTTTTCCCCCAACCCATATCCCGTTAGTTTAGTTTACACTCTTCATTTTCCTCTAACACCGCCTCTACATCTAAAATTTTCTATTCCTACTCCACTTCTTCTCCCTTCTGCTCTGCGGGTACATAGTTTCGAAGAAATAGCGGTTTAACTTTTTTGGTCTTGGCACCGCTTACTTTTTCCAAGACTTTTTTGATATATAGAAAAATCATTAGCTTGAACTATATAAATTCCTTGCTATACCGAATCGCAACTTTATATAACCAGGGGCTTTTCCAAGAGCTATATACAGACTGTCGTGCCCAGCGAACTCCTGAACCTATCGTGAAAGTTGAAGAGCAAAACAACACACAAAATATGTGGGCGCAGCACCGCTCACTTTTCCAAAACTATATTTAGCCTATGCTGTAACCAGTGAACCCAAGAATATATATACAGGGTGGAGCAAAAGTAATCCTCCTATCAGAAAATGCTATAAATTTTACGATTGGCCCCTAAAGTCAGTTCTGTTTGGACATTTGTGTAGTAAACACATGCGAAATACACGTTAATAAACAATGTTACGCTACACTGCTCCAGAACGCGGAATATTGCTGACTATTTATTTCGGTCGGTGAAAAACGGTTACTGCGCAAAAGTAATCCTCCTATCAGAAAATGCTATAAATTTTGCGATTGGCCCCTAAAGTCAGTTCTGTTTTGACATTTGTGTAGTAAACACATGCGAAACACACGTTAATAAACAATGTTACGCTACACTACTCCAGAACGCGGAATATTGCTGACTATTTATTTGACCAATAATCGGTCGGGGCCAAACGGTTACTGTGAATGGTGAGCGCTACAGAGCAATGATCAACGAGTTCTTTTTGCCGCAACTTGATGAATTGGGATTGGAAAACATGTGGTTCCAACCAGACGCAACAGCACACACTGCACGTGGCACAACCGATATGCTGAACATCGGAAGCTTACTTTTGCGCCACCTTGTATAACCGTCAAGTGCATAATCGAGAATCTTCATCACTCTCTTCTAAAGACTCTTGCACTTGCTCACAGAGAGGAGTCTTCAATCTAACGATTCAACAGAGTAGGAAGGCTATAGGTTTCACTCACTACGTACTGCCGTTTGGACGCCATAGGAATCCATTCATAGCGGAAAACCGACGTATACGATGAGCAATGTCACGGAAAAATGGAAAATGTTGATATGGGCCCGAAAGAGTACTTTAATTATATAAAATTCTTTAAAATTCAGAACAACTTCACGCGGCGTAAAGGGGGCGCTGATTCCATGTGTCGAATCGTCTGCCATAAACGTTATCAACATTTCTACAGATCAACATTTTATAGAAGAAGAAAATGTGCATGTGATGACGGACCCATATATCATATTTGGAGATGAAATTATAATTTATTTATTTCCTTTATAAAGTCAGGAAAAGCTTCAACATCCCCATTTTCAATGAGTCGAGGTTTTGACAAGCTTACTATGGAGTTCACATGTTCGGGAAGCTTAATTCAAGGTTATTCGCACGATGGTTATATATTTGTGCCTTTGTTAAGTGGGATACCAGAACGGCATTTTATGATGAACAATTTCATTTATAAGAATTTATGATTCCCGAACATAAATAGATGCGAATTCATTGCAAAAAGTATTGTAAAAAATTTTATTTGTCTTGAATACTCATTCACATTAAGACAAAACTTAAAGCTTGCAAAATAATTGATTGACTCAGTTTCCACGACTATAGAATTGTTTGTTGAAAAAATGGTGAAAGGGGTAAATGCATGAAGGAAAGAATGAATGAGTTGCACAGGTGTTGCAAATGAATGTTGGCGTAAGTCATGATAGCACATACTAACAGTGCTTTAATGAGTTTTAGGGATGTCAAGTTTTCCAATTTAAAAATTCTGTCACATTCAGGCGCTGACTTTACAATCCCGGGATTTGGGTATTAGTTACTCTGCAACAGATTAGCGTGAAAAAAATATTTAGAATTAGCGCGAGAAACGGTTAGACTTTGTTATGGAATCGCAACAAATTGGAGCAGTAAGGAAGGCGGTCGGCACGATATGAGGTCGCACTGTGGCTAGTCATTGTCGGCTGGGGTGGGTTCTTGCCAACCTTACCGTCCTGCGCCATAATCAGAGAAAAGGTCAGATCGTGCCTTTTGAAATACGCGGGGAAATGCAAAACCGCGCAAAACAACTTTTAAAACAACATCCGGTTAAAACACCGGATGCCACGGACAGACCGTTGACATCAAATTTCAAATTCAAATAAAAAAACCGAAAAATCAAATAAATTCAAAAGAAACGGGCAACTAAAATATTTAAAATGAAAATCAAAATTCAAAAATAACCGAAAGCGAAACTAACTCAAATATAAAAATAACCGAAAATGAAACGAAATTAAAACTGAAATAACGAACGGAAAAAGAAAACAAAGATAAATTTAGATTAACCGAAAAGAAACCCTGAAATTTTAAACGAACCGGAAATGACCGGTTACCCTGCTGCAAAGGAAAAAAATTTAAAAAAAAAAGAGGCCGAACATTATAAGGGGGCGCCGCGGGTGTGGTTGCGACGCCCTGGTGCTGACCCACCCTCATCCATGGCCATCGGTGCACCAAACCAATCCCGATGGCCCCTTACCTATAATCCTATGTGCCTTCTAAACAAGTAAGGAAGTCAGCATTCCCGTTATTAAATGACAAATTTTATTTAACGTGCATTACAAAAACTGTATTTATTTATAATAGCTAAATAACAAAAATATGGTTTGATGAAAACATCTATAAGAAGCTTTTATAAGCTTGCATTATTACCTTTTTTACAACGTGTCGTTTCCATTATATAACGTTTAATTCCAAACGTTTTGTAAACGAAAAATCGGAACTTTGTAAGCTTAATATGTATTTCGGAAAACCCTTTTTAAACATTTATTTTATGTTTAGTTTGCTTGTTGGGGAGGTATCTATTTAAAGTTTACAAACAAAAAAAAAAAGCTCAAACAAAAACCCAAAAAAAAAATTAGCGTTGCCTTCCTATAGTATTTTAGTTTTAGTTTAGGTGTATTCTAGTCTTATTTTAGTATTTACTCATTTAATTTGCTTTTATGTATTTATTTTAGCGTATAATTTCACTTTTATTATTATTTTTTTCATTTTTTTTTTTTTTTTTTTTTTTTTTTTTTTTTTTTTTTTTTTTTATGCGGCCTTTAACTTGTTATATGTAATAGTACCTATATTTGATTTACTTTATTAAGATTTATTTGTATTACCAGGGTAGTTTATTTATTAGTATTTTTAAATTCTATAGTGTTTATTTATTTTATTAGGATAACTGTTATTGGTTTAGTCTTAAGTACTTTATTTTATTTCTGTGAATATTCCAATGTTTTCAGAAATAAGCAAAGATTTTTGGGAACATTTGAGTTGTTTATACGGTTATAAATGAAATTTTTTTTTTTTTTTTTTTTTTTTTTTGAAAATTACTAATCAAGTTTCTAACTTTAGCCTACATTATTTACCTTCCTTCATATATCTGGGTATTAGTTTTTTCTTACAGCTAAACCCTTCCTTTTCTCTACATTTTTCTTTTCTCACTTAATCTATCCTATTTCAGTGGGTTGTCTTCTTATTTTCTATCTATCAAATCTTACTGTAATTGATTCAAATTATTTGAGTTTTTCCCGAGCAAAAAAATTCAAGTTCCTTTTATGTTTAACTTATTCCCTAACTAATTTCTCCTTATGTAATTTAATTTTTTTAATCTAGATGTATAAAAAAAACTGCAACTATATTCGATAGGTCTCACCCAGTTGTAGTAGGCCGTTGAAGGGCGCTACGGTTGTTGTTGTTGGTAATAGTGCGGCGGGCCTATATTACGGCGGCCCTCGCTGAGGTTACTGCTGGTGTTGTTGTTGCTGCTGCTAGTGCGGCGGGCCTATATTACGGCGGCCCCCGCTGTTGTCAATGCTGGATGTCGTCTTGCGGTGGGCCTATATGAGGACGGCCCCCGCTGTTGTCAATGCTGGATGTCGTCGTGCGGTGGGCCTATATGAGGACGGCCCCCGCTGTAATTACTGCTGCTGATTGTTGCGCGCCCTGTTGCGCGTTGTTGCTGGTGGTGCGACGGGCCTATATTACGGCGGCCCTCGCTGTTGTTACTGCTGGTGTTGTTGTTGTTGCTGGTGGTGCGACGTTTGTTTTTATTACAACTTTTTTCGGCTGGAGTATTCTGATATTCTACAGCTATCTCTTCTTTTACACTGAATTATTTATTCTTTGCTCTTGATATATTTTATCAGTTTATTTAGTTTTATTCGAATGCACTGTTTCGTTGGCTTTTTAGTTCCGACTGCTTTTATTCATTATTTTGGATAAGCTGTATTTTATTTGGCTGTAATCCAATTTTTTTTTCTTGACAATTTCTTGTCGTAACTTTAGCACTTGGAGTTTTATGTAAGATTCAGTTTTCACAAATTAAAACCAGTAAAAATTGCAATTGGGCGACAGCACAATTTTCTTTTTCACACTCCGCGACACGACCGCTCCCGTTCAAATCATGTATCTTTTTGAATTGGTCGAATGCCGGTGACGCTGCTATGCCCAAAATTATTCGCTTAACGCGACTGCGCAATGGAAAAGTTCCGTTACCCGTTGACGTGGCGTGATTATTGCCAGGTGGAACATTCTGATTGGTCGTTACCTTCAGATGATTGATATGAACGGATTGAACCATTTGGTGCTGCCACTTCAGCAAAAATCACGCACTTTCCCGTAGCTAAACGTCAAACCGGAAGGTGAATCAAAACTGTCATCCAACCAACCGCATTGCACCAAATATAAATGACTATCAATTGAAAGTAAACCATAACAACTTTTGAATATTAAAAAAAAAAAATAATAATAAGTGGATTTTTACTTTAAACCGAATTATTTCATACAGATTATAAGCTGCTGGTGCGGACAAGACATCGTAAAAGGAACAGTTCAATTTGTTGTTATACATAATAAACAAAATCGAAGAGCACATACAGAGTGTCAAAAAGGGATAAATAAAAGCTAATGCCTATAGATGTCGGTGGTTGCGCAAAAGGGTGGTAAAAATGAATAGAAACAGGAGTTTAACTGACAAAAGAACTATCGTTCTAATAGCCCATTGGTTAACAGTAGGTGTTAAAATTTATCTGATGATGAAGTCCAACAAAACAAATGCTGAAAAGGATTTATAAGAAAATCTGTCGGCTGTGCCGGTTGTCTCTAAATTTTCCTTTTTCATTTCAAATAAAAAAATACTTGTAATAGTTATTAAAAATTAAAAAAAAAAAATATTATTATTGGCCTTGGACTCCTTTATAATCATGAATACTTTGAAAGGAATTTAAGTGTAAAATAATTTTGAGTGCAAATTAATTTTTTTTGCTGCCACTTTTTATATAAGGTGCATATAAAACATATTATTCAATTAAATTTCTTAAATTAAATAAAATCGGCAGTCAATTAACGAAATTTGAAACTCATATTGCATGCAAAATTTAGTTTTTTTAATATTCAAACATTTTTTAATTAAAACATAGCTCTAAATAAAATTAATTTAAGGGCCATTTTTCATGCAACCTTTAAAATGATAAACACATGACATAAAAAGTTTTGCCCTTATTAACATTATTTAAAATCCCGAAAAATCCCGTGTAAAAAGGATCCCATGATTGGCATCCCTTATGAGTTTGGATGTATATTTGTTTGCGAGGACGTCTCAGTTAGCAGTTGGTCAGACTGCAAACAAGTTCAATGGACTTTCAAGGCTCAATCGCGCCGTCAAATTAATATTCGCACGGCCACATACATAGACAGATACACTGGCATAACAAACAACCTAAAGCTACAACGTGTTATTGTTGCAATGTATACATGGTTGATGTGCAAGTTGGAGCATTCGAAAGGGAAGGGTGGGTGACTAGTTATTACAACTGGAAAATGCAACCAGACAGGCGTATTAAAGTTATGGAGGTAACATTGGCCCTACTCACTAAGTTGCAAGGTGCATGATGAGCAGGATATTACTGGATACTAAATGCTGACCATGCAAAATACGTTCCACCAGCTGACTGTAACGAAGTGAGCATTACGTCGCGCTCGAGGAGTTATGAAAGCATACACCAATCGCTTGTAACACAAAACATGGTCGAAGAATCAGATGCCTCTCGGTCCTATCTAGTGGTCAATTTCTTTAACCTGAAGGCTGAAAAAGAACTCGAATAGTAGAAACCGTACAACCACAATCCAATAATTATTAAAAGCTTTAATTATAAAAGCAAAATTTAGAGACAACTGCTATACTTCTTCATCAGCGAAATTTTACACGTTCTGCTAACCATTCGGCTATCAGAACGCTGGTTTTCTATCAGCGGTGTTTACCTATTTCTATTCATTTTCATTCACCATCTGGCGGTATAAAGTTTGCTCGTGATGGGTTTCTTGTCTTGTGTGTCCATTTTCGACACTCCGACTGTGCTCGTCGGTTTTTGTTTATTTTGCCTTTAAATGAGCTTAAGGCCAAGAATAATAACTTTTTTTCATATGAAAACTATTATTTTTTAATAATAATAATTTTTTCATTATTATAAGTTTTTATTGGAACAGAGAAGAGAAATTTAGAGACAACCATAGATCCATATTGGTAGAGCACAATTGCTACCATATGCTAATTATATTGTTTATAAATAATTTCTATTTATTTCTTCTTTGCTGGAATTAACCTTAAGTATCATAATCAATGTTTGCGTAAAAATTTTAATATATTTTCAGCAGCGACATTTTTAATTGAAAATTGTTAAATAAAATTTTTGATGGACGTTGAATTGTTGAGGTTTGCTGAGTGAAATTTTCATAAATTTTCCCATTTCACTTCATTAATATTGTTTGTGAATTTTTTCATTGCCGTCATTAACTTAACATTATGATTTTAATTGCTGGATGATTAATCATGTTGCTGCAATTACACGTCAAATTATATTACAGGCAAAGTCTGAAGGTGGATACTTGAATTGTGAATTTTTAAATGAAAATTGGTCATTGATGTGATACGGTTTGGCTGTAGGTAGGGAATAGTCATAAGGTGTTCCAGGACTACTCGGTAACTGTTTTATATATTTCTTTGCCATACCATTTTCACAAGCAGCCTGATCATGTAAGAAAGCATCGCATTGACAACTAAAACAGGTTTTAAGTAATTTTAGAAACTCTATAAGCTTTATCATAGCCCTGGATCGTAATTTCATCTTTGGGTATATATTCGGCATTGTCAGCCAATGATAGCTTCCAGCTTGTGCATTCGCCTATAGCCTTACTAGCATTCCATGCTACTGGATGGCTAATACATGGAAGTGGTGTTGTTAACACTAAATGTCTTTTGAATATAATTCGACCCGGAAGTTCGATGGTTCCACGTCAGATGCGCTAGTATAAGAAGGTTAATACCGGAACATATTCCTGTTTATATATCTGAGTAAAATTCGGTATACAGGTTATATGGATGATGATCACGAACCGCTGGTTCAAATGGTAAAATATGGTATTTGTATTCACAAATTTTTCTTAATTTTTTATTAATTTTAATTTTTTAAATTGTTTTTTACATTGCTTTCACATTTTTCTATTTTTTATTTTTTTTAACTTAAAAAAAATTAGTTTTTTAATTTTAATAAGAAAATTTTGTTTATTTAAAAAATTTTTTTTTTTATTTAAAATTTTATTAATTTTTTTTAATTATTTTTTTTTGAATCTTTTGTTTTATTTAAAATATTTTTTCAAATTTTTTTAATTTTTATCTTACCTTTTCTATACTTCTTTTTAATATATTTTTTTTTTTTTTGATTTTGTTTATTTTTTTAAACTTTTTTAAAATTTTTTTTATTTAAAATTTTTTTAATTTTCTTTTAATTTTTTGCTTTCTTACTTTTTTTTCAAAATTTTTCTTTTAAATTGCTTTTTTATCTTTTTATTTTATATTTTTTTATTTTTTATAACTTTTTTTTATATTTCTTTATATTTATTTTTTAGTGTTTTTCTTTTTATTTATTTTGAAAAAATTTTTTTTTTAAATTTTTTTGTTACTTGTTTTAAATTTTTATTTTTAATTGTATATATAATTACTTGAGTTTTCTCCAATAATTTTTTGCTTGTTAATTCTGTTCTTTATATTTTCCTTGTTTTTTCTGTACTTTATCTAATTTGAGTAGAGATATTATATCTATATATATATAATTTTCTATGTGCTATATATCATGCTATGTAATAATAGGCTAATTTGTCACAGCAACAGCAAATAATAAAATTTTGAATTTTTTGTTTGTTATTTTTTTTTTTTTGTATTTATTATTTTAATTTTTTCCCCAATGTTCTTAAATTTTTTTTTTAATTGGTTATTTTACTTTTTTAATTATTTTAATTTAAAGAAACATTTTTTTATTATTTTTTTTTTAACTTTTTAAATTCATTTTAATTTTTTATTTTTTTATTTAAATAAATTTTTTTTTTATATTTTTATAATATCTTCATTTGATTAATATCTCTCTCGTTATACTAAATATACTACAAACTTATACATTCCTTATCATCAGGGGTTCCTGTGCTCGTAGAGGTGTTATTGCCATAATCATAGGCAATTCGTCACTTAGCAACAGCAAATACTAAAAATTTGAACACAAATATCCCTATTGCTCACATGTGGTTGTTGCTATATTTTTCTACTTTTAAGTTTATTGCTTTATATGTATGGGAGTATTCGAGAGAAAGGTTCTTCGAAAGATTTGTGAACCTCTACGCGTTGGCGACGGCGAGTACCGAAGAAGATTTAATGATGAGCTGTATGAACTTTACGCAGACGCCGACATAGTTCAGCGAATTAAAACACAGCGGCTTCGCTGGCTAGGCCACGTAGTGCGAATGAGCGAAGATGCTCCAGCCCAGAAGGTATTCTTATCGGCACCCGCCGGTGGAAGCAGAGGAAGAGGGAGACCACCACTCCGATGGAAGGACCAAGTGTAGACCGATTTGCGATCCCGCGGTGTTTCCAATTGGCGCCAGTTGGCGCAACGAAGAAACGACTGGCGAGCTATGTTGGACGGTCAAAATCGCCCAGGCGGTTAGATGACCATTTAAAGAAGAAAAATCTTTATATGTATTCTTTGCGTGGCAGCAAAATTATACGCTTGTGCAAATGATTGCTTGGAAATTAATATTTTCTCAACGCTCTGTCAAGCGCCGGGAACATAAATGATTCAGTGATGCAGAAGATAAAAACTAAAATTTTTTTAAATTGTGCTTGCATTTTAGATCTTAAAATAAACTCTTATTTGTAATTTTGCAACCAACAAACTACTCAGGGCTTAGTTTTTTCTCTTTCACCTATTTTCTATTTGAAGATACTTGACGTACTATAAATTTGTATTATTTCCTTTTTTGTGCGTAGGTGTTAGCTTTAAGCCATTGCTTATTCCACATTAATATATGTTTACAGATGAGAGTGTGTGTTTGTTGTTGTTTATGTGACTTTTTCTCGAGAGGTGCATGTAACATATCTATGCCAGTTCATCAACTCATCAGTCAGTGTAGCGCTCACAAAGGTGACATTTTTCACTTTCTGTTTTCACATTTTTTTTACGTATTTTTGGTTCAATGATTTCATACGTTTTGTTTTTTTTTTTTTGTTTGAGATTTGTTCTTTCAAGGTAAAGTTGTGCCATTTTTAGTCTACATTTCTTTTGTATGCATTTTGTTATATTTAAGCATTTTTTATGTTAATTATGTTCTCAAAATAAATTTGACATTTTTTGTGATTAGCCATATTTTATTTTTAAAAGGAAAAAAAATTATTTGTATATCTTTTTTAAATACTTTGCTTTGATTAAGACTGTTATTTTCTTTTAGGAATTTGGCTCAAAATATTAATACGCTTACTAAAATTAATTTTTAAACATCATTCAAACCAGTTAGGACACAACTTCGCCGAGTAATTTTTCGGTGAGCAAGGCTGATTTTTTTTGTAAGCAAATCCCTTCTAGCGTAGACAGTTAGAGAAAGTGTCGTAGGTTATTTCTTGTTTTTTACTGTTGTTGTTGTAGATATCGTTGTTGCTGTAGTTATTTAAATTTCTGTCGTTGTTGGTGTTTCTACTGTTTTCGTTATTTGTATTGTTGTTGTTTCTATTGATGTAGTTGTTATTTCTTCCATTGTTGCTATTTTTGTTGTTGATCGAGTGTCTCATACTGGTGTTATTGTTGTGGTTTTTATAGTTTTTTTTAATATTTTCGATGTATGTATTGATCTTATTTTCATGGTTGTTTAGCATTGGTATTTTTTCTTGTTGTGGCTTTCATTATTGTTGTTGTTTTTATTATTGTTGCTGTTTTTATTGTTATAGTGGTATTATTGTCGTGGTTTCATTGCTGTAGAGCTTATTTGTTGTTGGTTTTATTGCTATAATTGTATTATTGCAGTTGTTTGTTTTATTGTTGTTGTTTTTATTGCTATAATTGTATTATAGCAGTTGTTTTTTATTTTTGCAGTGCTTGTTTGTTGCTGTTGTTTTTATTGTTGCCATATTTGTTTGATTGTTTTTATTGTTGTTGTAGCAGTGTTTGTCTTTCTTTTTTTTTTCTTAATGGTTTTTTCGAATAATTTTTTAAGGTATACAGATAGGATTGCAAAGAAATAGTTGTAGATTTAAGAAAAAAATCAAAAAGAATCAGGAAATTTCTTTTCTATAAAAAGGTTACTAGAAGAAGCTGCTTTGAACTACTCTTAACAGCCCATTGAAATACGTCAAGCCTTTTATTCTGCCATTTACTGCCTCTTATGAAGTAGATGTTTCTACTTTGCTTGGTCTATCTAAAGATGAATAATTGAAGTATCTCGTACCTTAGACCAAGGATTTTGTTACTCATTCCTAATTTTTATGCAGCTCATACATCTTTTTGAGAGCATTCCGATCACATTCCACACAAATTTTGCCTAGATTTCTGATAAACTGGGTGTGTGTTCTATCGTTCACTGGCTTGTCTATGAAAAAGTTCTTAGGACATTCCTTTACTTGCATGTTTATCAGATATCGAACTACCTTTGAACGTATTCCCAGATTAGTTAACATATCTCGTCTAGAGATGACGGCAGTCCAGAACAAACTTAGGATTTATTTTTCTTAGAGATCATTCTCAGTACAAATCTTTCCATTTAACCGTTAATATGTATGTAAACGTTTCCGGTGGTGTACAGTTGTTTTCTATTAAGCTCATAAAAGAGATTATACTGTGCTTTGAAATATTTTCAATACTGTTCTTCTCCCTAAATTATTAAGGAAGACCTGAAGTTTCTTTAAAAAGTTTCTAACAAAAAACTGTTCCAAGATTTTCAGTTTGCGTGGTACCAGTGGTAGGATCTCTAATTCAAAAAAAAAAGGTGGTACCTCTCCCACCTTAGTGACAGAAGTCCGAACATTGATCACGTTATACCAGACCTGTCACATAATGATTGCTAATCGTATAATTACAGTTTTGATTAATTATTTTCTTGAGAATCCATTTAACGAATGGTTACCATTACTTTCAATTTTTAAATGGTTATTTTACCACTAATTAAAAAAATAATCCAAAAAAAATTATGATTTTTACGATTATTAAAAAAAAAACCTAAAATAATAAAAAATAATCAAAAAAAAATGTTTTGATTACTTTTGTTTTTTTTTTGGTATTTTAAAAGCACATAAATATACACATCAGCAATACTCAAAAATAATTTAAAAAAATAATTAAAAAAAAAATCAACAAAAAAAAACAAAATAAAATCAAAAATTATCAATAGTAATCAAAACAACTTTTTTTGATTATTTTAGAATTTTAAATTTTTTTTTTTTTGATTTTTCCTCTCAATCAATCCTAATTCCTAATCAACTAATAATTGTCTTTTCTTACACAAACGCGCCAGAGCTAATGGTGTGGGAGTAGGTCTCATCACATGGGGAATGGGGTTAGCATGGATTACAAGTGATGGTGCCGCAGGGTGCTATGCATCTAGGGCTAACGGTTTGCTGCGGAATAAGCGATCACGTTCTATCTACTGTACGATAATCTTGGTTGAGATTTTTATTATTTCATGCCGTGGTACAACGTGGCGTATACTTAACATTTTTATACAGCAGCTAGTTAGTATAAATGCTGTAATGGGAACAAATGGGTAAATACTCGTACGTTAGTAGGTGTTTCGAATGACCACTAAAAATGCATTGCATACAAGGTAGACAGCATACTTGTCGGCTTATTATCAAAATATTTTTATCTATTTAAAATATGCTAGCGCACTAAAACAATTTGCTAATTTTCCATCTGAATTAAAATCGCTATAATTATTCAATAGATCACTAAAGTTTTAAATTCATATTCGCAAATTTTTATAATTCTATATATCAAGTATATAAAATGGTCTCTTTTGAATTCTCACGTATACAGTCACGTTCAACAAAGTTGTAATAATTATAGTTCAGGACATATGGTTAGGTTAGGTTGCGAGGGCTGAGCTGAAACGCTAAGTAAACAGCCCGATACTTAGACCACCAATGGGCCCGTTGTGATACCCTATGCGGACTCTAGCCCTTCTATGCCTGAAGCAGAGGGTACAAGCACTTCGTAGAGTCAATAAATCTCGCTAAAGCCTTAACTTCATTTCTTAATACCTCAGTGAGCTCGTAGAGAAACAGTTTACCTAGAATAGCCAACCGTCGTCTGCCGAGTGCTGGAAATTGACAAAGCAAGTGCTGGACGCTCTCCTCTTCTTCGGTACATCTACAACTGCGAAATTAATCATAGGTCGTTACCACCATTCTAGCATCGTGAGTGCCTATTAAACAGGGCCCTGTTGAAACCCTTATCAAGGATGCTAAACCCGATTTGTGCAGAGTCAAAAGCGCTCTTGTGCGTTCCTTATCATATGAGGGCCAAGTTAGCCTGGATGTCGCACACGACGAGAGGGCTGACCATAGTCCATTTGCATTCCTTATGGTGCTTGAGTTAACAAGAAGCCTGAAAGTGGCCATGGGTGTACCTAGCAAGGTATTGCGAGGGAGGACATATACGCAATACCATTTTGAGCATTTAAACATGCAAGCACGTGTTCTGAAACTTCCTTGTATTTAAGAAACTCGAAATTTTTGAACCGATTTAATAATTCAGACGAAAACTGCAACATATTTTAGTAAGACACCCTAATGTCCAATTGACAGATTTATATGGCCTATGCCACAAATTCACTACTCTTGCGCAATAAAAAAAACATTGCTCACAACATAAACACGCAGCCACTTACGAAATGCTAGCAAACACAACACAAAAATTTTACTTTTTATCAGCCTTTAATGTTGTCGAAAATTTTACTAAATGGTTTGATTGCCTCCCTAGACGGTGCTGTTTGTGTGGGTGTGAATTTATGATATGGCTATTTTTTAATGATTTTTCTTTCAAGGTTAACATTTTTGTCTTAACCATAAATTAAAACTTTCGTTTTATATCTTTTTCTTGTTTTATAAGCATATTGTTTTGATATCGTGAATTATATAGAAGAGGATTAAGTAGAGTGTCTAGTACCCAAAAATTCTTTGTATTTAATTCTATTGTTTTTAGGAGGCTAAGAGTGAATGAATAACTTAATTTTCGTTTTTTTATATAGTGAAGAATCCTAAGAACTGGAACTGGGTACTGGTTGGTTGCTGTGCTGCTCGGGAGAGGAGATACTCCCGAGCTCAAGTAGCGCTCTGGGTGGTATTTTGATGCATTTCCTCCTGGAACCATGCACATATTTGGATGCTGCTGTAAGTTGTGTTGGGCTTAGCGTTAATTGTAGTCACAAACAAACCATCGTGTTCTTCCTATGTAGTCGCTAATATCCCTTATAGAGCAATTCGCGATGCCGTTAAGGTCTGGTATTATATAGCTGCCCAGAGTTGCAAACCGGATGTGCATTAGAGCTGCACACTCACATAGTGCTCGACTGGTTCTCTGCACCCTTCTTCGTTGCAGCTCCTGCATCTGTTGTTGAACGGGATGCCCATTCTTTCGGCGTGTTGGCCCAGAGGCCAGCGCCCCGTTAGTGTGGACGTGATTCTGAATATTTCCTTTCTTGACCTCTTGAGCAGGTCCTCGGTTCTCTATTTGTTGTAGGTGAGCCACGTTTGTTTAGAGATTTTGCAGGCATCTGTGGAGAGCCAATTACGGGCTGCCAATTCTCTGTACTTGCAATGAATGTGCCTTTTAATGGATGTGATTGATGGATGTAACATCACCGCATCGGAGACCTCTGCCTCAGCCCCCAATTTAGCCAGTTCGTCTGCCTTTTCATTACCCGTGATGTTCCTGTGGCCGGGAACCCAAACGAGTGTAATGCATGAGAAGTCTGCAACCGCCTCTAGCATCTTCCTACAGCTGCTGACCGTCTCAGAGGATGTGATGTGGGACTCAAGCGCCCTAATCGCTGCTTGGCTGTCAGTGTAGATATGTATGTTACGTCCTCCTACTGTGTCCTCCGACAGGAAGGTACAAGCCTTCTCGATCCCCATTACTTCTGCTTGGAAGATACATTCAGATACATTCAGACATTCAGTTGCTCCGAAAATACACCCGCTCCAACCCCGCAGACCGTTTTGGACCCAGACATGACGACATTGCTGTTCTGTTGATTTCTCTGTGGCCATATCTCATGTCCACACAACATGCTTGTAACTACATGCCTTCGGCTGGTATTCAGCGCCTTTTCATTCAATATAAAAAATAATATGTATCTTAGGGTGGATTGAAAACAAAAATATTTTTCGCTTAGCATGAGGGTTGAATTTTTCACTTTATCAAAAGGAATTTAAAACAAAAAATAAAAAAAAGGGAATAAAAATTATAAATAAAAAAAAAAATAAAAATAATAAATAAAAAAAAGAGTCAAAATAATAAATTGAAAAAAAAAGTTTTTTGACTAAAAAAAATTTTTTTTTAATAAAATAAAAATAAATAAAAAAAGAACAAAAAAAGTTAATAAAAAAAGACACAAATTAATAAAAAAATGTATAAAGAAAGGCAAAAAATTAAGAAAAAAATAAATAAATAAACAAAAAACAAATAAATAAATCAAAAAAAAAATAATAAAAAAATAAAAATAATTAAAATATAAATAAAAGAAACTAAGACAACCAATTAACAAAAAAATTAAATAGAAAAAAATTTACAAAATTGAAAAAAAAAAATTTTTTTACTCAATATTTTGACGTGGTTCAATCGATTAAAAAATTTAAAAAAATAACATTCTACAAATTTTAGGAGTTTTTTGCGATTTTGGAATAAAAAAAATGTCTGTCGGAACTATAATTTATTTAAAAGTCGGGTAGGCCACCTTAGAATGTTGAACAAACAATTTTTTTTAAGTTTCTTTTTCTATAAAGTCCACTTTCATCCCACAAAGAAATTCAACCCACCAATCTACATACAAATATGTATATGTGAAACTGAATAGCTGTTTTCTAAAAGCAGTATTTTCATGTCATTTAATTTAAGCCGGAAATCGCCCACAGCGCCAAGAATGACACAACACTCAGCAAATATGAAAATAAAAGTGTCGCAAAAATGTGCATTCGAGGAATTTTTCGTTTTGCCAAAATAATTATTCTTAAAATGAAAGAAAAATAAACCTTAAAAAAAATAAAATTTACGAAATCCAAAAATTAGCAAATATCAATAAGTGTATTTGCAAGTATTTTTACTTTGGCTGTTGCTCTTATTTGTGTTGTCACATTTTTTATTATGATTTATAGGCTAATTATTGTTTAAGATTTTTGTTAGATTTTCAGTTTGTTGGTTGAATTTGTGTGTTTCTATGTGTGCTTAGGTACCCTGCATTGAAAAACCAAGCTAATCAGAAAAAAAATTGGTTTGCACCTAGAGTTTGGAGCTCAAATTAAACCAAAATTTTTTGAGATTTCTGAAGTGAATACAGTTGGAAAAATCACAGCGGAACTCTTCTTTAAATTTGATGTTTCCCACACCAGAGCTCTAAGATGTGACTTCTCACACGTGGAAAGCGTACGTAGCCACCATATTCAGCCTGAAATGTTAAGTTTGTATGGGAGATGACACGCCTATTTTGCCGATAACTGCCATTTTTTTCCGTGAACATGGTGTTGATGTCGAATATCTCCATACCAATTTTCAGGTCCCTACCTTGACCTTTTTAGAGATATACAGGATCAAAAATTAAGTTTGTAGGGGAGGTACCACGCCCCCTTTCCTCATAACTCCCATTTTCCCCGTGAGTATAGCATTGATATCATATATCTCCCTACCAATTTTCAGGCTCCTACCTTGAACCCTTTCGGAGATATTACGCCTGTAAAATCCAGTTTATATGGGAGGCGCCACGCCCCTTTATTATTTTTGTCTTTATTTCTCAAACTTGGGCGTATTAATTACAAACAAACCCACAAGTATACAATTCGGTTCATTCGTTTTCACGATTCATTGTTATATACATAGATGAAGGCTGATTTTTTTTTTACAAGCACTTAGCGGCTTGCGAATAAAATAAGAAAATTAAATTTTTTCAAAATTTATAATTTTCTTTGAAAATTTAATGTGAACTTGCCGGTTTTACGATGCCCAGCTAAATTGTGAGCGCTTATAATTTTTTCTACTTGCTTATTTTTTTGTTTTTCAATTCAAACATTTTTTTAATGTAAGCAGAAAAAATTTTATTTAGCTTCGAAATGACGAATAAAAAACGGCCAAAATTTAATTAGGCTAGCTAGCATACAAATATGAACAATATATGCACCCACTCCTTAACTTTTATATATTTATATTAAACTAAAACGCATACTGGATCTGCATTAAAGTGACAGAGGCAAAAACAGTTGTTTTTAGAAATTTTTCCGTCTGTCTAGTTGCTTGTACGCGCATCACACGAAACCTGCTGCATAGAATTTAATACAAAATCTCTAATGTATTTCTAAAAGGCTAACATAACCCCTAGAACCACTTGTACCACATACAAATATTTTTTATCTGTTTGTATACAGTGGTGGAAAAACCAATAGGCTTGAAAATCTTTTTACAAATATCGACGTATAACGAGATACAGATTCTGATTTTTTAAGTTGCTATAATTTTTGATAAATCAAGGTAATGTAAAAAAGAAGTTATATCTTAATTTTTTTGGTGATGTGCAATATTTCTTAACTTACAAGAAAGACATTATATATATTATTATTAAACACGGATTTTTCATGTCAATTTTATAAATTATCAGCGTCATTAACAAACATTTTCTTAAAAAAAAAAGTTGTGACTACCAAAAATTTCATAGAACAAATAAACATTAGAAAAGATTTTTTTATAAAATTTTAACTTTTCGAATCAAAAAAATTCAGTAACCTATATAATTTGGTTTAATATTAATGAAATAACTTTCGTTTTAAATAAAAACTTGTATCAAAAATCAAATTTTTTGTTAAATGTTTTAAAGTAAGCTAGGTTCTAACAATTTTCATGTTATCCCAGTATCCCAGTTGTTTTAATTGCAACTTATGCATCATAATTTGCACACAAGTTCATTTCAAGGTTGCTGCCATTTTTTCACACTCAACTGTGCATACATAATACATTAATTCTTTAGTACATTACTCACATCTGTCGAAAACATGGCATATCCGTGAAACTTACCTGCAAAGATAGGGAAAATGGAAAAGGTTTTAAGCATTAGAAAAAGCAAACAGCACATAGCATGAAAATGGGAAACAAAAAATTATTTCAAATATTCCAACTAAAGTAATCATAACAGATAGTAGGCAGTATAAAGATGAAGCAATCTCATTTTTAGTATGGATGACTAAATTGTTAACATATATAATATATTTCATCTTAAATCATTCAACAAATTTGAGGATACATAATGTATTTGAATTTAACATAAATTATGTTTTCGCACAGATTAGTTTATGATCTGACCCAAGACAAACGCAATTAAAGAAAAGAAATGATAACAATGATAACAGTGATATCATTATAGCTCAAAAAATGTAAAATCATTCATTAAAAACATTCATTTTAGTCGACTAAAAAATCTACGTATAATAAAATTGTAAAGGGTCGTTGTCTGTACATTGCAGATATTTAAAAAATCCATAGGAGGGAATTTTTGTCTGTATGTATGTATGTTTGCTCGCGCATCACTCAAAAGCTGCTAAATGGAATTGAGTGAAACTTCTACTATTGCATTACTAGACGTTTAACTTAAAATTTAAGATGTAATTTCTACCGAAAGCTAGCAGTTTCGGAGATATGGACCGTTATGTGGACGAAGGTGACCCAAAATGTGTTAGTACAATATGGGTATCAAACAAAAGGTGACAATGAGCGCTGCAATAAGCGATGTAATTGAGTTCCATATCTTATCTAGTATGGGATATAATGATGAAAATCGGACTCAGTCTATTATTAGTTCTGAGACGCAGCGAAGCGGGCCGGGTTTACTAGTAGACAATATAAATGTTTGGACTAAGAAAATAACTGACACCTAGGTAAGCGGCAAATGGTTCAGTGATAAATTAACAGAAGGGGCGCTGCTTGGATAATGATGCGATAAGTAAGAATGACATTTATATATTATGACGCACTTGAAATACTATATACTGATGTACATATGTATCAGAGCAACATAAACTAAAACCGAAATAGCAAGAAATTAAAAAAAGAACTTTATGAGATATGATTAATATTTATGTGTTTACTTTGACTCGGCTGCAAAATTAAAAAAATGTATCAGACACCCAATGGGAAATCTTGTGGAAAGGCATATTTTTCACAAATAATTTCATATCAGCTAAGAAAATTTAGATTTCAGAATGATTGTAAAGTACTCGTATTTATGAATCGACTCGAATTTTTCCCTCGCGATCTTTAACGTTGACAATTCAAAACTTACAAATAAATGGATTTTATTAGCTCTTTATGACTATAAAAAAGCTTTACTTTACTACTTTTATTTTCTTATAAACTACTATTTCTATTCATTTTCACCACACACCTAGATTTGGTGGCATTATCATTGCTAATAATGGATTTGTTTTTATGGGTCCACTTTTAACACTTCGAATGTGCTCGCCGGCTTAGTTTATAATCTATACCAACTAGGGCGGTTGTCGCTAAATTTTTGTTTCCGTTTTCTGTAAAAACAAAGTACTAAAAAATAAAAATCAATAAAAACTATTATCCTTGGCCTTGAGCGCATTTGCAGTCAATAATACTTTAACAAATGTAAAACGGATTTTGTTATAAACCTTGTAACTTTTTTTCAATTGCCTTCGATTTTTTTTTTTAAGTTTATAGGCTCATTATGTAATACGCAACTCGCTGCAAAGAGTCACTTTTTTTGTTTTTGCACAATTCCCAAGAAATGAAAATTCACATGCTCAAGTGACTGATAATATATGGGAATTGATGTGGGAATTTATTACAGTGACTTACATAACTAACCCCTTGGTCAATTTCTTTGCCCGAGTCGATTTTTGTTTCAGTTTATCGTACTCGCCTCCAATGGCCAAAGAAGAGAGCTGGTTTCCGGCATAAGAGCATATCTGCGGTGTCCATATAAAGAAAGTATGTAGCTTCGAGTACGGAGACATAGGCCCCCGGGAGCACAGTGGCTGTGGGGCTAAATAATCTGGTGTTGGAAGTTCAGTTTCGAAACCTCCTTTAAAGTGTCTGTACTTTTTATTGCCAAAGAGGATATTGGAACCTTGTTACAAGACAATCGCTTTCTAATTTTTTTCTTACTCGTTATAAAACTATCGAGTAAAAAATATAGACATCGTTTCTCAAAGTCATCGACGTTTTACTCTTGTTTGATATAATGCTAAGTTTCGTACACTTAAACCCTGGAAAAAACCGCTATCGGGTAGCAAAGTTATCGGTCGTTATGCTCTTACTCGATATGATGAAACTTACATGCTCTATGCATAAATATATCCTAAAAAAGTATAGAGAAAAAAATATTGGTATCGAGTGGCAAAGTTATCAATCGTTTTTCAATTTTTTGCTCTTACTCGATACCTGAATATAGCCATATAAAACTATCGGAAAAGATTGTTGATCATTACCCGATTATTTTTCATTTATCCGATATAATACTCAGGTGCGTAACCTCGATTCCTAAGCAAATCGCAATAAAAGTATAACTTGACATATATAAGTAGCGAGTGGAAAAAGTATCGAGCAATGCCTATTTGTTTCTCTTACTCAACATGATAATAAAACTCACATGCTCTATGCCTGAATATATCCTAACAAAACTATCGAGGAAAAATATTGGCATGGGGTGGCAAAATTATCAATCATTACCTCATCTTTTGCTCTTTCTCTTGAGTGCTACGCTGCGAACACTCGATTCCCCAATAAATCGTAGTAAAAGTATCGAGTAGCAAATAGAGTAGAATATGTATCGAAATGTTATCGTTGATATAGTAGCACTGAAAAATAGTTTTTTTTTTTTTTGTAAACAGCAATAACAACCAGACTCATAGACATACATATTTACGTGCACTCTCAGTAATCAAAACATAAATCATGTGCAAAAGGGGGAACAAGCTATGAGTATGTCGAAGGGACATACATCGAAACTAGGGCAAATTTTTAACAAAAAATATGAGCACTACGAGTCGTGCCAGCCATAAACAATGCTGTCGATGCCGAACGTCAGACTGACTGCTACGCCAACGGTTAATTACGTGTCTCTACTTTGTTTATTTTTATAGATTTTGAACGCTGTTAAGTGATGTAAAAACGTGTAAATTGAAAGTACAGCAGGGAGCTGAACTGCTGCCGTCTCAGAAATGAAGGTGGGGTAGATATAAAAAACAGGCGAGAGGTGGGGCAAGGTGTCGTCTGCACGTTTACTGATTGTTTTACTGAAATCAAAACAAAGAGCAAAGTACATTAAGGAGGCGGAAATCAAGAGCATTTGTAACATCTGTTGCGATATTCTCGCCTACATCGTATAGATTTGTATATAGATGAGTTGATTTTTTGTTGTTTATTTTGGATTAGCAAAAATGTGAAAAGTGGTTTCAGTGAAAAGTCGTTTCAGTGAAACTAGAGTTCGCCCAGTGGTTGAAATTCAACCAATAAACTTTATTTTATTTTATTTTATTTTTTTGCTGTAGGTATGTTTTATCCGCCTTTTTTTCTTCCTTTCTATGTCGTTCCTTTCCTCTAACATATTTTTATTTTCCTTGATTTCTTTTTTTACTCTCTTATTTTATTTTTTACTTTCCTCAAACTTCTTTTCCTTTCCCTTCCCTTCCTTTTATTTTCTTTCTTTCCCCTTCGTTTTCTTACCTTTCCTTTAATTCCCTTTCACTTCCCTTCCTTTCATTTCCTTACCATTCCTTTCTTTCCTTTAATTTTCCTTCCTTTCCTATCCTTTCCATTCCCTTCCCTTTCCTTCCTTTCCTTTCCTTTCCTTTCCTTTTCCTTTTGTTTCCTTTCTTTCCTTTAATTTTCCTTCCTTTCAATTCTTTGCCTTTCCTCTATTTTCCTTTAATTTTCTTCGGTGTTTAATACTCTTTATGAGTAATCATTTATTTTATTTTTGTAAACCCTGTTTGTAGGTATCAGCAATGAATTTTACATATTTGCTCATATTTTACATATCTTGTTTAATGTATCCAACAAAGCAACTTTTCGTGCCCTCAGGAGAGCAGCTGACACTAAAGCAAAAATGCATGACACAACAGAGTATCTATAGTGCGAATACTTATTTTTCATTGGTCCACTACCAACTCTTCGCACTCACAGTGAGAGCCGACCACACGAATAACACAAAAACATGCATGGAAGTCTACTCACACGACTTCGGCTCTTAATTTTTTCCTACAAAGCAACTCCACGGCCATGCTCACGATTTAGCATAGTACACAAAAAGCAAGTACACACACACACAGCGTGTCTATAGTGTGAATAAGTAAATGTGTAGTGGTGTGACTTTTATGTTAAATTTTATATATTAAAATGATTTTTTACATTTTTTTTATTTACGGATAAAAGTACGCCTCAAAATTTCCTATCTACACATATATAATTTGTATACCTTAGAATTATAGTTTAGCAGAAAACGGTTCTACATTGCATTCATCTTGTCTATTTATATATAAGATAATCAGCAATATTTTGTAACTTTATCAGCAATTCAATGCAGCTAGCGCAATCACTACTGGAATTGGAGCATCCCGATTGCGGTTTAATTTATGAAAAGTACCCGAGAAAGAATGACTAATATTAAAAAGGCATGGTGTATATTCAGTCATACCAGCGGGTTAGAGGACCTAGAATATACCCGATGTAAGTTCTGCCTTCCGTAGAAGGCGACGAGATTTCACGACCCAAAGTTTTGTCGGGGGCAAACAAATCGCTTGAAGAATATGTTGGTACGGGAGCGTGCACGATCCAAATGTTGGGTAGTTCTTTGGGACACACAAAGAAGTCTGCACTAAGTTTGAAATGAACCCGTGTATCAACCTTAGTGGGGCTGATTTTGGTAAATCTAACACCCACAACGAGACCTGTTAAATTTGATTAGTAATTAGTAATCAATTCATTAGACGGTTTTTTTAATTGGTAATGATTATTTTAATTGTTATTTCAAGAAAAGGCAAGTACTTGTAATGCCGCTTTAAATAGCATTACAATACTTCACACCTACACTCTACCTTACTACCACACACGCGCCCACTGCTAATGAAAAGGTAAGCAAAGCACAAAGCAAGTGAGCGCCTAACATGATTTAGTTCTTGCGCCGATCCACCAACCCGTCATGGGTAATTAATACCGATCCACCAAAACCGTCATCTGTGATTCGCACCGATCCACCGTCATCCAACCTACCAGCCACGTTAAACGTCGCTACTGATACACCCTATTCATCGTACCCGACTATATACCCCTGTGTGTGTGTGCGCCCGACTAAAATAACACTATAAAATCACCGTGTTCTTATTAGTAAAGGAAGTGGGACCTCTACTCGACCCACGTCACATATTAATTAAATACGATTAGGAAAAACCAAAAAATAATCATGATTTCTACGATTATTACAAAAATCAAAAGTAATCAAAAAAAAAAGTTGTTTTGATTATTTTTAAATTTTTTCAGTATTTTATATACTTCTACAAAAATCAAAAATAACCAAAAATCATCACAAAAATATCAGAAAAAATCATAAAAAAATTAAAAATTATCAAAGGTAATCAAAACCATTTTTTTTGGTTATTTTTTTTTGATAATAGTAAAATATCATGATTTTTTACGATTATTAAGAACTATCAAAAAAAAAAGTTGTTTTGATACTTTTGATCATTTATTATAATTAGATATTTTTTTTAATGTTTTCGGATTATTTTTGATGTTTGTTTGATTATGTGCTTCTACAATACTGAAAAAAATCAAAAATATATAAAAAAAAAAATCAAAAGCGATCAAAACAACTTTTTTTTATTATTTTTGATTTTTTTTAATAATCGTAAAATATCATGATTTTTTTTTATTATATTTTTAATTCATTGAAAATTAATCATTAAAAATTTAAAGTAATGGTAATCAATCATTAAATATATTCTCAAGAAAATAATTAATCAAACCGGTAATGATTACGATTAGTAATCAATATTTAACAGGTCTGCCCACAACTAAAGGGTAAGCTATAAAGAAACGTCTGAAAAACCGAGACATAATTTTTATTTAGGGTTCAAGGGAATGTTAATCGTAACACGTCACAAGAACCGTACCACGGTATTTAACTTTTTTATTTGTTTAAAAGTGTTTTAATCAAATAATTCTGATAAACGGCCTTGTTTCACATCAACAAAAAAAAATCAATCTTAAAGCTATATTTCAACTACTTACATTCGTTTTTAGAAAAGTGTTAAGAGCTATTCAAACCTCCAAACCTTTACGCAACCCCCCAAAATAAGGTCCTGTTCATAGCTACATACTATCCCTAATCCACGCAATTTGAGTCACGTTGGATGGTACTTAATACGTAGCGTATATACTCTAAAAATTTGTTTATATTCTTATCATCCTTTTACAAATGTTTTCCACGAGTTTTTATTTCGAAACCCGCTTATCCCTTTTGTGTTCTAGATTTGCTTGGCGTATAACACTGTAAGGAGATATATTGCATGCGCCTAAATATTTTGTGTATTGCATGTAATTTATGATGAATGACTTTGCTCTTTGATGATATATTGACGTGGTTTGGCGCGCAAATCATCAACCATCAGCGACACTTTGCAAACACTGGTTTTGATGAATTGTTTTGCCAAATGTTTGTTGTTTTTTTTTAGTTTTTATTTAATTTAAAGTTGGTAGCCTTTTTGCTTTTTCTCAAATTTTACTGTATTTGGCTTACACAAGCGATCGATTACTAAGTAACTTCCCAGCTAGACTCTGGAAGGCTGACTTATTTGTTGGTACGCGGTGACAAGGCAAAAAGTTCCGGCAGATGGCGCACGAATCGAGATATTAGAAACTGTACAAATTGCCAATGTAGAATTTGAGAATCTTACCAGCTTTGATTAAACAGCGTTACTCGGAAAATATTTAATAATCCGGCGCACCGAGGCAGATATTTGAGAAATTAATATATTTATCTGATTTAATGAATATCTTGAATGCATTGATTTTTCGTTATTTTTTCATGTCTTAGGTGGCGGCGAGTGACTTAGTAAGGCTAGAAAATATACCAGTTTTATCTACACACCGATATTTCGAACAGTGTTTGCCTGCGAAAAGCCTGAATTTATTAACCAGCATAATAGAGTTAGCAATTTCGTCTTATTTAACGAAAATCGTAAGGTTATTCGCGAGCTCATAGATTTTCATGTCGCGGAAATGAAGAAATCGATTATAGTCCATACGACAGCACTTCACAATTTGATCAGCCCCTTCTGATCAAAACATGAGTGAACAGGACTTGAACGCCGGGGTTTAGACCCATAACACCAGCAGCAGAATGTGTGGAGAGTTCGATTCTTATGGAGCCTAGTATATCTACTTTGCCGCCTAAAAATCTTGTTAGGGTTTTTTAATTATAAAAAGCAGATAACAAAGCTCGGCAACTCATTCTGTTCGTATTCATTGGTTCTGCTTAATTTAGTGCCTGCCATACTTTGCTTTATAATATGTTCCCTAACGAAGATTTACTTGTATCCTAACTAAGACAACGTTTATCTGTATCCCACCCTAAGCCAAGGTGTGTAGGCACCGTGCCGATGGCTGAATGGTCAGCGGGTGTATATTGAATAGCTGATCGCTTACGGTCCCCTCCGATGCCCGGGCAAGGTGGGTTGTATGAGTGCCTTACCCCGGTACACTGACTCTGCCGGGGTGGACCAACCCCTTCCAGTATACTCGTGGGAACATTTATGGATTGTAAAAATAAAAATAATAAAAGGAAGAGTGGAGAAGAGAGCGATCTGGGATCGCTTTCTGAGGACGAGCTCCTGGCCAGCAGCCAGGGGAGCGCCCAAACACAGGACGACAAGGGTACCAGCCATAGTACCCCGGTCGCTCCGAACCAACAGCAAAAAAGAAATGGGGGCGCACCAGCCAAAGTGGGCCCCAAGAAAAAGTCGAAGAAGTCCTCAGGGTGTCTACAGAAAGCTAGATACCTTAGGGCTCAGTACATCCTCGATAAAATAAGGAAAAACGAAGAGAGTGGCAAGGTCCATGAGCGAGACGCTGTGGACAGGGTCTGGTGCGAGGCGGTAGTCAAGGAGTACGAGACTACCCTCGCTAACAAGCCCGCTGTACAGCCACAGCAGAAAAAATCAAAGTCGCGGTCAAAGCGCAATCGGTCACACGAAGTGACCGATGATAACGGCAAGAGGGGCAGGTTTGATGGCCCTTCCACTAGTGCTGCAGCGCTGGCCAGGCACACCTATAGTGAGGTGGTCAGAGATCACCTCCAGGTTGCCCTGGTCGACGCTGACGGGACTAATGGGAGGCGAGTACTGGCGGTCTGGAACTCCATAGAGGGACGACTATCTGAGATGGTAGTCGAATACCTCATGGAGAATCGGACCCCAGTCCCCGCCTTCAACTGCGAGGAGATATGCCGGGGCTGCAGGGTGATCAAGTGCGCGGACGGGTTCTCCAGGGAGTTTCTCGGGAAATGCGTTGCTAAGATTAGCAACGCTTTTGATGGTCTTACGTTGAGGATCATCAATGCCTCGGATATTCCTCGGAGGCCTCGGGCGCGTGTTTGGTTGCCACTCATGCCAAATATGAAACTGGATGAGAAGAACGTCATCCAGTGCATTAAAAAGCAGAATCCGGGCGTCCCGATGGATGACTGGGAGCTGCTGAAAATCGAGGAAAAGCAAAAGTACAGCCACCCTGTGCTACTGCTCATAAACAACGAGTGCCTAGGGGAACTCGAAAAGAGGGGGAACAAGCTAGTTTATGGCGTCAGGCACGCCAAAATAAAAGTTTTCCCGGCGGCAGTAGCACCAGACAACAACCTAGAGGAGGTTGACGATGCCAATAGGCTCCTAGATGAGCTTAGACTGGCAGCACCAGCCGGGGCTGATGCATCGTCAAACCTCGACAAGAAGTCAGATGCGTCCCCCCGATCTAATGATTAGGGTGGCGCAAATTAACCTGCAGCACGCAAAATGCGCCTCAGATAACCTGCTGGTTCTCCTAAGGGAGGAGAACATCGATATCTGTTTGGTGCAGGAGCCTTGGATATGGCGCTCCAAGGTCAGGGGCCTAAGTATCAGAGGCTACAACTTATTCTACACTCTTGGAGAAGGTAAACCGAGAGCGTGCATCCTTGTTAGGGATACTATTAATGCTTTCTTTTTACCTAATTTCAGCACATTCGATTTGGCAGTGGTCAGGATTGAGTCACGAAGCGGACGCAGTTTAGCGATCGCCTCGGCGTATATGGCTCACGATCGGCCCGCACCTCCGGAAGAGGTACAGCTGCTCATAAAACATACAAACGAGAGGATCCTAGTAGGCTGCGACGCCAATGCAAGGCATGTGTTGTGGGGCAGCAGTGAAATAAACGAACGGGGTGAGTCTCTTTTTGAATTTCTACTATCAAATAAGCTATGTATATGTAACAGGGGCAGCTCTCCCACCTTTGTTTTTCCGGGTTCTGAGAACTTCGGTGGGTGGGAGGAAGTCCTTGATATTACAATCGCATCTGACTCCCAGGAACCTTCGATAAGGAACTGGGAAGTTTCGCAAAAGACCTCCATGTCGGATCATCGGATGATCCTTTTTGATATAGACTGGGAGAGAGAGATACTAAAACCGCATAGAAATCCTAAACGAACCTCGTGGGGTCTATTTGAAAAGATAGTCAGTGATAGGCTCAGTAGGAAGAAGACACCGATACAATCAGCAGAATCTCTGGACGACCGAGTTCGGTCTCTGGAAAAAAGTTTCCAGGTTGCCTATAAGGCCTCCTGTCCAATATCTAGAAGCAAGAAGACCTTCCCCCCATGGTGGGACAAAGATCTTAGCGAGCTAAGATCAAAGATGAGGAAAGTCTTCAATGATTGCTACGCCAAGAAAGACTTCCAGGAGTACAGGGACTCCCGGAGGGAATATAAAAAAGCCGTACGAGTCGCAAGGGCGAAGTCCTGGCAGGAGCATTGCGAATCTATCGAGGCCACGAAGGATTCAGCAAGGCTCGGGAAAATACTCGCCAGGGAACACTCTAATAAAACCTTTGTAAAGCGCGCTGATGGCACATGGGCGGGGTCACCAGCGGAAACCCTAGATATTTTGATTGAAGCTCACTTCCCGGACGACCCTGAAGGGGCGGAGCAAAGAGGAGAAATGGTGCAACGGGGAGCACCTAGTGAGTTAATAAACAAACTCTTAGCAGAAGACAAAATTGCCTGGGCAATAAATAGCTTCTCACCATATAAGTCACCGGGAGTAGATGGTATACTCCCTATCATGCTGCAGAAGACTCAGATACCTCTGGTTAGGGGGTTAAAGGAGATCTTCGCGGCTTGCATTTTCTATAGTCATATTCCGGACACATGGAGGAAAACGAGAGTGGTTTTCATCCCAAAGTCAGGAAGAAGAGGGCACGAGGTGGCCAAAGATTTCCGGCCAATAAGCCTCACTTCCTTCGTGCTAAAAACGTTTGAGAGGTTGCTGGACATACATATACGGGAACTCCTGGAGGGTTCCCCTCTGTCCGGCGCACAGCATGCATACCTAAGGGGGAAATCCACAGAGACTGCGCTACACGAAGTAGTGCGAACAGTGGAGAAGTCCCTCCAGTATAAAGAATTTACACTAGCTGCGTTTGTTGATGTGGAAGGTGCCTTTAACAACGTGAAAGCTGACGCAATATCATCAGCGCTTGTTGGGGTAGGGGTGGAAGAACCAATACGGAACTGGATCTCATTCCTACTTCTTAAGCGTGAAATATCAGCAGAGCTAGGGGGAGCAAAAGCTAGCAAACAGATATGTAGAGGAACACCACAGGGGGGTGTCCTCTCGCCACTGTTATGGCTCCTTACTATGAACAATATCCTATTAAAACTCAACACTAATGGAGTAAAGATTGTGGCGTACGCAGACGACGTGGCGATCCTTGTTTCGGGTCCCTTCCCTTCCGTGATGAGCGAGATCATGGAAAGAACGTTGGCAAAACTAAGTAGGTGGGCACAAGAGTGTGGCCTAGGGCTGAATCCGGACAAAACGGAACTTCTTCTCTTCACGAGGAAGTATAAGCCACCTATCTTCGAATTACCGATGCTGAATGGCCAGCAGTTAACCTTATCTACCAGCACCAAGTATCTGGGGCTGATTATTGATTGCAAATTAAATTGGAAAGAGTGCATCGAGGAGCGGGTGCGGAAGGCATGTATCGCCTTCTACGCTTGCAAATCGATGTTTGGTAAGAAATGGGGTCTCAAGCCGAAGATGGTGTTGTGGCTGTACGAGGCGGTGGTCCGGCCTGTGCTGACCTACGGCTCGGTGGTGTGGTGGGAAGCTGTTCGCAAGAACTACATTCTCACCAACCTGCAGAAGGTGCAGCGCAACGCGTGCGTTGGCACCACCGGGGCCTTGCGCACCTGCCCCACTGCGGCTTTGGATCCTATTTTGAACCTGCTTCCAATTGATTTATATATACTTTGTACATCGGCACAAGCCGCACTAAGGCTCAGGGAGTCCGGGTGCTGGAAGGATACTCACCATGGGCATAGTAGTATCCTTAACACGCTCCCAGAGGGGATAATTAATAGCGTAATAGATTATTATCCTCACAAACTGAAGTTTGAGAGCAATGCCACTACAGTCATTCCAAGCAGGAATGAGTGGAAAAGGGGCAGGATTACAACAAATAACAATATTGAAGTTTACACGGACGGCTCCAAGATGGACTCAGGGGTAGGAGCCGGCGTATTCTCGGAAAGTCTGGATATCTCGGCAGCATTCAGACTCCCGTCGTATTGCAGTGTGTTCCAAGCAGAGGTTCTCGCAATTGCTCAGGCGTGCAAATCGCTTGAACAAAGGAACATCACTGGGAAAGTGACTATCTTCACCGATAGCCAGGCAGCGATAAAGGCAATCGCATCGCCACACACCAGCTCTAGTGCAGTGCATGCATGTAAGCAGACCTTGGCTACTTTAGCTGAAGTCCTAGAAATATCCATTATCTGGGTCCCGGGTCATAAAGGGATCGAGGGTAATGAGAGGGCTGATGAGCTAGCACGGGCGGGCTCATCGGTAGAAAATGAAGAGGTACCCAGCCTCGAGATTGGTGTACCCCTGGCAGTGGCCAAGGGGAACATTCAAAAATATTATTTTAATGAAGCACAACGGAAGTGGAAAGGTACTACTACCTGTGCAGTATCAAGAGCCACCTGGCCGAACTACAGCGAGAATAGGACAAAGAGTCTCCTAAGCAGGTCCAGAGTAGACACCTACAAGCTTGTAGCAGTCTGCACGGGTCACTGGACGATAGGTACGCATGCGGAAAAACTGGGCTTGCCGCACAACGACCACTGCAGAAGCTGTAAAGACATCGATATGAAGGAGACCGTTGAGCACTTCCTGTGTAAGTGCCCGGCTCTAGCCAGAACACGACTAAGAGTGTTTGGGACCCCTTTTCTGGAAAACCTAGGGAAGGTATCTGAATTAGGGATTCCAAGCATCCTGGAATTTATAAACAACTCTGGTTGGTTGTAGCATAATAATTAGTTGTAGGTCTCTACGAGTTTTATGGCATCAAAACGGCTTTTAAAGCTACTTGGGCGACTTTTGTCGCAGCCATTTTACCTACCTACCTACCTAAGACAACGGATATGTGATTCACTTAGTCAACTTTTGCTGCGACCAATGTAACGATCTTCGTGGGCAGCCAAGCTGCTTTAAAGGCACGTAATAAAATCTGACATAGTTCGAAGGTGTCGAACCTCGCTAAAGGCTTTGGATCATCTCCAAATTTCTCTCTGCTGGGTCGCCTGGCACAGTCGTATTGATGGAAACGAAATAGCTGATGAGACGTTCAGGAAGGGCTTCGAAATTGATGTATATTGGAAATAGACATACGAGGCAGACAACTCCGTGCGACCGCAGTTGGGTAATCTGCAAAGGAGAATCTATGTCCATTATTCGAAGACATTCTAAGACAGCGAATTTTCAATGGACCAACCAGGAAGACTGCGAAGTCTCAAGGCCCATATGACCATATTTAGACAGAAAAATAGCTCGCCTGCTTCTCAAACTGAACAAATCTGCGGTAAAAGTACTTTCAGGTGTCATTACAGGGCTTTGCACTTCACCACTTTATTTGACGACTAGCCGACCCGCCGAACTTTGTTCCGCCTTAAAAGCAATAAATGAGCAGATTGATAAATGTAAATAAATTAATTAATTAATTAATTAATTTTTTTACGATTCCTTTTTGGTCATGTATTTTATTATCAGGCTCAAGAACAAATAACGCAGATGGTCTTACGATGCGTGAGCATGCCCGATATAATTGACCATGAGAAAAACATGGATTTTCTAGATTCAGACCACAAACTTTCAGGAATTGGCCTTGTCATTTGTTAATGGTCATGGCAAAACAATGCCCATTTGCCCAATGTCAACGCTGTAATGCAAGTAGTAATCAGTGCTGAAATCGTATCGAAACTGGACTTGATAAATTTCTTCCTCTATCTTCTAGTTGTTGATTTCTGAGATTTGCTCGACGATTTCGCATTGCTAACCGAGCCGTTTCTTGGGCTGCCTCTCTTTGCTCTTGTAATTGAGAAGAACGAAGTCGAACCATACTAACGGGGCTCTTCACGTGCAATTTCTTGCTCTTCTTCAGTTCTTCAGTCACTTGTATTACGGTTTTTTCGTCAAAGAGCGTCTTGGTCGCGGCATGATATTGTTAATGATAATATAGGCACAATATACTAATAGAAACTCGAAACACACATCACCCGGTCAACTTCAAAATATTAATTTTTTAAAACTTTCAAAGAAGTGTCAGTAAAATAAGAATGACGAAAAACTATCTCGAAACGCAAAAAGTAAAAAGTTTCCGCTTAACAGGAATCAGTAAATACTTGCAGGCGAAACTTCTTTCTTCTTTAAATGGTAATCTAACCGCCTGCGCGATTTTGACCGTCCAACATACTGGCGCCAATTGGAAACACCGTGGGATCGCAAATCGGTCTCCACTTGGTTCTTCCATGGGAGTGGTGGTCTCCCTCTTCCTCTGCTTCCACCGGCGGCTGGATACCTTCTGGGCTGGAGCATCTTTGCCCATTCCCACAACGTGGCCTATCCAGCGAATCCGCTGTATTTTGATTCGCTTCACTATGTCGGCGTCTGCATAAAGCTCATACAGCTCATCATTAAATCTTCTTCAGTACTCCCCGTCGCCAACGCGTAGAGGTCCACAAATCTTTCGAAGAACCTTTCTCTCGAATACTCCGAGAGCCACCTCATCAGATGTTGTTAGTGTCCATGCTTCTGCACCACATAGCAGGACGGGTGCGATGAGTGACTTGTAGAGTGTTGCTTTCGTTCGTCGAGAGAGGAGTAGCATTTGTTTGCAAGAGTAATTCTTCGTCGGACTTCTAGGCCAACAGGCTGCTGGTGTTAATGCTGGTTCCCAGGTAAACGAAGTCCTTTGCTATTTCGAAATTTTTGCTGCCAACAGTGGCGTGGTTGCCAAGGCGCGAATACGCTGACTATTTGCATGTAGACAAAAGGTATTTCGTTTTCCCCTCGTTGACCACCAAACACATTTTTTCCACTTCTTTTTCTATTTTGGAGTAAGCAGAAGCTACGGCGCGGTTGTTAAGGCCAATGATATCAATATCGTCAGCTTACGCCAACAGTTGCAAGGAAAACTGCTTTTTAATTTTGGTTAATAACTTAAATTTGTAAGATATTGTTGTTGCTTTCCTATGTCACGATCATTTGTTTTTGACTTGCAAGTTTTACTGAGTGAACTTCCCCCAGCAACTCTCTCCCCCAATGAAATGTCAAAATGCGCTCTCACCCTGCAAATATTTGTAAGAAAATTAGAATAGGTCGGTCCCTGGTCCATTTCCCGGAAAAAAATAATATCAAATATCAACAAAACCAAAGGGCTACCAATATATCAAATCAAATCGCACCATAAATAAAAAGTTTTGGAATAGGTCGGTCCCTGATCCACTTCCCGGAAAAGAACCAATCGTAAATTTTAATAAAAGTAGAAGGCTAGCAATGTACCAAATTTCAAGTAAATCGCTAAACAAATAAAAAAATTTGGAATAGGTCGGTTCTCGGTCCAATTTCCGGAAAAAGAGTATCTTATATCCTTTTCCTGATTCCAAGATACTTCCCCACCAATTTTCAGCCAACCGCTAGCCGTTCTTGAGTTATGAAAAGTGCAACTACACAACTTTCTTTTTAATTTATATGGATAGTAAACCCGGCTCGCTTCGCTGCGTCTCAGAACTAATAAGAAACTGAGTCCGATTTTCATCATTATATCCCATACCAGATAAGATATGGGACTTTATTACATCGCTTATTGCAGCACTCATTGTCACCTTTCGTTTGATACCCATATTCTACTAACAAATTTTGGATCACCTTGGTCCACAAATCGGTCTATATCTCCGAAACCGGTCAAGCCATCGGAACAAATGATATCTTAAATTTTAAGTTAAACGTTAAGTGATAGAATGGTGAAAGTTAATGCAATTCTATTAAGTAGTTTTTGCGTGATGCGCGCACAATCATAGACGAACAGACAGACAGACAGACAGACAAAAATTCTAAAAATTGTAGATTTGGGTTCCGCTGGTCCAATAACGACCTCTCCTATCAGTTTTTCTTGAATATCTTCAATGTACAGACATCGACCTGTTACAATTTTATTATATGTAGAGATGAACAGGACTACAGCCAGAGCGACTCAGATTCCTGAGAAGTGAGGGAAGTGGATTCTTCGCTTCTTCTTAAATTCATATGGGAGAGAAACAGATTTAAAAAGGATTAAGTGAGTAATACTTGGTTGGTCGAAAGTGCCCCCACCCGGCACGCAATTAGAGCATTCACAATAGACATAAGTGTCTCCGAGTGGACGTTTTGGATATCCCATGCGCTCTCTTAACCTAACCTAACCTAGTTAATTTAGGTTTTCAGTGTCGGGTAAAGTTTATTAAAAGTAATTAAGCTCTCTGGCCGAGGTATGGCATACTATCGACTCATACTCCAGAACGCTAGAATAATAACCACTGAGGCTGATTTAAACATTCATGGAATGAATGAAACTTCAAAGGCTTCCAACACAATAGATGATGATCTTGAATATTGGATGATGCCCAGAAGATACAAGAGAGCTGAAGTGTCCGCAATTCGAGTTCTGCAGTGGCCTTCTGGCAAATGCTTGTTATGCCTACCGAATTTCACCAAATGAATTATGAATCGAATAGTTTGTCCTTCCTTCGATCTGCTTCACACATATTAGTCTATAACGTTAAGCAACATATCCACCGTCGTATGACATTTTCATTGTCTTTGGACTTCCCTTCATGCCTTTGAACTACGCAACTCCCAAGGCCTAGCTTGAATAATATTTTCTGTTACCTCGGCGCGTTTCACGAGTTTAAGAAATAAGTGCGACTTCCTGGTAATGGTTGCTTTCTGACCCTTTCTTCACTCAGAAAGGAAAAAACTTGATTGCCTGCTTATCCAGAAAGTGATTAACCTTTCTCTTGGCTTTTCAAATTTGCGTCAATCGCGCTTTTGCTGCCTGTAGGCGCTAAGAGCAACCTCATTGTTTCTATCAAAATTGAGCGCTGTATAAACCAGACCATTGCCCTGACAACGGCTACCAAAAACAACCTAACAAAAGTGTGGCTGTCAAATTTTAAAAATAGCATAGACAGACCCAACACATTATCAGCCCAAATACTTTTGCTAAAAATCCCTTTAAAATTTATTGTATCCCATCAACAATGCAATTGACAAACTTAATTCAAATATTGGCAAATTCAATTGAACAAATGCGTACATTCGAACTTGTGTGAGTGATAAGCAACTACCCTGCAGAAAATTCGACTAGCTCAGAACTAAGCGGTCATTGGCGGCTGAAAATTGACGCTCAGTCCATTTCGGTTCGTTTGGTGACCCTTCTGGTTGTGGATAAGTGACTAACAACATTGGCTGTTGTAAATGATACAGAACCAGATACGAGGTATGTAGCTCTTAGTGTGAACATCTTTGGGCTCGGTAAGGGCTGTCCAGAAAAGTTACGCGTCGCTGCCTGTCAGCGTGCCTCTGCCGGTGTCTTGTTGATATGCAAACATATTTGGGCTCGGTAGAGCAGTCCAGCAAAGTAAAGCGTAAGCGTGCCTCTGCCGCTGCCTGTAATCGTGCCTCTGTCTGTGCCTTGTGTATAGAAATCTTGTTTGACTGCGTTGCTGATATGTGTGTGACGCTCTGCTTATGAGGGTGTGTGAGTATGCAAGTGCTTTGCTGATTGTTATTATTCAAAAGACGAAGGCAACTGCGTTTATCATTAATACACAAAGTGTTTCCAAAAACAAAATATCTGATTATTCATGTTAAATTTATTTTAGCTCAGAATACTCAAAACTGTGGTTAAACTTATGGAATGAAATGCAAAAAAATTAGCTAATATTAAAAAAAAATTAAATAAATGAAATAATAATAAAATAAAACCAAACAAAATAAAATATAATAGTATTAAATAAAATAAAATTAAATTAAATTAAATTCAATTAAATTAAGTTAAATTAAATTAAATGAAACTAAATTAAATTAAATTAATTTAAATTAAATTAAATTAAATTAAATTAAATTAAATTAAATTAAATTAAAATAAAATAAAATAAAATATATAAAAATAAAATTTAATTAAATTAAATAAAACAAAATAAAATGAAATTAAATTAAATTAAATTAAATTAAATAAAATAAAATAAAATAATTATTCGCTTTCGCGACCTTTCTGTTTTCTAATTACTCCAAAAGATGATTGATTTTGGTTTCAATTCTTGAAAGATCACCGACCTCAAACCGACAAGAAGAAGTAATTAAAATAAAATAAAATAAAATAAAATAAAATAGAATAGAATAGAATAGAATAGAATAGAATAGAATAGAATAGAATAGAATAGAATAGAATAGAATAGAATAGAATAGAATAGAATAGAATAGAATAGAATAGAATAGAATAGAATAGAATAGAATAGAATAGAATAGAATAGAATAGAATAGAATAGAATAGAATAGAATAGAATAGAATAGAATAGAATAGAATAGAATAGAATAGAATAGAATAGAATAGAATAGAATAGAATAGAATAGAATAGAGTAAAATAATATAAAAGAAACCAAAATTAAATTAAACAAAATAAAACAAATAAAATTAAATGTAGTTAAATTAATTTAAAGGAAAGGAAAGGAGAGGAATGGAAAGGAAAGAAAAGGAAAGGAAAGGGAATGGAAAGGACGGGAAAAGAAAAGAAAAGAAAAGAAAAGAAAAGAAAAGAAAAGAAAAGAAAAGAAAAGAAAAAAAAAAAAAGAAAAGAAAAGAAAAGAAAAGAAAAGAAAAGAAAAGAAAAGAAAAGAAAAGAAAAGAAAAGAAAAGAAAAGAAAAGAAAAGAAAAGAAAAGAAAAGAAAAGAAAAGAAAAGAAAAGAAAAGAAAAGAAAAGAAAAGAAAAGAAAAGAAAAGAAAAGAAAAGAAAAGAAAAGAAAAGAAAAGAAAATAATTTTTTTACAGGATATACATCAAAATACTTGGTACGCACGCCTATTTTTTGAATTTTGGTTTCGCTACAGGGCTACGTATGTATGAGTCTCTACATTGCAGCATAAATTCGAATGCTCTCGAATGCATCCCGTATCGCCTCGTTGGCGGCGTAAATTGGCACACAGCATTTTGGGTTGGCATTTCGCGGTAGAAATTAAGTCCAAATAGGCGCAAAAATTACCAAACACTCAAACTCAGGCAAGTACACAAAGCTACAACCAAATGGCTAATATGTCTACATGTAAATGCATGTGTAAGTATTTATTTTCTAGTGCATGCTTGCATTCAAATAACTTGGCATTTGGTCGATGTGCATAATAATAAAAAAAAACAACAGAAAAACATAGATGGCGCGCACTGACAGACAAGCAGACAGTGAGACAAATACTTGAATACTTTCATGCTGCACGCACATAAGCACATTAGCAGCTACATGGCACGAATATCTATGCTTAAGCTTAGTTGTGATGCAATGTTATTCTAATGCCACCGTGTTTTTGTGTCGATGTGCGCCGCTGGTACTTGCATTGCCCCTGTCGTGTGCCCGCATCATTGACCGAGCTTAAGTTATCTTTATTTACGCTTCTAAATGGGCATTTGGCGGCTGCGGTGCTACCCGTTGATGCTATTAAGTGTACCACATTATTTTACTTTAATTTTACTTTTGGTGATGCAGTTTACGATGCATGAACAGTGATGGGTAGAAAAATGGAGACGGGTGCTAAACTATACTTTCTTAATTATTTACGCCCTAATTCTAGTATTGTAGCAACATTCTTTTTACTAAGAAAAAAAAATCCTCTGATAGCTTTTATTTAGTATTCTTTTACTTAGTTGGGAACGACACGTGAACGGGGAAAACTGCAGGTATTTTGTAAATATTTTTGTGGCAAGACAATTTTTGTACACATACTACTTAAAAATAATTAAAAAACAATGCGAGCAATCTCCTACTCAATTTCGTTCATAACTGTAACGATTTCCTTTTGGATTATTAGTCAGGCAAAAAATGCCCCATTACTTTCAGAATAAAGGGGTTAGTGTAGTTTTTAATTGTGAATTTATGCAAAAAGTATACAAGCTCTAGATATTGATACTAGGGATATTTTTTTAACAAGGTTGCCACCTATTCCACATTTTGAAAAAGTGAAAATTTGCATATTGGTAATGCATTACATTCTAGGTATTTGCCTAGGTATGTCACCTTTGGGAAATTTTTCAAAATTTCAATTAAATAACCATAATTAGCAAACAATATTAGCACTTTTTCACTTCCATTTTATTCTTTATTGCGCATTTTTCCTTCTTGACACTGTTACCATGTATACCAGAATTTCTGTTACATGAACTGCATTATCGGCAGTAACGGATTTCGGTTAGATAATCCTCCAATTAAAAAATTACGGATTACGCCCAGTATAAAGCAGTTAGTGTATTTTTCAGTTCTGAATTTATCTATAAAGTATGCAAGCTGCTTTACCTAGATACTGAGGTTATTTTATCAAGGTTGCCACCTATTCCACATTTTCTAAAAATTTAATTAAATATCCCAATATATTGAGGTACTTTTAATCGATTTGCTTGAATAAAATCTTTCATATTAGTTACGCACTACTTCTTAGCTTCTTCACCTAGGTATTTCCACTGATTATGGTTTTACAAAGTTGCAACCTATTACCTATTTGAAAATTAAAATAAGTATGCCAATATGGGTATTAAATGAAAGGTAATTTACACCGCTTTGCAATAAAAGTACTTTTAATCAATATTCCCACCTATATTTAATTAGATGTTTATATATTTATATTTATATTTTCACTTATATTTATATATTTATTTATATTTATATTTTTATTTTTATTCATATTCATATTTATATTTATATACATATTTATATTTCGATATATATATTTATATTTATATTTCGAAATATATATTTATGTTTATGTTTATATTTCGATAAATTTATATATTTATGTTTATTTTTACATTTCATTTATATTTATGTTTCTTTTTATATTTCGATATTTATGTTTATATTTCCATATATATATTAGACTGGGTCGATTTATTAACCGACATTGCACTATCGATTTTTCGATAGGTTTTGGACTCAGGAAAAAAAGTTCCACTACGCATACCCAAAAAAATAATTTTCGAGTTTGAGAAATTTCATTTTTTTGACTTTTTTCGACTTTGATTTTTAAGGGCTTTTTCATGGCCTACTAAAAAAATTTCATTTGATTTTAAAATTTTTATGTATACCCTGTCCGACGCAAAAATGTCCGCTAAAAACGTTGGCCATAACAGTTTTTTGAAAAAAAAAATGTTATTTTCGGGTTTTGGAAAAGTGGATTTTTCGACCAAAACAAGTCCCTGAGCCCAAAACCTATCGAAAAATCGATGGCGCGATATCGGTTAACTTTCGTCCATACAAATCGACCCACCCTAATATATATATTTATGTTTATGTTTATATTTCGATATATATATTAAAAAATGCCATGCACTGTTGCCACCTATTTGCAGTTATTCAAAAATTTAAGAAAATGTGCAATTATGGGTAGCAAATTAAAAATATTTTACATCGTTTTTAGTAAAAATATTAGTTAGATGTTTGTATATTTAGATTCATATACATTGCCATCTATTCAAAATTAATACCAAAGCTGGCATCAAACGGAAAGTATTTTACGTAAATTTGCTTTTCGAGTAGGGTTGCCCAACCTATTTCGCAGATAGTACAATATCACCTGCATGTAGGTTAGCTGATTTTAGTCCAGATATGGATCCCAGAAACTAGCAGACCATAACGACGGTAAACTAATAACGGAGCAGAAATACTACGTCAGACAACTCTCGGCCTTCCGATTGCCCGCTAACCTTCAAAAGAGACGATTACTAATAAATTTGTTTCGGACAAATAATTTTTTTAGAGATCTTAATTGCTTCCGCCCTCCAAACGATGGAGCAAGAAACTTGTGATCTTTATGTCACTCAGGCTTAGAAATAATCTGCACTTCAGGGAGCAGCGTGAGTTCTTGTATACTTATTTCAATTAGCGACCTCAGCTGTTTTTATTTTTATGCACAAATCTGTGCGAGAGTCTTTGCGTAAAAGTGTTTCTTTTTTTTTTACCTTTTTCAACACACGCACTTTAATGTAAAGTAGTGGCACTTAGTTTGTCCTATACAACGTGCGTTATCTATGTCTTTGAATCTTGCCCCATGTTGCTCTTTGTATGGCTGCTTGCCATATTTGTTTAAGCTAGCTGACTTACTATGCGCTTTTGATGCCTTAACTCAATGCTTTACATTTTTTTTTGTAGATTTGTTGCGATTTGCATCTAATTTGGTTAAAATTGTGCTCTCTGCTGCTTGGTATACCTTTTACAGAATGCGTAGAAGTTAAGCACCACGCGTAGTGTCTACTTTTTCTAAGTAAAAACTTTTCTATTTTCTATTTCTGTTGACATATTTTGCAATCGCTTTGGTTTTAAGGGACACACATTTTTGTATATATTGGTTTGTGTATAAGTGTGCCTTTCCTTAATTCGTGTATTTTTAGCAGAAATGCAATTTTTGTTGATTTTTTTAGAGAATGAAAAGTTGCAGGTTGTTAGGTCAAACGAAAAGATGGCGAATTCTAAGGAAAATGTCTAAAAACAAAATTTAGTGATACTAATATTTATAAATCTAAGAAGGCAGAGGGAGGAAAAATAAATGTGTTGTTGCCACACACTTTTCTAACGTAATACTGGGAAGTGAAAACTGTTAAGTGATACAGATTCAAAAAAGTATATAAAAAACAATATGAAAATTAAATATTCTGTAAATAAGATAAAACCCGGAAAGATAATTCTTATGGGCTGCGGTAGGTGGGGGGTACTTTTTTAAAGACTTTGTAAGGACTTGATTACGTATTTTGACGCGGAAGTGAATACGATTTGCAAGCTGTCTAATTTCGATAGTAGATAACATATGTCAGAGTATGTACAGTTGTGTTCAATATAATAGTAGTAAAATTAAATTGGATATCTTTCGACGAAATAAAAAGAAGCTGTGTGTCTTATAATTTTCATTTAAAATATAGCGAATCCCATAACAGGAACCACATAAAAAGAAATTTCAAAGTTTACACAAAGTTTAGGAAAGTTAATTAATCTTTTTACTTTTTTTAATTTACATCAAAATCTTCAAATTTTTTGCCAGAGATTTTAGAAAATTTTTCAGTACGCAGTTTTATAGGTCAATCAATCTTAGCATGATAAAGTGCAAGTTAGAAATACCTCAAAATTCCCCTGAATTTTTAGAATGTTTTTTTGTCAAGGGTATTTTTTCCATACAAAATTAATTTTTCTTTATGCGTTGTATGGAAGAAATCACTCAACACCCGTGATGAAAAAAATTCTGAAAATTCAGGAAAGTTTTTGAACGAGTTCTTATTTGCACAAAACTGCATACTCAAAAGTTTTCGAGAAATTCTGCCAAAAAACTTGAAGATTCTGATGACCATTTTTCAAAGTTCAATTAATTTTTCTGAACTTTGTGTAAACCTTGAAATATCTTCTTATGTGGTTCATGTTATGGGATTCGCTATATTTTAAGTGAAAATCATTAAAATCACAGCTTCTTCTTATTTCGTCGAACGATATCCATTTTATTAATTGATATTAGAGGAAAAATTACAATGTTATGCACAGCGATGGTATGGGATGACATGTTTCGAAGTGCCCAGCTTCTCATCAGACCCCTTCTCGGACACTGAAATACGAACCCAAGTGTCTGCACCAAATTTTAATTTCACTACAAATATATCGCGCCCTAAACGCAATTTGGTCGTAACCAACAAAATTTTCAAAATCCGTATTTTGACAGATATCGATAACTCTTCTTGTTTTAAACCATCTCACAAAAGATCACAACTGTAATATGTACCATTACAAAAATAAAGCAAGGGCATTTATGATGTAAGTAACATTTTCCTTAGAACTTTCCATATTTGTAAACTAAAAAGCTTTCTCCTGTAAAATTTTATTTTTGTTGGTTACGTCAAAAAACTGGCTGTTAGAGCTCGATCTTGTCAAAAAGACAAACTATTTACGATTAATTTTCTCAGTTCGAAAGCTAAAATGAGATCAGTCCAAAAAAAAATCTGTACCAGCAATGATAGGCCTCTAAAAATAACATCAATATTACTTTAAAAAAAAAAAAACATTTTTTTTTGTCCAGTCTAATGTCGGTATAAAATTTGTTCGACTACTAAAAGCTGAATTAAATAATATTTCAACTCATCTTTGTCTTTTTGGCAGTTTTGTTTATTATTAATTTTATTTGTAAAATTTATTATATCAAGTTCGGGCGGTGCCACGCCCCTTTTTTTTTATTTTACTAAATTTGGTGATTACAAATGTATTTAATAAATAATAATTTTGTTGTTGTTTCCAATATATTCGATACACGAAAAGTGGGTGTAACTTTCATGTTATTTTTTTAAAAAGGATGGGAGCTGAGAGCAAATGAACCTGCGTACCAAATTTCAGTAAAATAGTTAAAAAATTTAATAGAGTTATCGTGTTCACAGACGGACGGACAGATATAGCTTAGTGAGTTTATTTTCTCTGCTGAACACTTTGATATGTATAAGTCAGTAGCCGATTTTTTTTGTAAGCGACTTATGAATAAAATAAAATAAATTAATTTTTTGTCAAAATTTGAAATTTTCTTTAAAAATCAAATTTAACTTTGTCAGTGGTAAGATAACGACCAAAACTGTGTGCTGTTATAGAAAAATTTTCATCTAGCAGCGAAATGACGAATAAAATCGCGCCACATCTAACTCGACTTGTGTATGCGATTGCGACTTACCGTTACGCTTAGCGAACTAAAATACAAAACCCGACTAGCTATATAAAGGCCTTATGAATTTTGATTTTGACATATTCGTGGTAAAATTTATCAAGGCTAAGGAAATATTTTTTGCTGCATTTTTTTTTTTTTAATTTAAGTCAAGGTATTTTTTTATCATATTTTTATTTATTTTTTTATGACTGATGTGCAATTGTTCTAAATAGAAGTGAAACCGTAATCATAAATTGAGAAAGTTGCTAAAATATTGAGACGAGCCCCACCTAGTGACAAATATTTTTCTCTCTACCAGTCATGTACTATGTTTAAATCAGACTTGTTAAATTTGATTAGTAATTAGTAATCAATCAATTAGACGCCTTTTTTAATTGGTAATGATTATTTTAATTGTTTTTCGAGAAAAGGCAATTACTAATTGATTACGATTAGAAAAAATCAAAAAAAAATTTAAAATATTTAAAAAAAAAAAATTGTTTTGATTTTTCTTTTTTTGATTATTTTTGATTTTCTTTTTTAGTATTGTTTTAGAAATAATAATCCAAAAAAATTAAAAAAAAAGTTGATGACTTTTTGTTTTTCTTTTTTTATTATTTGTGATTATTTCTACAACAATACTGAAAAAAAATCAAAAATAATCACACAAAACAATTTAAAAAAAATCAAATATAGTCAACAGTAATCAAAACAACTTTCTAAGATTTTTTCAGTAATCGTAAAAAATCATGATCTTTTTTATTTTTTTATTTATTTGTTGTGGGTAAGTGGATTCTCCAAAAAAAAAATTTATCTAACGTAATCATTACTATTAGTAAGCATTATTTAACAGGTCTGCTTTAAGTGTGAGATAATACGAATTTTCCTAGTTTGCGACTCCGCCAACCAGCGGATGTATTTGCCCATTATAATAAACTAGCTTATAGCCGTGGTTTCACCCCACATTTCTATAAAAAATATTCCAGTTGTATGGGAGGTGCTACCCCCCTTTTTCGTTATCCCCAGGTTTCATGCAGGTGTTAGGGATTAATCTCATAAAACCCCTAACCAAATTTCAGTGGTGTAACCGAAATTCTTCCAGAGATATGGACTATGAAAAATTCCGTTTGTATGGGAGGTGTCACGCCCCCTATATATATCGAAATATTTTTTATCCCATGACCATCCCTGGAAGATATCCAGTGCGTGTTTCAAATTTGGATACATACATAATTAAAACAAACTTACTAATAAATTGATCTCAAGATTAACGATTATCATGCTACCATTAGAAGTATGACAAATTTGATAAAAACACTTTTTGAACAAATATTATCGTAGATTAAAATTGTTCAATAAGCCATAAAGAAAACTAAATCGTAAAAAAAAAATTAAATTCACATCGAATAAATAAATTTAATATTCACCAATAGCAACCAATAGTCCCGCCTTCACGCTCAAAAAGTAGCTAACCACAAATGACATGTTCACATCACCACAATAACAAATGTTCAGCAAAAAAAAAACTATTAAAATGTCAATGCTGCTTGTTAAGCTATCATTTATTTCGAATTTATATGCAGACAAGCATACATACATACATATTTAGACATTGAGTTTACACATTCATCTCACTTTCAGTGACTATTTATTCATTCATGAAAAATTGAAGAAACATTGATGAACGAAAATGCAAAAGAAATGAAACTATAGAAATAATAATAAGAGAATTAGCATAAATTATATGTCTACATGAAAAAATTTCTAAATGGCAACATGGGACAATGAAATTAAATTATGATTTAACAAGGAAAAAATGTGAAATATGTGGAAGGCGAAAATTGTAAGTTTTTCGATTTGCCATGCTTCATATAAAACGATAAGCTTCAAAATTTCGGCATAAACCTTTGAGAAGCTATGGCTAAGGATTCGCGTTAAGCCGAATATTATATAAATACCCAACAAGCATTTCTGTAAATGTTTTTCAAAATAATTTTAAGTAAACTTGCTACAATAAGCGATATGAAAGCTTTTTCAGTTTTCTTTTTTTGCAAGTTTAAAGTAAACTTTTTATAAACTTCAAGAAAGAACTGTTATAAATTTTTTCACTTTATTTTATTGTAATAGCTTAATGAAATATTGTTTGAATAAAGTTTCAAAAAAAAAACAATTATAAAAAGCTTTCTTTACAAATTTTTTATAGACTTCTAATACAAAGCTTTTAAACAACATGTCATTTTGATTATAAAACTCTTATTTACAAACGTTTTGTAAACGCAAAATCAGTATTTTGTAAGCTTAGTATTTATTTCGGAAAGCTTTTTAAAGTTTTTTTTTTTTTAAGTTTAGTATGCTTGTTGGGTAGTAGGTGCCACGCCCACTTTCAAAACTTTTGCTTAATCACTTTCTTCGTGCTTAACACTTTGATATGCATACATACTATGTACAGTGCTTCGTTTGTAAATTTTATATAAACATTTTTTAATTTCTTTCATAAAACATCTTTTAAATCAGCATTTCCAAGCTTATGAAAAAACTCTAAAAATTTCTAAAAAAAATTTCAAGTCAGAATTTTAAATTTTTGGCAAGAATTTTAAAATGATTTCTCAGCATTAAGTTTTATAGTCTATTAAATTTTATTCTATTAATTTTAAAGTGCAAGTCTCAAAACTCTTAAAATTTTTTTGGATTTTTGACAATTTCGTTTCTACTTGTTATTTTTTATTTTCTTCTATACAAATTGCATAACTATGACAAGCCACTCATCAGCTAAAATCATTACAAGTGCAGCGGCTTAATTCTGGATGAAAGCAGCAACAACATTTTTCTTTTTTTTATGCTATATTGACATTAAACTGGTTTTTGGTTTGCATTCTATTTGACCCTCAATTTCTAATATGAAAAATGTTGCGTATACGCCATGGCATTCATATACCGCATGCACGCGCGTTTTGCATTTTAGTCGACCAACGTCCTAGCTTTGTCTAGGCTTATTACAATCAAACAAAAAAGTCGAGTTTTGCAAAATGAAAACAACTGCGTTCGAGATATACGAGCACATACCAAATGCGTGAGCACATTATTTATTTGAGTCCACAACTGAAGCTTTTGTTTACTTGAATATTTGCGTTGTGAGCTTACTGCAATCCTATTGTTTGCAGTGTTTTTTTTTTCATATTTGTTTTATGTGCTGTTTCTAGTTCGTTTAGTTTGCATTGTTGCCATGAACTATCGTTTCTGCCGCGTGGAAAATACCGAAGAAGTGTATGCTTGTATGTACGAGTATAATGCAGGTACAAATGCTATCTCTCCCGTGCATCGCGCAGTAGTCGCTGTCAGCGGAAGTACGATACTCGTTATTGTTATTGTTACTTGTCGTGATTAGTTTTCAGTAGCAGATTGTCAATGTAAGCCAGCGATAGTATAGGTTTATATCTTCATATCAAACCAAAAGACTTGTTATGACTTGTCATATCCAATAGAAATTTCAACCAAAAAATTTTATTTTATTTAATTTTTAGCTATTACTTTCTTGACCTTCTTTCCCTTCTTTTCCATGCAGTTCCTTTACTTTAATATGTTTTTATTTCATTTGCTTTTAACAGTCTTTAATTTATTTTATTGTATATATAAAATTGTTGTTGTTGTCTTTTATCCAACATTATTGTTCGCTTTTCTTGCTGATCTTTTCCTTTCCCTTCCTTATTTTTTTCCCTTCCTTTTCTTTTTTCCTTTCCTTTCATTTTCTTTCCTTTCCTCCCCGTTATCATAGTTTTTTTAATTAATTTAATTTCATTTAATTTAACTTATTTTATTTTTTTTTTTTTTTTTTTTTATTTTTTTTTTTATTTTATCTTTACACCTTTCATGAACATGAAATGGTATATTAACTTTGGTCCGATGTTTGTAACGTTTAGAAATATAACAGATAGACAGACCATTAAGTATACCAAATTGATCAGGACGATGAACTGAGTTGATACAGCCATGTTCGTCTGTCCGTCCATCTGTCCGTCCGTCCGTCTGTTTGAACGCAAACTATTCCCTCAATTTTTGAGATATCTCGCTGAAATTTGGCACACGGATGTATTTTTGTATTATATTAGACATTTGTCGGATCCGGTATAATCGGGTCACTATAGCATATATCTCCCATACAACCGATCGTTCAAATAAGAGGATTATGACCATTTCTCCCTCATTTTTAAAGATTAAAACTTGAAACTTGGTGAGATATTTTCTTATGGATAGCAAAAGATTTCGTAAAAAAATCACCAAGATCGGAGCTATATATAGTATATATCCCATACAACCGATCGTTCAAACAAGAGGACTATGGCCATTTATCCCTCATTTTTAAAGATTAAAACTTGAAACTTGGTGAGATATTTTCTTATGGATAGCAAAAGATTTCGTAAAAAAACACCAAGATCGGAGCTATATATAGTATATATCCCATATAACCGATCGTTCAAATAAGAGGATTATGGCCATTTATCCCTCATTTTGGAAGATTAGAACTTGAAACTTGGTGAGATATTTTCTTATGGATAGCAAAAGATTTCGTAAAAAAATCACCAAGATCGGAGCTATATATAGTATATATCCCATATAACCGATCGTTCAAATAAGAGGACTATGGCCATTTATCCCTCATTTTTAAAGATTAAAACTTGAAACTTGGTGAGATATTTTCTTATGGATAGCAAAAGATTTCGTAAAAAAATCACCAAGATCGGAGCTATATATAGTATATATCCCATATAACCGATCGTTCAAATAACAGGATTATGGCCATTTATCCCTCATTTTGGAAGATTAAAACTTGAAACTTGGTGAGATATTTTCTTATGGATAGCAAAAGATTTCGTAAAAAAATCACCAAGATCGGAGCTATATATAGTATATATCCCATACAACCGATCGTTCAAATAAGAGGACTATGGCCATTTATCCCTCATTTTTAAAGATTAAAACTTGAAACTTGGTGAGATATTTTCTTATGGATAGCAAAAGATTTCGTAAAAAAATCACCAAGATCGGAGCTATATATAGTATATATCCCATATAACCGATCGTTCAAATAAGAGGATTATGGCAATTTATCCCTCATTTTTAAAGATTAAAACTTGAAACTTGGTGAGATATTTTCTTATGGATAGCAAAAGATTTTGTAAAAAAATCACCAAGATCGGAGCTATATATAGTATATATCCCATACAACCGATCGTTCAAATAAGAGGAGTATGGCCATTTATCCCTCATTTTGGAAGATTAAAACTTGAAACTTGGTGAGATATTTTCTTATGGATAGCAAAAGATTTCGTAAAAAAATCACCAAGATCGGAGCTATATATAGTATATATCCCATACAACCGATCGTTCAAATAAGAGGATTATGGCCATTTAACCCTCATTTTGGAAGATTAAAACTTGAAACTTGGTGAGATATTTTCTTATGGATAGCAAAAGATGTCGTAAAAAAATCACCAAGATCGGAGCTATATATAGTATATATCCCATGCAACCGATCGTTCAAATAAGAGGATTATGGCCATTTATCCCTCATTTTGGAAGATTAAAACTTGAAACTTGGTGAGATATTTTCTTATGGATAGCAAAAGATTTCGTAAAAAAGTCCGCAAGGTCGGAGCTATATATGTATAGTATATATCCCATACAACTGATCGTTCAAATAAGAGGATTATGGCCATTTCTCCCTCATTTTAAAAGATTAAAACTTGAAACTTGGTGAGATATTTTCTTATGGATAGTAAAAGATTTCGTAAAAAAGTCAGCAAGATCGGGGCTATATATAGTATATATTCCATACAACCGATCGTTCAGATAAGAGGATTATGGCAACTTCCCTTAAACAAATAAAGCTTATTATAACAGAAAATTAAATGTATTGCTGACAAAGTTTTAGAGAACTTTAAACAATGCGTATTTAAGTTTGCACGTATTCATGAAAGGTATAAAGCCTTCGGCACAGCCGAAGACAGCGCCGTCCTTACTTGTTTTATTTTAAGTTATTTTATTTTTTTTTTTTTTTTTTAGTTTTTTATATTTTTTTTATGTTTTCTATTTTTTATTTAACTTTTTTTTTCTATTCTTTTCATTTTATTTTTTAATTTTTTTTCTATTTTTTTTAATTTTTTTTTTTATTTCACTTATTTTTTTTTTATTTCATTTATTTTTTTTTTATTTCGATTATTTTTATTTTATTTTTTTTTTTTATTTTATTTATTTATTTTTTTGAATTTTTTTTTTATTTTACTTTATGTTCTTTTATTTATTTTATGTTATATTAGTTAATTTTTTTGCATCTTTTTCCATAAGTATAACCACAGAGATTACAAAAACAAAACAAATTAACCACCTTTTCGAGTATTCTGAGCTAAAATAAATTTAACATTAATCATCTTTTTTTTTTTTGGTTTTTTTTTTTCTTCGGAAACTGTGTACCTTTTTCATTATCTTTTAAAAGAAAATGAGGTTAGTTCCAAAGCTCATAACTCAAGAACGCCTGCACCGATTTGGATGGTTGACACTAATTTAGATTGTTCTCTGTCCAGAATAGGACAATACCCAATAAAATTTCCGAAAAATTCATGAAAAAAAAAATTTTTTTCCCATACATTTTGCATGGTGCGAATTTATATCTGGGCAGGACAAAGTCTGCCGGTCCCTCTAGTTTATAATAAACGCAATTACCTTCATCTTTTGATGATTGATATTAATTATCGTGTTTAGGCACGATTACCGAATAATAGCAATCCGCAAAAGCAGAGCGTCACGTACATATGAACAAAACAGTCAAACAAGATTTCTATATACTTACAATTAAGATATGCATAGAGCCTATAACAACAACAATGCACAGACAGAAACGCGGTTACAAGCAGCGGCAGAGGCACGGTTACAGGCAGCGACGCTTTTTAAGTTAGAGAAACGTTCTCAAACCGCTCCGCGCCAATTTCGGAACTTCGGGGCTTCGCAGTTTCAGTTGTAACAAGTTTTACGTTGGGGTTTTATTGCTATTCCTGATGCAAATATTTATCAGCTGTCTACAGAGTAAGTGGGTAATAATTTTAGGAATACTTAATGTTTTGTTTCACAAATATTCTCTTTCGGGACTATTTTCTGGACTACTTGATTGCGTGTTAGAATGTTGGATAATATGCTTGCCTTCCCTGCTGAAGGGGTGCCAGCTACGATTCGGGAGAGATTAAGTGAACAACTAAACTACTTCGGAACAGTTTCTTTGAAAGCTACTTTGCATCCCCACTACCTGGAATCGAGCGGCAAACTCAAGACAGTGACTCGAAATGAATCGAAATTCGTTGTAACGTATCCCTCTTGCCAAGAAATGTAATATAAATTTTTTCGATTTTGAGTCAATTGATTCATGGTCTATGTTATATCCAAATCCTAATGATCGTGCATGGCCGTAATTTTGGAAAAGTTAATTGATTGGTCAAAAGTGGTGAAGTTTTCAACCTGATTTCTCAAAATTTGACTAGGGCGCTTTCATATTTCCGGCAACAAGGCGAGCTTTCATTTGATTAGATGCGTAGTAGGAGCCGTGTTGGTCATTCATTGCCTAATATACATACTCGTACATATTTCCAAGGCAGCATATTTCCAGTGATCACATGATATTAAGATTTTAAAAACAAGAGATCACATCATCATATCTTGTCCACATATGAGTAGAGGCGACATATCACACTGACTCGAAATATTAAAGATCGCGTCATTTTAATTTTCGTTTATTGAAACAAGTTTGCGATTTGGTTATTTATGTTGAGTAAAAGTTCAAAAAATATTTGAAGCACATTTTCAAAGGGCATGTATGTAATGTATAATATCACCTTCAAACAAGTCACATGCAAGTCACCTCTGCGAGAAATTTCTGTTAATTACCCATTAAGTTGGTAAAAGAAATAACGTTGATACAACAACCAATATTACAAAACGCCACTTCTTTTAAAGCACCCTTAATTCGACAGGTGTCATCCGTGAAGTTTTCCAACCATGTCAGCTTGAAATATTATATTTTTTCAGATTTTCCAAAAGGCAGTTTTTTATCATCCTTGACATATTATTGATTTAATCTGCTTAGGTTTTTGGGTACACGCAATCAATTATGTAAATGCGCTGTGATATTTAAATTGATTGCATTAAAAGGAAATTTCATATTCATCCATAATGTGAACTGCAAATCATATACCATAAACAAACACACATGCATATAATTGCCACTCAATCCATCACATAGCATGCAAGTCATTGCCCTCTAATGGCAAAAAGAAAATGCAAAATTGAAAAAGTTGTAAACGCAAATGTCGAACATACATTTTTAAATTGTTTAATAAAATTTTCTAAATTCCTAACAACGGAAATATAATAGCAAAAGAAAAAAGGAAGCAAAAAAGTGGATAGTAAAAATTTAATTATTGCATGAGTGTGCGAAATTTGACAGCTGCATGCCCTCAATGACCTCAGAGAAAAAAACTATATATACAGATGTAAAACTTAATGGCATACAGGCGGGTTCGCGCGCCAATCGCGTTAAAAGTATTAAAAAAAAAAATTGATAAAAAACTCAATAGAAACAAATAAGTAGTGATCCTAACACGAAACATACTCCAAAATTTCAAAACTATACCATTCCTCTTAGCTATCAGCAACGGCGCTGAGTTAGAAAATCAACAAAAAAAGAAAAAAAAAAATAACAAAATTAAAATAAAACAAAAAATATTATATAAAAAAAGAGCCTATTTTTCTGGAGCGGTCCAGTTCAATGACTTTACGTTAAAAGTAGAATGTGTAAAAATGTGATCCATATGTAGCCAAAAGCATTATTTCGTTTGTGTGTACTTGTTTATGCACAACTAATGCTGAAACTTTAAAAATTTGGACAAAAAAAAAGAATAATGTGGCTATTTTCGCGCTTCTAAAATATAGAACACCATTACTTTGCGGTACATGAGCAATTACGGAAAACACTTGAAAATGCAAATAAATGAGGAGAAACATAACATGGAAATATACAGACAATCGCATAAAAAGTGGTACGAGAGAATTGTTTAAATAAAAAATATACAGATTTATTTTTTTTATTAATTAATCAAATATATTATTTGAAGCTTTTCTTTTTTTTTTTTGAATAACTGATTTCTTTAATATTTCTATCGCTTTGTTTAACTTTTATTAATTTTTAAAAACAAATTAAAAAACGGTTTATGTAAAAAAAAAATTTATTACAAAAATTTCAATTTGAGCCTTATTTTTATCAATTTTTTTTATTCTTTTATTTAGTTGGTTGTTTAATATTTATTGTATTAAATTTTTTTGATATCTTTTTTACGTGTTATCTATATTAAATGGGTAACTTTATGTTTTTTATTTTATTTTTTTATTTTCTTTATCAGTATTTTTCTGTTCTTTTTCTTTATTCATCTTATATTCTGAGTTTATTATTTCAATTAAATTTTAGTTTAGTTTTTTTATTTTTAAATTTTTTTTTAATAATAAAGTTTTTCTAAAGGTTCCCTATTTTTTTAAGTGTTTTATTTTTGTTGTTTTTCTTCATTCTGCTTTTTTTTAGAATATTTTAAAAAAAAGTTTATTTTATTGTTTTTTAAACAAATTTTTCTTATTTTTTCCATTTTTTTTATATTCTTTAAATTTTTTTTTGTTAAATCTTTTGTTTTTGTGTATTTTTTTTTTTTTGTTTGTGAATTTTTTCATTAATTTTTGTTTTTTTTTAATTTAAATTTTTTTTTTAATTTTAATTTCTTTTTTAATTCAAATCTTTTTTAATTTAATTTTTTTTTAATCAAAAATTTTTTTTAATTCTAATTTTTTTTAAATCAAATTTTTTTTAAATTTTTTTTTTTAATTAAAATTTTTTTTACTTTTAATTTTTTTTTAAATTTAATTTTTTTTTTTAATTTAATTTTTTTTTTTAATTTTAATTTTTTTTAATTTTAATTTTTTTTTTTAACTTTTTTATTTGTTTTCCCTCTTTTTATATGTTTGAATATTTTTTTATTTTTCTTTAATTCTGTTTTAATTTTTTTTTTTTAAGAAATTTTTCTTTTTGAAATTTTCATCCTCAAAATAGTCTTATTTTCTTATTTTTTATAACTTTCCCTTTTTAATTCCTTTTGAATCATTTTAAGTTTTGTTATTCCTCATCCTTTACACTTTCTGACTTTTTTGTTGTATTTATTTGAAGCAAATTTTCTTTTCAATTTAAGTTTTTTTCTTCTAATTTAATTTTTTCACGTCTTTTGCTTACGTTTTTTCAATTTTTTTATTTAAAATTTTTTTTTAATTTTCTTATTTTTTATAATTTTTTTTTAATTCCTGTTAAATTTTTTTAAATGTTCATTTTGTTTTTCCTCATTCTCTCTATTTTTTGACTTTTTTATGTATTTATATTTCTTCTCTAATTTAATTTTTTCAAGTCTGTTTTGTAGGTTTTTTTTATTTTTTTTTTTATTTATTTTTTGTTAAATTAAATCTCATCTTTTGTTTTTACTCATTCTCTTTGCTGTCTGAATTTTGATTTTATTTTTTTAAGCAAAATTTTCCTTCTTCTAATTTTATTTCTTAAACTTCCTTTTGTATTTTCTTTTATTTTTTTAATTTTCTTATCCTTTATAATTTCCTTTTTTTAATTCCTATTTAATTATTTTAATTTTTCCTTTCTCATTCATTCTATTTTCTGCTTTTTTTGTTGTATTTATTTTTGACAAATTTTCTTTTTCATTTAATTTTTCTTCTTCTAATTTTATTTTTTCAAGTCTTTTTGTGTAGGTTTTTTCAATATTTTTTTCATTTAAACATTTTTTTTCTATTTTTTTTTTCTTGGTTTTTTTATTAGAATTTTTTTTTTCAATTAAATTTTATGTTTTATTTTTTCCCATTCTCTTTACATTCTGAATTTTAATTATATTTTTTTAATCAAATTTTTTCTTTTTCTACTTTAATTTTTTTAACTGTTTTTTGTAATTTTATTTTTTTTTCACTTTGAACCATATTACCTATAAACTACTGTACAAGGGCACACACACACATGTGCTTGCAGGAGCGTATCATCATCAGTCAGCATGGCAATTTGGTCAAACAATTAAGCGGCACTTTGCCACTTGGGTATCCGTCTGTCCATATCATCTAGTCGCTGATAAGTCTGCTCGTTTGCACTCAAATAGCCATACATACACAAACATACAAAGGCGAATACATGTATGTATGCCTGTATAACGCGAAAAAGCGTTAATTTTCTGCGATGTTGTTATTCTTTTGGTTTGCTCACATTTTGGAAGTTTTTTTAGACACTTAAAATTTTTATGAATTTGCGCGTGTTTGATTTAGAAAATGAGCAACAACTTCCTCTTTTAAAAATAATAAAAAAAATAATCGATAGCGATCTTAAAGATGTTTAAGTATCATAGGGTCATATTCGTGGGCAGTGGTGTTTTGTGTGGGCTAGAATTACAATGAATTGTTTCTAATATCGTGTGCCAAAAGACCCGGCCGACTCGCTTGACGTCACTAATGGAAAAACGCTAATTATTATGCTTGATGCTTAAAACGTGTTTGGTCTCCCATTTATGTTTATGAAGAGCTTAATAAATTTGTAGCTAGGCAGTCGCAAGTAAATAAAATAAATAAGGAAGGCACTTTTTCCTTATTGTCAACTCATTCTGGTAATTTTTACCAAACCCATTTCTCTCGATGTTAGAAAATAGACCACGCTCATTTCAAAAGTTTATACCCTTCACACTTTTTCTAAAAATGTCTCTTTGGAAGTAATAAAGAAATGCTTTTATTGCCGCCTAACCCAGCAAAACACAGTCAAAACCGAGGGGAAAAAGTTGAAAGTTGTAGCTTTACATTAGAACTCTAATGAAGTTCTCTGATGCATCTTTCATCGAAAATCAGGTTAGAGAACTGCGCTATAAGAGTTGATTAGAAAAACACTAGAAATAAGTGCACATTAGAAGTCAATTACAATGTCACGTTAGAATTCGATTAGATAATTCTCGACAGTTTCTCAAACCTTTCTCTAACCTTCAACCTTAAAGAAATATATTAGAATTAGAGTCGTTTTCTTATCGTGCTCTAACCGGAAATCTCCTTTTAAATATCTTTTATATGAAAGTAGGCGTGGTCACCAGCCAATTGCGTCCATTTTTCTTCGAAATATTCCTTGTCATAAGCGTACTCTGTGGCCCTATTTTTCTTATCTTAAACGCCTCTTTATGTATGATTAAAATAATTAATTAAATTGGCCAAACCAAAAGTAGGCGTTGCCACACATTTTCAAATATATTTAAGCAAAAAATTTTGTTAATTGTTCAATTTATAGCATTTTGTATAATATTTTAACTAAATTTTTTCTATTGCTGCTGTGTGTATGTATATTCTAGATGTGAAATGGGATCATAATAAACGAAATTGTTTAGACATCAACAACATCCCCCCTAGTGACAAATCCCTGTTCCTTGTTTCTTTGCATTGTATTCTGAGAAATTTTTCAAATTAAACTATTAACGTGTCAATGCTTCTTCTTAAAGCCGTAATTCGATTCGAATTCTTATGCAGGTATACTCCCCTGTAGGAAATTCGGGAGTCGAGTACTAACTGAGTTCCCAGCTGGGTCGTGCATACATGCATATGTAGGAATGTTGCCAAGTTTTTTGATTTCAACAGTTTCGGCATTTTCGGGATGAGTCCCTGGATTTGGGTATTCGATATTCTCTGACAGTTCAAGTTGAAGGAATTGAAGCAATTTTTTAGAAATAATCTGACTAAAATGTATAACAAATACTTGGATTTTTATGTTTTTTTTTTATTCAAAATGAAGGAAAATCGAATAGGTAGTCAATCTGTTTATTTATTTTAATTTTTTTGTGAATATTTTTAGCGAATGATTAAATTGTTAAAGGATTTTGTTATGTAATTTTTTAAAATGGATTATCAATTTAAAATGAAAAGATATTACATTTAAATACGGTTTTGCGATTCCGTGGTGTTTTCAGTTGACAGAGCGGAGAAACATTGACGAGCTAAATTGGGCGGACAAAAATTTTAGAGGGTTGAGCGCCCTATGAAGAAGATGAAGAAATTAAAATGCAAAAAAAAAAATATTGAATAACTTAATGGAAAAATTTCCTGTGTGCGTTAGTTGCTAGCAAGAGTATTGGGTCTTTCCATGTCAAATCATCACATAGTTGGAATGGATCCCTTCCGATTTGAATACAATTTAGTGAAAAGATTCCTTTTATCATAAAAAGAAGTTCTGCTAGAAAAAAAAATTGTTTAATAAAAAAAAATTTTAACAAAAAAAAAAGTTGTAAAAAAAAAAATTTTTTTTAAAAATTTTTAATTAAAAAGTTATGCAATTTCAAAATTTCACTTTTATTCCTTTTTCTTGTTTTGTAAAGTTTATTTTTTCAATATATCGGAAACTACTAAAGTTACATTCCACAAAAAAAAATGTATACCAGTGATCAAGATTGAGTAATTTTGTGTTTAACTGATTGAACTCGACTAAAGAGTTAAGAAATTAAAAAAAAAAAATATTTCGAAAATATGCAAAAATTCGTATTTTTGAAAAAAAAAATATCAAAAATTTAGTTTTTTCAACAGTTATACAATTTCTAAATTTCACTTTTATTCTTTTCCCCTGTTTGGTAAAGTTTGTTTTTTCAATATTTCGGAAACTTGTGAAGTTAGATTCCACTTCCAAAACAAAAATTTTTTTAGTGATTAAAATTAAATAATTTTGTGATTGAACTCGACTAAAAAGTTAAAAAAAAAAAAATTTCGAGAAAATTCCAAAATTTATATTTTTGAAAATTAAAAAAAGCCTTCTCAAAATTTCAGAATATCTTTAGATATTAATGTGGAACTTCAATTTTTTCGACTTTGAAAAATCCAAAAAAATTTCTAAAATTAAAAATTATTAAATTTTCTTCAAATTATTTTTTAATACCTTTAAGTATTCCCTTTGAAAGCGCCAGAGTGAATTTTTTTAACTTTAGTAGTTTCCGAAACATTGAAAAATTATACTTTGCAGGAAAAGAGTGAAATTTCATAACTTTTATAATAAAAATTGTATTTTCTTCACCAAATTTTTTTCAAACAAATATTGAAATAATTTTCACATATTAAGTTTATTGTAACATATTTCGCATCTTGAAAATCGAGTGATAGTAAGAAAGAAATCTCAGCACTTTCGGCACCTTAAAAAAAATTTACACATTCAGCTCACTGTCATTGCATATTTATCTATTCATTCATGCAAAAGTTAAGAAATATTTATGCACGAAAATGCAAAGAAATACAATGGAAATAAAAATAATAGAATTGGCATAAATTACACTGTGTAACAAATAAAATATAGAAAACTTCTCTCTAAGTTCGCACATAGACGGCTGAATTTGGTCGAAGAACGTCCTATATCACATTTTTTTAAGAATACCCTGTGTCAACTGAAAATGTACTAAATTTTCGTTAAAATTGAGCGTTTCTGAAAAAGGGAGTTAAAACTATTTATTGATCTACCACCCAGCCGACGATGGTCTGTTAAAGACCTTACCATGCATACAAATACTGCACACTCAAATTTTCGATTGCACCCTCATAATTTTAAGTTTCGGGTCAGGAACCCCATTTTCATATGTCACGGCTTATATATATATACTCTTTATCTTTATCTATAACTCTTTTTTTGTTTGTCCTAACGACAAGATTTTCATGTAGTTGAAAAACTAGTTTCCTTTTTGCTAGAATAAGAGTCTTATGTATATTGATAAGTTCCAGAGAAATCGCAAAAATATCATTGAAAATTGTGTCATGTTTAATGATAGGTTTCTTTATAAATTCTGGCCACTTGTTTAATCTGTAATCAAAATTTAAATATTCTTTATAATCACAGTTACGTTGGTTATGTTTTTCCGAAACAGAATTCATTTATTTTGTAAATTGTAAAATTTATGCAACAATTTTTTAAAATTTTGAATTTTCACGTTATTTTTTGACATATTAGAGACTCTAAAAATGAAAAAAAATAAAATTTCGCAAGCCGTACTCGGGAAAACATAGCGTTATGTTCACTGATTAATTCAATATAAAAAATTTCGAAATTGGGGCAATACTTTTATGAAAAGTCTTACTCGGCAGCTGAAAAAACCCTACTTTCGGGAAAACGCGTTTAAAGATAAATAACGGTGATTGCAGTACATTACGGAGCCCAGGAGCATGCCAAGGAATGTGATTTAAAAGAAATCCTCTCTGTGTGGCTTATTCTAGGGTACATATAGATTAAAATTTAATTTAAAAAAATCGATTTTTTGAAACCGCGAGAGTAGAGGACCCCCTTAAGTATATACAATCTACGCTCCTAGAATATATGCTAATTATAGTCGTTTTGAAATCTAAAATAGTAAAATCGGCCTAGTACATTGGCTATTTTGCTCTTACGAAAATTAGATTTTTAACTTTACATACAGTGGCTCACGTCGAAATGAGCCAATTTGTTCTTATTATATATTACAAAAACTTCTTCAGCTAAAATTTGTTTTACAATTTCATATAAACTTATGAAAGTTCTTTCACAGAAATCTTTTGAATCTGTGTCCAAGCTTAGGCGAAAATTCCAAAAAAAAAGCGAGGTCAGAGTTTTAAAATCTGAGGCAAGAATTTCAAAATGACTTCTTAGCAGTTTTGTAGCCTATTAAATTCTAGTCTCACCAACAAGACTCTTAAGAATGTAGGAGATTTTTTGCAATTTTTTTTTGGAGTAGATCGACACTTTTTGTTGATTCAACGGGGAAAAAAATTGTAGCAAGGTATTGAATAGAATTTTTATAAATGCAACAGAATAAGGCAGGGTTTGGATGATTTCGGAATGGTTTTCAGTACTTTCAGGACTATTTTCGGGACGATCTTGGAACTTTTTCGGGGTTGTGTCAAAAATGTTTTCGGGACTTTTTTGGAATCAATTCGAGACCTTTTCGGTATCATTACAGGATCATTTCGCTTTTGTTTTGGCGGATTTTTCGGGACCATTTTCAAAACTATGAAGGGTTTATTTTAGGATCATTTCGGTACTATTTTCGCGACTTTTTCGCGGTTCTTTTTGGGGCTTTTTAAGGATTTGTCGGCATCATTTCAGTATAATTTCGGGAGTGTTTTCGGGATCATTTTTCTGTCTTTTTCGAGATAAATTCTAGATTAGATTGAATATCACTATTTTGGGATCATTTGAAACGGTTTCTGGTAATTTTTCAGGACCATTTGGGGGATATTTCGGAATCATCTCAGGATCAGGTAGCACAAATCGGCAAATGAACAGGAGAATGACCTTCAAATGGGTTGTTAACAAAGAGCCGGAGCTATTCTGTGTCATCTTCAGCTCATATATTTCACACTTCACTTCCTTGACAGCAGAAGAGAAATTCCACACACTCATCTCTAATATCCAATAATTTTTTTTTACACAAACTGTATTTATCACACCATCTATTTCTTAAAAGTGCAAAAGTTGTTATTCGACTAATCGATTAACATGATAATCGCTGGTAAACAAAAGCCGTGACATCCAGAGAAAAATGGCAGCAAAAGTAAATCCCTAACCTTATCTTATAGCTTTAGACGAGCTATTCTTGTATATTTGTATATCCAGACTATCTCGAAAATCGCTCAACCGATTTGGATGAGATTTGGTATGTGCATAGTTCACTACATTCTAAGAACGTTTATCTAAGTGTTGCCACATAGGAAGTTTTTACGGGGTTGCCACCTATCTGAATTTTTTTATAAAATGAACAAACCAATACCAAACCAATCAAACGAAAGGTATTTTTCTGCGTATTAAAAAAAACATTTCAAAGTAGGGTTGCCTCTTATAGTTGCCATCTAAATCAGAGACGTGCTCGGAAAATGCTATGAAAGGAAGTGTTGGTTAGCACTAACCGATAAATATACCTATGTGACCCTTTTCTTTCACGATTATTTGATAACAATCGACAGCCTCTATCCATACAATTCAGCAAAAAATCTTGCAAAGGCTTGTCGAAAATATGGGGAAATTTTTTTTTTGAGCAGTAATAATTATATGTATACAAATTTTGTTACCAATCAAAAAAAATATTAAACATCTTTCTATTATCAAGATATGTTTTTAAAATCGCTTTTTTAAAAGCTCCACTGCTAGTAAGTAAAATTTGCAATACAAACAACCAGAATATCTTTACTGATGAGTATCTAAAGCAAACTAAATTGTATGGGCACCTATGAAAATGCCGCGCAAAACTCGGTCGCCCAGGTACTATGCATTGACATCGAGAAAATGAAAATATCTAAAATCTATTTGAGCAAGCTGCAATTTAACAAAGGCACCGTGTCACAATGAGAATATGCGAAAAATAAATAAAAAAGGGAATAAATAAAATTACATTGCTGTTTATTTATTTTTATTGTCTATTACTTTCCCTCCATACATATCATCTAAATATATCTTCTGCTAATAGTTGTTGTTGTTGTTGTTTGTATGCGGTTTTATCCCATGCCACAGATAAAAAACCAATGATTGCTTCAAAATTTATAGCGTGCATTTGACCTTTTTTCGCTAACATATTGCCACACAGCCATACAAACACACAACTTGAGCTGGCAAATTTAAGAGCGCAAATACGAATAAACGAAGAAAAGGTGACAGTAGAAAGCGTTCAATGCGCTTAGCATACTTAAACATAAAATGCTTTTTTCCCACGCATTGACAATTTTCGATTGAACTTTATGTAAATGGTGAAATGAATATTTAAAATATATTAGCTCTACCCTCATAGCAAAGTAAGGGCTTATTTTTGTTGTATTGTTAAATGTGCCAAAAGAGCAATCAAAAAGTGTGAAAGAATTGGTAGCTTAATAAGAGATAAATGTAGAATTTTCCATCAAATCGATTGCCCTTTTTGTTTTCTTTGAAAGCCGGTAAAAAGGTTTTTGTGTTAGTATATGTGTGTCTAAGTAGCTGTATTTGTTGACTTGTAGCTTATAAAGAGGCGCTATAGCTACTACTTCCAAATACTTTCCAAGCTTTATGTGGAAAATGTCAGCCAATTTAATATTTGGTATTCATCTTTCAAAAGCTTTTAACTTGAATAAATTGGGATTTTATGCCAATAATTTTTTTTCTTTTGTCGTAAAAAAAAAATATATAAAAAGTAAGTAGTTGGCGGCATTAAAATTCTCATACTAGTTCCGAATATGCTGAAGTGTTTGAAATTTTTATAATAGGACTTAAGAACTTTCCATTGTTAGTATTTCTGCAACCGATTAAAATCTCTAACTGAAATAGGATATACGGTTTCAAGATGGTGCCGAAGTCATGCAGGAAAAATACTATCGATCTGGTAAACGACGTACAGAGCGTCTTTAGTTATGGATGAAATACTTCGCCCCATTGCTAAATAGCCAGAGAGATAATGAACCCCAAACCCTAAACCCTGACGATGGATGCATTCTTTCAGACGACTATGATGGAGTGAGAATGATAATATCTCAATTCAAACTCAACAAACCTCCAATATATTATGGCGTAGTCGACGAGCTGTTCCAACACGGAGATGAATAGATGGTTAAAAGCATGCAAAATAATGTCGGACAAGCTCATGCCTCAAGATTAAAGCTTAAGTTGGGTCGGTCTAAGCTATAAGAAAGGTAAGTCCATGCCTTGCGCCAATTACCGCGAGTTAGAGTCACAAATAAGGTGCTGTCTAGCTCATTGTGTGCAATAATGTAGCCAAGCTGATTAAAACTTAGAGGCCTTAGACATGGTAAGCCTAATATGGACCAGATGTTCTCGGAACGCTTGCTTCTCGAGACAAGCCATGTTAAGAGAATCAACATACCGGATCCATATCGGCACCCCTCAGCTGGGAGGAAGAGATGGGGTCTCTAAATTCTTCCAAACTGGTATCAGATACCGGTAAGAAGGACTGAATATCCGACAAGAATTTCGAATCTTAATATATAAAAATCCGCTGTGCGTGAGTCCGTTGTCACTAAACTTCTTCTAAACGCGTCGACCGATATTCCTGAAATTTTTTTTTGTATGCTCAAGTGGCCTCGAGGATTGTTAAGATTCACAATCCGGACCAATGGATGATGTGGGCGTGGCAACTCCCATACAAACCAGATTTTCGAACGGCATATCACTAGAAGTATTTAATGCAGAATATTGAGAATTGATAAGGAGCTTAATGAGATCAATCTCTACCACCTCAAGAAAAAAGGGGAGGAAGAGAGGAGTGGGCGTGGCACCTAACAGACAAATGAAATTTTCGAACTGCATATCTCTTAAAATGTTCCTGGCAGAATAATGAAAACTGGTGCAGAGTTATAAGAGGTAAGGTAAGACGTGGAAGGGAGAAGCGGGCGTGGCACCTCCCTAAGTCAATCTCTACCAACTCAAGAAAAAAGGTCGGTAGGGGGAAAAGGAGGCCTGACGCCTTTTGATGTAATCTAAATTAATATCACTACGCAACTATTTCTACGAGCTTTGTAATACTTGCTATCGAGATCTTTTAAATGAAACAGAAGGGCGAAAGAGGTAAGGATAGGGATAGGAATAGGAATAAGAATGGCTATATTGATAGGCATAGGCAATAATTCTAGATCCATTCAGGTAAATTTATGAGCAGTACCATTTCATATGAGCATAACACACACCTGTTTACTATAACTAAATTTCGATATTTCCTGAATACAAATACTTGCAAAAAGCAAGCGAAACAAATATTACTAGAACTGCTTATAACTTCAAATGGCACTTGTAATGTCTTTCCAATGGCTCTCACGTGTTGCATCTGCACACAACGCATCGTAAGGGCAACAAGTGTATCATAATTTACATTTCAAAAATTTCATATTCTCTAGTTAAGAAAAAAAGCCTAAAAAGTGAAAAAGTATCCATGTGCTATGCAACGTCTGCCATTTAAGCCGTTATGTCAAACAAATTTTGCTATGCAACAAAACAAAAAGCGCGGCATGTGGCATGCGAGCAGCAATGTGACAAACTTCCCAGCTATTCGTACTCTGTTTGTAGAGAGATTGCTTGTTCTGTGGTGATCCTGTGGCAAAATAACTGGACGTCCCTTAAAGCCTGACAACAAGTTTAAAATTTTTGGCGCTAAACTTTTTTATTGAAATTTGTTTTACCTTTTTCTTTTTTGGTTAAAAACTTTTAAATGTAAAAGTTTTCTTAAGTTAACATACCTGCACTGAAGTCTAAGTTAGGGGCATGGCAAAGGCTATATGCAAATAAAGCTTTTCAGCCCATTCATACCCGAGCGTACCGGAATATTCTCCGATAAGAAACTTTCGTTTCGGCACTACTGCCTGTATGTTTGCATTTTAAAGCAACAACAACAAGTGTACAGTGCAGGTTAATTCGATAGTAATTTGTAATTTTCGTACAAATTGACGATTTCTACGTGCTTTTAAATCAAAACTACACTCAGTCTTTCTAACGACTACTGCAGGAGAGTTTGTGGTAATAAGGGGGCAACATGCTTAAAGCGTTCGTTTTATCCGTGTCCAAGTATTACAGTAAGAAGTATAGACCTCTTTTGAGCATCAAATTTTCGGGACATAACTGCGCCTTTATGTTAAGTCGTGACGAGTGACTAGTAGTCGTAGCTTTATAGACCATATAAAGACTAAAGTAGGGTGAATTCCTGTAGGGTAAGTCACTACAAATTTGCATTTAGGTTATGTGCAAATAAACTGAACTGAAAACTTTAATTTGCTAACAAAAACTAAACTTTTACGATTATAAGGATTGTGTAAATGGGGTTGGTGGCATCAGGCGGTCAAAACGTATACATGTTTGTGGACAAACATTGTTAAGGGAAATGGAAAATTGTATGTGTCAAGAAATAAATATAAAACAAGTTTAAAATGTGGCTCATATTTTATACAGAAGACCACTATAACATATAAAAGAGAGCTTCAATGAGTTCGACTCGAAAAAATGGTCACTAATAGCGGAATAAAATAAAAAATATATGGCGCGATATACAACAGGCATATCATCATAAACCTACTAGAGTTTTTTGCGCCGAGCTTCTCTTCCAATTTGTGGTGTATCGATTTTGAATTTTTTCCTACAAATTGGCGGATCCTACAGTAGGAGCATATAGATTTGAAATGCTCAGCTAATAAATATCTCACTATTTAAAACTTCTATAAAGCCACTACAAACGGACAGCGCAATGTACTTAGTACTGCATTTCAACTTATGACGATCATGGATGTACATATGCTTGGTACTGGAGTTAAATTGGCCGGAATGGCTGCATTTTATAAGAGAACAATGCGGTCCCGTCTGTTTGGTTCAAAATAGTCAGTTAACTTCATCGTCATAACCCAATCATAAACCCTACAAACGGCAGGGACTAATTGTTGGATAGGAATTCCTTAGTTAGTCCTGAAACGTTCTGCGGAGAACACACCAAACTATCTAATAAAAACCTTACTGTGCCAATGTGGACTAAGGTAAGAATTCCAACTACCTGATTTACCTGATGTGACATAAGCCTAAACTAAATAGATTTGGCTTTAACAAATCTTAATCTGTAATGGAGAGCGAGGCGAAGAAAGTGGGTGATGCAGTACATGAAGACAAGATAAGTATTTAAAGGTCGAACGATGGCTCGAAATCATGGAAACAAAAGAAGTTGTGATGGCACCTGGAGTAGTTAAGCGAAGTGTTCCTTTTAATAATTAGGATATGTTATGGGAATAGACGTAGACGCTCGATCCTATAAACACCTTCACTAATATGGAAAAAAAAGAAAGAGGCTGCCTTGGCCTTGGTAAAAAGTTATAACAGGAGTCTTTTTTTACCCAAAAGAATAAAATTGCCTAGGCGGTGAAGCGACAAGGACTGATGTTGGCGAATAGTTTTGAAGACCTAAGGATAAAGTCTTCAGATGCTGAAGTAAAGTATAATATAGAAAAGAGCTGGTACACATTCAAATATTGTTAGAAGAATATGTTTAAAATTTCCAGGAAATTTTGTGGCGCTCGGGAGCACATCAATTTATTAATTAGTCAGAAAGGGGCCTAGAAAGTCAAGTACAAGGAGGGGGCGTACTTGGCGTTGATGTAGCTTTCTTTCACAAGACTAAGATGTTTGATGTCTGTAATTATCAAGTATGTCGCCTTCGAACCCTAAAGAACGATAACTATGACCATCGGCATTGCTAAAAATGAGGTATATTAAATAACAATATACCTATACTTTCTTTTAGTTTGTCGGCGTTCACAAGGCATTCATAGAGCACGGCCATATTTACTCTGTCATGTGGAGGCGTGAATGGGTGGCCTTTTGCAATCGTTTCCTACTCTCTAGTGATTGGCATTAATTGAGTTCTTGCTGCTACCACGCCATCTCACCAATGCTGCGACACATTACATTGCACCATTTCACTTCCGCTGAAGTGTAACAAGAGTGAAGGAGTCCAACAGACACGAGTGAAAGGCAACAAAAATAAACAAAACAGTGAATAGGAAACCGAAAGAAAAGAATGAAATTGTGGAAATATGGAAATGTGCACTTTAAAATGAAATTCTTGCGCCTCAAGAGCTCCTTGTGTGTAGATATGTGCATGAATGCATACATACATACATTTACTTATAACCACTACCGAAGGCAAGAGTCATGCTAGCTTCTGTGGGAGCGCATATTAGTGGTGCAATGGTGCCTTGGTTTGTATAGCTGCATTTGTTTAAAGTCTTGCTGCCAATAAATAAAACTGTCAACAACAACTGAATACAACAACGCCGTAGCTGAAGGGGAGCATTAAAATTGGAATGAGCGGTGAAGCATGTGGGTGGCTCGTGCAATGAAGCAGTGGAAAAGAGCAAAGTGGTAAAGTATGCGTTGACGCTAATACTTGAGTTTGAATGCCACAGCAAGGAGCGGCAAGTAATCAGCAAGTGCCATGCAATTGAACTTACATTGTGCGCCTCCGTGTGTCTGCAAAAAAAAAACACAGAAAAAAAACTCCAGAAATATGGGTCAAATATACAACGGAGTAGCAAAAGAGCAAGAGCAAAAGCAGCGCATGGAAGCTCAATGGAGTGCAGAGAGTTTCGAGTGCTCCAATATGTGAAGAACAAATGGTTGGAAGGAAAAGAGGCAGCTATCTCGCATATTAATGGCAAAAGATGTTGACCTTACAGCTGCAGCAGGTGCGCACTTTAGAAATATTGATGTGGTTGTGGCATGACACAAGTCTCTTGTGCAAACACATAAATATACGCACACATGCCTCGCTATATGAAGTAGATGCAAGCATCGGGAAAGTGAAAGTAAATACAAATTATGTGCAAGACTTTGAGCAATGGATATTTTCCATCTTATGCACACTCACATTAAAACTTACTCTCCAGCTTACTTAGTGTCAGACTCACTAGACAGCGATGGCTTCGTCAAAGGTCCTTTCATAATCAAGTGGCACTAAAACTTCGGTGTAGCAAGCTTTATTTATTTATTAAGGTATTCGATTTTTTTTTTTGCATTATTTTTTATTTTCGAAACTGCATCCGTAATATCTGAAAAATATTGTGTCAAAATTTCAAGTCAGCTGAAGCAAAATTTGTACCTATACCTGAACTGAACTGGATTTTTGTGTTTAAAACTTTAAAGCGTTTTTCCCACAACTCACGTTTTCAAAGTCGGTGCCCCTGATAACTCCAAAACTACTACACCGATCCTTTTGAAATTTTAAACACTATTTCTGTACATCATTTACGAGGTAACGCTGTCGAGTTTTTTTTTGTTCATAATTTTGATTTCACAATACCAAATTAGCCGATTTTTTCCAACAAAATTGTGTTTTTCATTTCAAAGTGTTCGAAAAAATGAAAAAAATTGGAAAAAAAAACTCGACAGCGTTACCTGGGGAAACTATTATCTAGCGAATGAACTTTGATTTTTTGATTTCAGATGATCCAGCACCAAGTTGTGGGCACCGCAATTCAACTTTTTTTCGAGACACGTCCGAACAATTGCTGCCATTGCCGCATTTTTTAATATTTCTTTCTAAAAATTTGATAAAACATTCTTCGAATGTCATACTTCAATGTACCATTGGTTGAGTAAAGAAATTTTAACTGCGTCGTCAGAAAAAAAATCACGAAAACATGGCTTTTTTCGTATGAATGTATATGAATTGATTGACATTTATGGTCCCTTCCGTGATGCCAACGACGAGTATCGAAGGTAATTTAACGATGAGCTGTACGAGCTTTACGTGGATCTTACCATAGTGCAGCAAATTACAGCCCAAAAGCTCCGGTGGATGGGTCTTGTTATGCGAATGGACAAAGAAGCTCCAGCCTAGAAGGTTTTCCTATCGACACCCGAATTCGGCAGGAGAGTAAGAGGGCGATCTCGAGAGAGTTGGAAAAAAAAACAGGTGGTGGATGAATTGAACTCCCTTGGTGTTTCCCATTGGCGACAGTTACCGATGCAAAGGGATGACTGGCGTGCTTTAATACGCCACAGACAAAATCTATAAGTCGGTAAAGCTCCAATAAATGATGATCATATGAATTGGTTTTATTCCACTTCTGAATTAATATTACATACAAACCTAGTTATTAGTGTTCCACTCAGTGTACTGGAAAGCCTTGGTATACATTAGTATCAGTTACTCACCTGTAAAAAAAATTACACTCACTTTTATATTCAGCTTGTGGAAAAGAATTCAGCAAATCTTCAGCATTTCTGATGTTTTAGTAACACCATTTTAAATTTTTATTATTTTATTTTTTTATGACAGCTTAAGTCGAGCTAATACGGCGTTGGACAAAGTACTATTGGCGAAAGGCAGCATAGGTAAATCGCCTGAAGGAAAAGTAATCCGTAAAGCCGAGTCGAGTGTACCGCTACGACAAAGATAATCTTCGAGGTGTCTACAGCTGTCTAAATATGACAGCAGACGTTCGAATGCTTCTACTAAAAACCGCTCATTCATCCAGCCTGAAGCACTTCGTGAAGAGTGTCTGGTTTATAATTCCATATTTTTCACCACGCGCGCACATTGCTCCAGTAGATAAAAGTGTTACGGCCAAAGTCTGGACTGGACCAACAGAACAGAATGTAACCTTCTGCACTTCTGGGTGCACTGAAACTCTGGAAATGACTTCGTGGTTCACTTAATCTCCTCACTTGTATGAGGACAAGATATTTCTGATAAATTCAAGGATATCAGCTCAATACTTATTTCATAATAGGTCGATACCCATTATGTCCCACATTGCTGTGATATTTTTAAGTGAGCTCACGATGAGCCAGAGACTTGCAAGTTAGAACCAATATAGTTCAACATCCTATGACTATGCAGTGTAAGGCCAAAATTATAGAAGCGCCACCCAAATTTGCACATAACTGGAGAATCTTGTGACCGATTTTCCGTGCGCCAGAGATTCCGTGGTCTTATAGCATATTATAAGCTTTTTATTACTCTCTTTTTCCTAAACATTTTCAGTTTTCATTATTTTCGATATAATTAAAATACCAGAAATTGCAGTACAACATGAAGTCCAATAAAATAACTGAACTAACTAAAGACTACACCACAAACATTTAGAGACTCTAACCACAACCTTACAATGCATAAATAAAGTGCCAGAAATAAACACACAAAAACGAACTAAAAGAATTCACCTAAACTCTAAAAATAATATATAAAATAGCAGAAAAGAACAACAATTTTGTCCAGCTAGCATGGCAGAGAAAATTAGAAAACTATTTTCAGTTAATAGACGACCAACGAGTACAGAGAAAATACAAAAAAAAATCAAGGAAAAAAGCTAAACTACAGACAACGATTTGGTTGTGGCTACCCTGTAGTGAAAAACCACACTAGGCAGAAAAATACTGGCTCATGTATAGAATTTTATGATTGTGATGGAACTAGTTCGAGAAAGATCAAACTTGTCTCGAGTATGTACAAATGCAATGTTTTTCAGTATACCGGTTCGCCCAAAATGGAGCTTAATTAAATGTTATTTTTTTATCAGCAGTTATTAGATTTTTTTTCTGTTAGCCTGAAATGCGTGAGTATTGTAAAGTAACACCTTTTTACTGAGGACTGTATAAGGTCAAATATATGTGCTTCAAGCAGTTCAGGAAAAAAATTATTTTGAATATGAGCACTAAGCAAATTAAAGGGTCGTATAATGTAAATGCGGAAGTTGAGGGAAATTTATGACCAAACTATACATTTAAGGTATTAACAATTGTATACGTATGGATAGGAACGCTCAAACTGCAGTACCGTCAATCAAAAAAACTTAAAAAAAAATTTATTATAATATAGAATAATTAGTTTATAAATGACACCAGCACAAATGACAAATATGCATTCACACTATAGAGCCGTAGTTGTGTGAGTAGACATGTCATGCATGTTTTTGTATTACTCGTGCGATCGGCTCTCACTGGGAGTGCGAAGAGTTGGTAGTGGACCAATGAAAAATGACTATTCGCACTACAGAGCCGCTGTTTTGTGAGTAAACGTTTCATACATTTTTGCTTTAGTTTAGAAAACACGAAAAGTTGCTTTGTTGGAGACAATAAGCAAGCAATGTAAAATATTTGAAAATATGCAATTTTCATTGATGATGCCTTACAAAAACAAAATAAATGATTAGTCATAAAGAGTATTCAACACCGGAGTTTGTTTTGTTTTTCTATTTGTGGTTACGTTTGTGTGAATTTAAATTAAATAAAACAAAATAAAATAAAATAAAACAAAATTAAATAAAATAAAATAAAATAAATATAATAGAATAAAATAAAATAAATAACATAGAATAAAATAATATAAAATAAATTAAAATAAAATAAAATAAAATAAAATAAAATAAAATAAAATAAAATAAAATAAAATAAAATAAAATAAAATAAAATAAAATAAAACAAAATTAAATAAAATAAAATAAATAAAATAGAGTAAAATAATATAAAATAAATTAAAATAAGATAAAATAAAATAAAATAAAAAAAAAATAAAATAAAATAAAAAAAAAATAAAATAAAATAAAAAAATAAAATAACATAAAATAGAATAAAATAAAATAAAGAAAAACCAAATAAAATAAATAAAAACAAAATAAAATAAAATAAATAAAATAGAATAAAATAAAGTTTATTAAAAGAAAGTGGAGAGAAGGACCTGAAAGGAAAGAGAAGAAAAGAAAAAAGAAAAGAAAAGAAAAGAAAAGAGAAGAAAATAAAATAAAAGAAAAGAAAAGAAAAGAAAAGAAAAGAAAAGAAAAGAGAAGAAAAGAAAAGAAAAGAAGAGAAGAGAAAATAAAAGAAAAGAAAGGAAAGAAAAGGAGAGGAAAGTAAAGGAAAGGAAAGGGAAGGGGAGGAAAGGAAGGGAAAGGAAAGGTAAGGAACGAAAGGAGAGTAAAGGAAAGAAAAGTAAAGTAAAGTAAAGTTAGGTAAAGTAAAGTTAAGTAAAGTAAAGGAAATCAAAGGAAACCTAAAAGGAAAGGAACGGAAAATAAAGTAAGGAAAGGGAAAGGAATGAACAAAATAAATTAAAAATAGAGACTGTAGAGAGAAGAAGAAATCAAAGAAAACGATAATATATTAGAGGAAAGGAACGGCAGAGAAAAGAAAAAAAAAAGAGCGAATGAAAGGAAAAGCAAATCTTTAAAATAAAATAAAGTTTTGTGGTTGAATTTTAACCACAGGGCGATCTCTAGTACAAGTAATTTTAGACTTTGTACTAAGGTGTTCAAAATTTAATAATTCAACAGACGATGTAAGAGTTTCTTTTAAAATCCACCTGTAACAGCAACAAATGAGAGGTCTCCGTATTTGTCACAGAAGAGATAACAGGGACACTTCGTTGAAATCAGTCAAAATAGAAGAGCAGGGAAAAGAAACCAAAGATGATGTTAGGTATAAAGCTGTACTACTTGGTTTGACTGTAGGGTAAATATGTATGTATGAAGTTGCGGTTTTTGTTGTTGAATACAGTGCGGTTACATCATAGGCAAACGTTGAAAACGACAACCAATGCAACAAACAAATGACTGGACCATGCTGTGTTGGAGACAACATTTATAACCATTAAAGCCACAAAACACATGAACTAAAATAGAAAAAACAACCAAACAAGATACCCAAGGAAACTTAGGAGTTTGAAGATGGCACGCGAGTATAATAAAATTTATATGCACATTAGACAGAGTCGAAAAAAGGTGCAAAAGTCCACACGTAAATTTGAAGCTTTTGTTCTGAGAGGGATTGGGGAAAACAAAACAAAAATAGCTTAAATGGGCTTTTATTTTATAGAAGATCCTAGCGAAAATAGTTAAAATAGGTCAGATGATCAAAGTGTACGTCCTTAAAGCTAGCTGACGGAAGTCTTTGGTGCAGAGTTCGAAATGACTTGAGAAGTAAATATAGAGCTCCTACAGAATAAGATCTTTACCAGACATCCAAAATAATAATTATTTGTATTTTGAGTTTCATAAAAATCACAGAGATTTCAACAAATATAAAAAAAATCTTTTCGTAATAATTATAAATAAGAAATATTTTTTTGGGTCATCCGCAATTATTATTTTTATAATTTACTTTAAAAATTTCAAAATAATAATTATAAGCAATTTTTATTTTTTTGAGTCTTTGAAAAAAATTGTTTTTATTTTTTTTTTTTTTAAATAAGTAGATTATGCAAAGGTATTTACAATTTTTTATTTTGTTTTGTTGTTTTTCCGACAGGGTGAATGATTGATGTATATTGGAACGATTTTTAGTCATCCCTTGTCAAATTTGGTTTTGAGACAAACCGGTTTCGGCGTTCTGCCATCATCAGTGTCGATTTTCGTTCTCTTTCTCGTTTTAATATACATCAAGTATTTACAATGACATTACCAATAAAGCCCAACTAAGCTGAAGCTTAAAATAGAACATGTCAAGGTGTCACTAACCTACCATGAATATTAATTTTGAGAGAAACATATTCCATATCTGTTGAGCTGTAATACATTTCAAGAATCCTGGTGGTCCTTTTATTGGCGCTTAACCGCCTGGGCGATTTTAGCCCACGCATAGGGAGGTCAAGCCATCCTTCGTCTGTTTTTTGCATCACATTCTAGGCCTCCTTCTTCTGATGCTGCCGAATTCGGGTGTCGAAGGACGGTTTCTTTTGCTTCCACGCAGACGACTGTACGATAATGGCAACGGAGCAGGACCCTAAAATGTATGAGGTTTGATTAAACCTAAACGATTATCTCCAGGTGTTATCCAGGTTTTTCGTCGAGCGGAACCCATCATTGTCCCCGACCAAATCCTCGGTCTACCAATTCCTGAGCTGGCACAAGCAGGTGAACAAGGAATTAGACATCCAGGTTGATGGCGCCACCCAACCAACTGTCAAACAACCTAAAATCTTGGATGTGACGTTACATGAAATTCGCCCTTTCGTCGCTTATGCAGTCCCGATTGTAATCAAACTTCAAAGCCGCAAGAAAATTCTCAAATCACTGTCTATTAGTACCTGAGCTACTATTCTCTAATAAAGTTGCCGAGCCTGGGAGATACATATTAGAATAAGTCGTAGGCGTGCCAGAATACCACATTCAGGACAGCTACAGGATGTCTTCTTATAGTGAGTGAGTGTGCAATATGAGATACGCCGAGACATACGGCTGTGTCATCCTTTGACCGGTGCACTGACGGATCATTCGCAGTATTCACAAATATGCGCTATTTCATTCGTTTCCTATCCCGTCCCTTGAATATCTTAAATGGAGGGGGAATACGTATCTACATTTGACCCTGATATGCCCAATGAAAGTCCTTTATAAGGAGAAATTACCTGTTAAACAAGGTCATATAATGAGTTTTACTGAAGCACATCGTTGAGATAATAATTATACATAAAGCTTTTTTAATTTCCGTCTCACATTGAACAACTTTGAAGACTTAAAAAGATATATCTTACAAATAATTATTACGGTGAGACTTTTGTGATATAAATTACAGAATAAAAGCCTTTGAAGACTTTAAAAAAAAAATTTCGGATAATTATTATTTCAATTTCAAAACTTTAAGTCTTTTAATAATTATAATGAACAATTTTAATTTTTTCTATTGCAAAGTAATAATTTTTCAAGACTCAAAAATATATCTATTGAAAGTAAATAATTATTTTGGGACCTTTGTGAATATTTCTTATAATAGTTATGTCTCTGATTTTTACATATCAATTTTTTACATACCGATTTACAATTTCAAGTAACAAAGTTACAATACAAAAACTATTTTGGCTGTTTTTGTAAGAATTAAAAGAAAAAAACTTGCGAAGCACTCTCTACACAAGCTTCAAATTTAGGGTTGAGCTTTGGCAACATTTTTTTCGACCCAGTCTATTGTACATACGTAAATGGAGCCACAAGAGAACATAAATTAAGTTTGAAAATAAATACAAATTAATAACAACAATGTATGTATGTATGAAAGGCAAGAGGAATATAATGAAATGACTTTTCTTTTAAAACGATAGCTAAATTTTAAAATAGCTATCAACAAACTTAAATATATACTTAGTACTATCACACATTGCGCTTAACAACACAGGCTACGAGTAAATAAATTACTTAAATTTTATGGAGAGAAAAATTAATAACATTATTGTACCCATAAATTTTTTGATTAAAAAATTGCTTGGCTACCTTTTTCGGTATGGAAATATTTAGTACGTAGCCACAGCTTTATATTATATTATATTACACATATATACATTATACTACACACATATATAAATCTTAACAAAAACATATTTGAAACCGTAAAATAGAAAATGCACAAGAATGACATACTGACTAAACGCCCACAACTGAGAGTGGCTAATGACATCACTGGCACAAGAACTCACCTGCAAAGAAAAAGAGGAGAAATTTTGTTATTTAATGGGTATAAAACAGAGATACCAAACAAATAGATTATATAAAAAATATTAAGATATTAAAATCTATACTTAGACAAGCGAAAATAACATATTCTACAAATATGTATGTATTTTGAAAAAATGATTGGATAGGTGAATCAATTTAAACCTATAAGCCACAGTATTTCTTTTGTTGTTTATAGCGTTAATTACTCTCCAAAGTTTTAGGGGAGTATTAGCCATGCGGGCAACAGATTCCAAAAGTTTCGAAATTGTAAATATCCTAACAAAATGGGGATACTTAATCGGTACCCAGAGCTAGCAACGAAAAACTTTTTGGAACTCTTTAACCCTTAACACTCAATGAGGTACTTGGTTTACTTTGTATTCTTTGTTCGCAGCTGTGCCTGGTTCTGACAATCGAGTGAACGAGTTGCGTAATAGTTTTCGTAACTATTACAAATTTACAATGCGCTGAGTAAGCACTTGATGTTTCTCAGTAAACTTGTGGTTTAGTTTAGTAATATTGTCAAGTGGTCTTGCAGACATTTTAGGTGCTTAGTCTGTGAGTCGGTTATTAGGTGCAAGCTGTTCAGAGCAAGAAAAAGCTAACTAGTTTGCTTTAAATGAGACAGATGGAGAGAAAAGCGTTGTTCAATGATTTCACTTCACTGCAAATATATACATTAGACTGCGCAAAAAAAAAATGTTTTTTTTTTTTTGTTGAATTTATAGACTAACGAAAAATAAATACTGTAAAAGTTGCAGACCTTAATATTAATTTTTAGTGATCTATCATTGCTGGTTTGGATTTTTTTATAACTAATTCAATTTTTTAAACTACCAAACCTTTAAAAAAAACCAGGTTAACCGCATATAGTAGAGTTCGGAGGAAAATTTTCGTCAGGTAGGAATTTCCAGAGTAATCAAGCTTTAATATATTGGTGCGTATAGTTTTCTGATATCACGTCTTAATTCAATCTAAAAAAATATAAATACTGTCTCTTTCCTTTCAAAAGCGCTTTTCAACACTTAGTTTTAAAGTTTTGTCCCACATGCGATTATCAGGAAATTTTGGTTGGATTGTTCGAGCTTTTTCTGTTTCTGCGAAACTGGGTTCACGGTTTTCAATTTCAATCAATGGTAAGTTTTCGTAAAAACTAAAGACAAAAAGAGTGTTCCACAGATAATATTTTCCTACAGCTTTCCTTGACAGAAAAGACCTTGAGTCGGAAAAGCGACTTATTTTGTTTAGAGTTTAAACGATTTTTGAAGAAAATATTTGATTCGATAGCCACAGGGAGGTGGGTAAAGTTGGAAAATCGATTTCTAAATTTTTTTGGTTGGATATAAATCGATTTCATTTTCTCGATTGCTTAGTATTATAAAATTCTTAGGTCAACATTAAAAACTATTGTTTTAAAAATAATAAACACAATGCGTTGTCTTTGTGTAATAAACTTTGACAAATAAAGATAGGTTTTAGCGCTTGTAGTGGATTTTGCAAAAGACTTATTACTGGAATTATGACGTATTCGTCCTTCCATCGAAGTGGTGGTCTTCCTCTTCCTCATTCATTCGCACAACATGGCCTAGCCAATTAAGACGTTGAGTTTTAATTCGTTGGTATTAGTCGGTAGCTCATACAGCTCATCATTAAATCTTCTTTGGTTCTCGCCGTCGCCAACAAGTAAGGGTCCGTAAATCTTTCGAAGAATCTTTCTCTCAAATACTCTGATGCTGTCAGTGTCCAAGCTTCTGCACCATACGCCTCATTTATTTTCGTTCTTCGAGAGAGGACTTTACTTCTCAATTGCCAACTCAGTCAAAAGTAGAACTTGTTTGCGTGAGTGACTCATCGTTCGATTTCTAGGCTGACATTATTGTTGGTGTTAATGCTCGTTCCCAGAAAAAAAAAACTCTAAAGATGTTAAAAACTTCAGGAGAAGTAATTAAAATATTGATACGTACATTATGCTTTACAATTGTTGAATATCCTATGTTATTTATCTCTTCTCTTTATACGAGAAGATTAAAACTCGGGACCGCTTTATTTTCCTCAATACAAGGTTATGAAAGCAGTTTCTTTTATATGAAAGAAAACGCTTTAGCTATGCCAGAAATCAGCAAAATGAGTCACGACCTTAAGATGGACTGAATTTAATAAAGTACAAAAAAATTCCACAAATTCTGAAACAAATTTCAAAATTGCTTTGAATCTTCGCGAATTTTGTGTACATTTTTAAAACAAAATTTTTTGTGTTTCTCAAATTTCAGGTTTCGATAAAAAAAATATAAGAAAATAAAAAAAAAAAAAAAAAAGTTTGCATTATTTTTTATTTTTGATATTTTTTTATTTGATTTCTTTTAGTATTGTTGATGTGTATATTTATGTGGTTCTACAACAATACTAAAAAAAATCAAAAGTAATCAATTTTTTTTTTTTTAGATATTGTTTGATTATTCATGATATTTTCTGATTATTTTTGATATTTTTTAATAATAGTAAAAAATCATGATTTTTTTTTTTGACTACTTTTTTAATTAATTGGAAAATAATCATTAAAAATTTAAAGTAATTGGTAATCAATCATTAAATGGGTTCTCAAGAAAGTAATTAATCAAATCGGTTATCATTACGATTAGTAATCATTTAACAGGTCTGGTTTAAGCTTCGTTTTCATTTCATTTGAAAATAAAAAACTATTTCAAAATCACAAAAAAGGAAGAATAAATTTTAAATACTACAAAAAGTTTGATTGTTTTTGTCGGAAAATCGTTTTAAATATTTTTTTTTTGCTATTAATATAATGAATAATTATCATTTAAAATATGGTGTAACAAATTCCACATAAAAAGAAATTTCAAAGTTTACATTAAGCTCAGGAAAGTTAATTAAACTTTAATGACCATCAAAATTTTGGCAAAATTTCTAGACAATTTTTGAGTACACAGTATTGCATACCAATAAATTTTAGTTCAATAATATAAAAGTCAAAACTCGCTCAAAAATTCTGCTGAATTTCTAGAGTTTTTATTGTACAAATTTTGTTCATGCGTTTTATGTAAGAAATCACTCAACACCCTCAACGAAAAAGATTTTGAAAGTTCGGGGAAATTTTGGACTAATTTCTAGCTTGCACATTATTATACTAAAATTGATTGGTCTACAAAACTGTGTACTCAAAAATTATCCCGAAATTTTGGCAAAAAATTTCAAAATTTTGATAGCCATTTTTTAAAGTTTAATTCACTTTTCTGAACTTTGTGTAAACTTTGAAACTTATTCCTATGTGAATACTGTTACAGAATTCGCTACATTTTAAATGAAAATTATAAAAAGCGTCTTCTTATTTCGTCGAACGATACATAAGCTAAGTATTCATGAAACGAACTCAAGGCCAAGAATAATAATTTTTCACTTTTTATTTTTGAAAGTTATTATTGTTTTTTATTTTTTAATTAATTATTAAAAGTTGTTTTAATTGAATACTCTATGCAATACTCTATTCAATTAAAAAATAAAAAACAATAATTTTCATAAAAATTAAAAAGTGAAAAATTATTATTCTTAGCCTTGAGCTCGTGTCATGTTTACTTGGAAAATGGACGGACCGTAAAATCAACAAGCGATATCTAATTTAATTTCACTTCTATTATATTTCACACAACTGTATATGGTTGCAAATCTTTCAAGTTACTGCAGTCTTATCCGCCACTCACATAAATATGTGCATATTTCAATATCTTACATTTTATTATACTTTTCAATTTTCTTCTTCTTAATTAACTGCAATTTAGATTTGTTCAGCTAGTTAATATCGTTTTCTACAATCGAAAGTCCTTCAACTTAGTTCAATTCTTGTGTAAACTTCAATGTGTCTCCCCGCTGCTCAAAGTGCAACCTCTCATTTTTCATTAAATCCTCTGCTGTGCTATTTGCGTAATTAAACGATCTCTTCTTTTGAGTAAATTTGCATAGGGTATAAATGAGTTTAATCCCAACTCTCCCCACGTCTGCGGTCTGTGCAATATTTATTCACTGTGAACTCAAATCGTTTGCTACAACCTCCCCCCCCCCTCCCCCCCCCCCCCATGCCAGCTAATGAATTTCCTTTTGTGATTTCCAAGAAGAAGCTACCAAAGAGCATTTCGTTCAATTGGCATTGTCATCAACCATATTGGACGTCACAATTCAACAGATTTTCGGTTAGTGCAATTCATAGCCAATTCACACACACACACATACATGCACGAATACATACACACACACACACACGGCCACACATTCCCATACAGAAAATAATGAAGTAAATAAATGTATACTTTTGTGATTATGCTTTGGTTGCAATTTCTAAAGCTCTAACCTTCAAGTAGCTAACTAGAGAATTAGTTGCCCTCTTGGCGAATGAGTTCATTAATGGTTTATAGCGAGGGTGGAGTACATTGTACCGATTAATTTTTAAACTTTGGTGTGCTAAAGCACTAAAACTTAATTCAAACTCTTAAAAATTATATAGACAGGTCAAGTTTCCACAAAACGAATGACTGAAGTTAAGTCCTTTGCGATAGAAAGTCGAAGAACCATCACTTTCACGAGAGCAGTGTTTAAGAACCAGAATAACCAAGGTAATTTTTCAGTAGAATAGTAATAACAAAGGATCAGGCCAAGGCTGGAAATGTCCTCGTCGACGTCTCAATCCATCGCTGTAGAGGAACCGAAATTTCCCAGTAATAGGTTAACCTTTTACCTATGCAGCCTACATCTAGCCAAATTGACAGTTTTCTCTGCATGTAGTGAGTCCCGCCAAGCTACCAATCATCCTTTTAACTCTTCAAAGAAGTAAACTCTTCACAACAGCAAACTCCATAGCAGCTAATTTTAGAAGACTTCCGTTCGATGAGTTTGATGAAAATGCTAAGACTTTAGAATCTACGAGCGCATAATCCCGGAAGCAGATGAGGACCCCTCTTTAAGTTTGCAAGATAAGGTTAGAGAGGTCCAAATGGGAACAAGGAAGTTGTCTTCGATGTGACTGGCTGGTAAAAGAGCGCTAGGTTCATAGTTTGTGCCAGCAATAGGTCATGCGACGTCTTCCTGAGAGCGATTCGTGGCTTCAACGCTCTATGAGCCAAAGCTCGACTAGAATTGATTAATTGCCTCAAGCCAGTGCCGCTTCGTCTCAAAATGGATGACACTTCCAGAACTGCTGACGTATGACTAAAACTAATAGCGAACCAAAACAATGATCTGAAGACAAGGATGAGGTGGTCTCAAGGTGGTGAGGTTCAAAATCAGGGCAGACAACGAACCATTGATCGCAATCAAACTAGCGTCGCTGAATATGAGAAAAAAATTTAGAGGGTTAGCGTAGCTTGACAGCCCTAAGATATTGATATCGATTAACATATTCAATGCCTCAAATGCTGCCACGGTCATTTCCACTGTCAAGTTCAGTAATATTGTCACGGCGATAATAACTGTAACGGCCATTTTCACAGTTACTGTCTTTGTTACTGCCGGGTAATTATCACCGCCAGGGTCATTATTACTGTCGTCATTCTAATTAGACCGGTCACTGTAGCTATCGCGGTCACTGTAGCTACCCCGGGCACGGTCATTTTCATTGTACCGATCAGTTTCAAAGTCACTTTATCTATCACTGTAACTGTAATCATCACTGTCCCCTTCAGTACAACAGTCACTGTCACCATCAGTATCCTGTCAATGTAACTATTACTGTCACTATCATTACCCTCTCTCTCTCTATGGCGCGATACACAACAGGTATATCATCATAAACCTCCTAAGAGATTTTTTGCGCCAAGCTTCTCTTCCAATTTGTGGAGTGCCGATTTGAATTTTCCCTACAAATTGGTGGGACCTACAGTTTTTTGCCGACTCCGAACGGCATCTACAAAGGAGACGAATTTTTTGCTGAGAAGCCTGTCATGGCAGAAATACACTCGGAGAGTTTGCCAAACCACTGCCGAGGGGCGACCCCGTTTTGAAAAACTTTTTTCAAATCACTTTTGAGGTTACCTGTACCAGGGCTCGCACCATGGACCTTCGGTGTGGTAGGCCGGCAACACTACCTTCACACCACGGCGGCCGCCCACTATCATTACCACTTTTGCCTTTATTATCACTGCCAAAGCTTGTTCACTTTATTGGCCACAGATACTGCCGACGGTCAGGCTACTATTACTGTTACCGTCATTGTCACTGTCACGGTCATTTTTACTGTCGGGATCGGCATCGAAGTCACTGTAATTCTCACTTACACGGTCATTATCATAATCAGTATCGTGTCACTTTAATTATCACTGCAAAATTATCACTGTCACTACGACGACCGTTATCACTATTGCCTTAATTTTTACGGTCACGAGCCTTATCACTGCCAAAGCGTGTTCCCTCTTTTGGTCAAGGGTACTGCCGACAGTCAGGGCTACTATTACTGTTACCGTCATTATCACTGTCACGGTCGTTTTCTTCTATCACTGTCACTGTAATTCCCGCTTACGCGGTCAGTATATCTGTCACTGCCATTATAAATACCACGATTATTATCATAATCACGATGAGTGTTGTGTCACTGTAATTATCGCTGCCAGATTATCACTGTCACTACGACGACCATTATCACTATCAGCTTAATTATCACTGCCACGGCCCTTATCACAGTATCACTGCCACGGTTATGTTCACTTTTTCCGTAGCGGATACTGTCCCGGCCACTGCGACTGTTATGAGTACATAGCCGGCCACCCTCAGCGTCTCATACATGATCACTATTCCTATGAAGAGTACCTAGCCGTGATCATTATATAAGCATTGGCGTGGCTGTAGCTGTTGACATACATTTTATCTTCCATCTACTTTTAGTTTTCTTTTTTCCTTGGTCGAAGTACAGCAACCGAATAATCAAAAAATGTTCCTTTTTATTATTATTGCTGTTTCCGACAGGGTAGAAGTATGAATTTTTCTGGAGGGATTTTCCGTCATCGGTTGGTGTGGAGACAAACCGGTTTCGGCGTTGTGCTATCTTCAGTGTCTCTCTTCGTTCTGTTTTCCTACAGGGTATGACTTTAGGTAGACTCCAACACTTCACCCCTACAACCCAAGCAACAGTTTAGTGGCTCTTTGGCCACGGTCACTTTCCAACGCAAGTTTCTTGGCAATTACAAATAATTGCGTGTAAATAAAAGCTGCATTAAAATAGATTTCAGCAGAGAAATAAAAATATAACAACAAAAATGTATAGTTTGGTCGTGGTCATAAATAAGCAATTGGTAATGACTACGTAAATAAACAGTCGTAAAATGCTTAATTCAAATAAAAATAGTAATTAATAAGTGAACGCGTGAGCTCTGAAAGCAACAACAACAAATCAAGAAATTACACTCGCGAACTGAAACGAAATGATTCGCAATTTTCGTTGACATTTTCATATTTGCGTTGATGCGATAGGAGCCACCTCAAAACTACAACACGCAAGTATGTGTAACATTTTGCTCAATCAAAATAAAGCATGAACAACAACAAAAAAATGAAAAAAATATTTATGACATTTATGCGCATAACAGTTTTTATATTTTTACAGTCGGTGAAATAATAATGATGTTGTTAATACCTGACGATGCTCCCGCAGTTGTGCTGATGGTGTTGCTGATGTGGGCCTGCGTTGTTAATGCCATTAGACATTATCAGCACACTGCAGCTGCACAGTTATGGTTTTTGTTGTTTTTGCTATGAGTTGACGAACTTTTGCTAATGAATTGTTTGACATAGTTTTTGAAATGATCTCATTTATTTTGTTTTTCGTTCTTCTGTTCTCTCCGGAAAAGTGCTAATATTCCTAATGGAAATATTCAAATTATTTAACAAGAAGCAAGCGGGTGGCAAGAGGTAAATGAAGTTGGAAATGAAAACTAATCGGAGTGCAATGGTGGGCAAGTCAAGAAGAGACGGGTTTCTTTTGAAATTAGGAAACTAAATGTTTTAACCATGCCTTTTAAATTTGATGAGCAATTAGTAATCAATTAATAAGACGGCTTTTTTTAATTGGTAATGATTATTTTAATTGTTTTTCAAGAAAAATAATTGATTATGATTAGAAAAATTCAAAAAAAAAATCCAAAAGAATCCAAACAACAATAATCAAAATAAAGGTTGTTATGATTACTATTGATGATGTTTGATATTTTTTTTTTATTATTTTGAATTTTTTCAGTATTGCTGATGGAAGTATTTATGTTCTTCTACAACAATACTAAAAAAATTAAAAATAATCAAAGAAACTCAAAACTAATCAAAACCATTTTTTTTTTTTTTTTTTTTTTTTTGTTGACTACTTTTTTAATTAATTGGAAAATAATCATTAAAAATTTAAAGTAATTGGTAATCAATCATTAAATTGATTCTCAAGAAAATAATTAATCAAACCGGTAATCATTACGATTATTAATCATTATTTAACAGGTCTGGTTTTAACTTAACCCTCTAACCGGTAAGAGTGCTTCAGGGCAAGCATTACAAAAATCAAATTTTCCATATGAAGAAATTATTTTTCTTAAGAAAATGAATTTAACTTCCTCGGCTATATTTCTAGTGAAATTTCTTTCTCAAATTAAAATAAAATCCGGTGGACCGTTTTTCTTCTATAATCAGTTTTGTGCGAACAGGTTGAGAAAAATGTCGTTGTTTTGTATAATAATTTCTTATTTTCAACTTCAAAACTTTTTATTTGTGAGAAGTTTCCTGGGCTTCATAATTTTTTTCGTAAAGCTATATTCCTAATCTTACTGATTTTATATCTACAGTGTTAAAATTAGTGGAATTTTTTGTGTGCTTCAAGGCATTGTTGTCGTACGGCGCGACCTTTTTTACGTTTTGAATTTTTTTAAGCCGTGATATCTTTAGTCATTTTTATTCTTATTTCATAATTTGTTTTCGTAAGGTGAACACATGAAATTGTCGAAGTTATCGAACGAAGAAGTTCATGAATTAATGGATTCGGTAAGGACAAGTGATGAAAACGCTTCAAATAGTGAAAATGACTCTGCTTATCGGAACTACGAGCCAGAGGAAATAAATCCAGGGGACGAATATTTGATATGTTATGATACGAGTGAAAACTTTTTCAACGAGACACTGACCACTTTTGCAGTCAGAGTTACCGTTACTGCCGGTGAAGGTAACATTCCATCCATGGCAGTGGTTTCAATGGAAGTAAGTATACCTCCCAAATCTTTGATCATCTTGATCTTGTTTTACTTTTATTTTACAGTAAAGATACTGCTAAATTTATCGAGTTGATCTGGCGCAATACACCCCTTAAACTTCATGTAAATGCGGTTAAATTCCGGGGATCCACACTTTTACCTGACAATATAAAAGCGCTTTCGTTCGTTTGTCCCAAACTGTGAATGACTTAATGTCTCATATAATTTACTTCGACAATTTCTATACGTCGTTACCTCTTTCTCTCTTTATGGCGCGATATACAACAGGTATATCATCATAAACCTCCTAAGAGATTTTTGCGCCAAGCTTCTCTTCCAATTTGTGGTGTGCCGATTTGAATTTTCCCTACAAATTGGTGGGACCTACAGTTTTTTGCCGACTCCGAACGGCATCTACAAAGGAGACGAATTTTTGCTGAGAAGCCTGTCATGGCAGAAATACACTCGGAGAGTTTGCCAAACCACTGCCGAGGGGCGACCCCGTTTTTGAAAAACTTTTTTTTTTTTTTTCAAATCACTTTTGATGTTACCTGTACCAGGGCTCGAACCATGGACCTTCGGTGTGGTAGGCCGGCAACACTACCTCCACACCACGTCGTTACCTCTGTTGGTTTATTTGCGAGCTCGTGGTATATTTGGTCTTGACAAAATTCGTATAAATCGCATCCCAAATTGCATGCTGCCGCCGGACAGTGCTGTGGTAAAGAAAGAGCGTGGGTTTTCAACAGAGTACGCGGGCTCTCTATATTAGTACTGTTCTGTGGAAGGGCAATAAAGCGGTCAGGCTGGCTTCGACTTATGTAGGAGTTGAGCCATTCGATCGAAGCAAACCGAATGAACAAGTAACTAAGGCTAAACGATATGACAGGAAGAAGAAGCAAAGCGTGGAAGTCGATTGCCCACAAATCATTCGGGAATACAACAGCCATATGGGATGCTTCGACTTAAGGGATGGTTTGATGGGACGATATCACGTGAGAGCCAAGACATGTGATGAAATGATGCGTCTTTTTTATCATTTTATTGATATGGCTGCAACGACCGCTTACTCTTTATAGGCGAATTAATATGGAGAAGATGAATAATTCCCGTAATATTTCTGACGAAAAATGTTACAACTGAATTCAGAGCACAAATCGCTATTGGTCTTTTGAGCTACACTCAAATGCGATCGGTTTGTCGTCCATCTTCAACAAGCCAACCACCTACTACACAGAACAAAGATCCGTTCTCTGGTTCTCTGAGTGTAGGCAGAAGAGCTGTGTATCCTTTTGATGATGCTCGTTTCAACGGCAACACTTACCTTCCGAAATGGCTTGAGAAAAAGTTCGTAAAAATTGGTTTAAATTTTGTATAAATTCCCAAACTCAAGGTGTCTGCGCGGTATGTACATTTAGGCTGCTCCGCCACGAAAAATTGCTTTGGGGAATAGCATACCAAGAAATTACCTATCTGTTTTTTATTCATTGTTCTTTTAAACTTATTGAAATAAATACATTGTTCCTTAATACACATTTTTACGTGTTTAATTTTTTTTGGTCTAACCGACAAGAGTGTCTGGAGGCACTGTTTCTTATTGCTCCCCTGGCACGCAAACGAAACGAGATATTGACGGAATTGAGTTCATCATGTCCTAATTAAGCTATAAAAAAAATTCCCAACCGTTTTTGATTATTATTTAATGCTTGCTGGTTTGAGGGTTAATAAATATGATGGATAGATGCAGTTGCTCACAGTGAAAATTATCCAGTTCGTTCTTTTAATATATTAGAAAATTTCTTGAGCTAAAATTCGTTTGTTAATTTCATATAAAAATATAGATAGTTCTTTCATCAGCTTATGCCAAAATTCCTGGAAATGTCCATAAATTAAGTGAGCATTTTCAAATCAGGCAGTAATTTCAAAATGATTTGTTTGTGAAAAGAGGCTATGAGGCTAAGAAAAGTTGTTCAAGCCCGTGGACATGAGTTTTTTCATCACGATGCTAATCAAAGCGCTATTTTTTTTGTACATAGTCCAGTGTAGAGCGACCCCTCTAAACTCCCAAGCCCACTATGAGATTCCAGCTTTTTGCAGAGATGTTTACTCTCAGCGTCTAAGTTGGTAGTGATCTCTTTTACTCTCAGCGCGACAAAATTGGCTGTTAAGTCAATGGCCTCACAAATTGAGAGTAACTGTTATTTGTTTATTTATTTTTTATTTATTACGAAAATAGTATAGATTACAACGTACTTACAAACTATGTAGATATGTACTTAAAAATACAGACCTAGAACATAAATTAATAAAACATTACATCACTCAGTAAAGATTTAAAGACGGTCTTAGGCGAGGAAAAGTATAAGTCTAAAGAAGTTGAAATAATATTGAACTCCTTCATTGCTCGAAAATATGGGCAGAAAATGTATAAAGGGTCCAGGCACTATCAGTATAAAACATATCGCTGCTTTGAAGTGATCTTGGAGGGATATGGAAAGAGATGCTCTCAAGGAGATATGGTGAATAAATCACACCGTTTATAATATCGAAGACAAAAGTGAGCGAAAGAATGGTTATTCTGCTTTGAAATGATTGACGGCTTATGAGTGCACATCTGACTCGGTTCAGAAAAATGTAAAGACCTCAGGCCAAAGCGTAAAAGGATTTTCGGTACTAGTTCACGCCTTCTGATATGACAGTCATGGAAAGGCCTCCAAACAAAACAAGTATGTTCCAGCTTAGAGCGTATTTACAAGAGATGTAAGCAGCAGCTTCAGAGTATAAGGATCTGTAAAGTCAGAGCCAAACAGCCGTATAAAATCCAATACCGAGGAGGACTTAACGATAGTAGAGGTTATATGAATGGAACACATTTACCAATATTTAACGGCAGATTGTTGGTACGACAGCATTCAACAATATTGTTCAAAGCAGACTGAATCTTATCTGAGACAGAAAAAGTAGAAGTCGTTGTAAAAATCTTAAGATCATCAGCGTATAGCAGAAAATTCGAATGTTGAAAGCAGGCCAAAATATCATTAATAAAAATTACAAGAAGCAAAGGCCGCAAAATGCTACCTTGTGGCACCCCAGAGGAGGCAATAAAGGGCTTAGAGTAAGTATTGTCAACAACGGCTACACATTTAAGGTACGACTTTATCGAAGATAAAAATATAAAGTGGAAGCCCAAGCTAGCCATTTTAGTAATCAAAATTTAATGACAAACTTTGTAAAATGCTTTGGAGAAATCAGTATATACCGTATCGACTTGAGAACGGTTACTGAAGTCTGATAGACAAAATTCAGAGAAAATTGCTGTTTGTCACCGTGGATCTACCAGACATGAATCCATGCCGATTATCACTTATTAATAGCTTGACAGCAAAATTAATTTTCTGTTTTACCACGTACTCAAAAAGCTTAGAGATAGTTGACAATTTTGCAATTGGCCTGTCATTGTCAACATTGTTTTTGATTTTTGTTGGAACATTGTTTTTATTACCACTTTAAAAAAAAAGGCGAAATTAAAGTTAACTTCCAGGGATCAATAAACTCACCACACTTGAGAGATTTGTTGAAGATTAAAACGGGTGGGATTGCCAACTCCAAACAATTTTTCAGAAGATAAGCCGTCAATATCTGTCTGGGAAGATGATTACCTTCTGTTGCTGGCGGGTCGTGTTTTTCTTTACACTTCTTACTCAGTGCATTGAGCCCATTTTCTATTCGTCGTCTTATAAATCGAATTATCTTCTTGGTTTATTAACAATCTGTGTAATCTCGGTACATATCTTAACCCTTTAGTTGCCTAGAGCATTTTAATTACTTGTTGCACTCACTCCTCAAATATCTACGCTCATGAGACGTACATTCCCAATATGCTTACGCATAAGTTCATGAGCTTTCGTATATCATTTGCATTATATATACTCAGCCTGCTCAACACTCCTGAATAAATTTTGGCAGCACCAGGATATACATACATAAATTTTGCCAAAGCCTATGAATTTCTTTACAACATCTTCACATTATTTTCTTGTACTCGTGCTTTATACGCCAATACGCCAAAGTACGAAGCTAAGAAACAAAGAAAAAGAAACCTGTAATATAATAAAAAAATTATATTTTTATGGCATGCGATAAAGGTACATAAGATTGTACAAGCAAAAGAGATAATTATCTATAAATTCCCTAAAGTGTAGCAACATGGAACTAGTCCGAAAGAGAGTAAACTAGTAGCAAATATTTATATAAGGAATATTGGAGTGTCAAGATTTGGAAAACCTCAGTATAGCTATTTACTTTAATTTAGGTGTTTCTTGTTTTGAACAGCCCTGCATTTATCCACGATACCCACGATTGAACTCGTATAATGGAAGATGGATGATAATAATTAACACGTTGCAGCACATCTTCGTTGCTCAATGTTGTTGTAACGACAAAAACACTCCCCGAAGGTTTTGGGGAGTGCTGTCGATACGCTCCGGTACTCCCTTGCGGTACTGCCCGACTGTCGTGGTAGCGATTTGGTATGACCAGTGGAACCTTCTAGGTCATGCCACCCCTCCTTCCGTAAGGAAGGAGAGATGGGTAATGAGAGGTGAGAGGCATTATTTCCGTAGATCAACCATCGAGTTGCACGTCATTACCTTTGTGCATATTAGTCGCCTCTTACGACCGGTATGCCTACCTCGGGCATATTCTAAGCCCCTAACCCGCAGGGGGTTTCGTTGCTCAATGATATACACTTCTGCTCATACAACTAAGCCACTGTACTGAAAAATAATATTTCAAAGAGAGAATCATTCAAGTTACTTTGCAATTTTAATCTCTTACGTGCAATAATTATTTATTATTTAACGTCTATAGAGGTGGACGAAATGCCGTTGAAGTTTTTTCGCTCTTCATTGGTTTTTTCGTGGTCACATAATTAAGCCATTTTAGAAAATACTGTGATCTGCAGACAAGATGAGGTCACTTGCTCCAAAAAAAATTTAAGTTGAATCAATTAAACTGTTCTTAAGGAGATTATTTCAAAAATAATTAAAATTAAGCAAATGGCCAAAATTAGAAGTTCAACTGCATACGAGAGAAATATATGGGAGAGTTTCCAGAAGTGTAAGAAAAGTGTGTAAAGTAACAGAAGTTTTAGGTTTTTCTAGAGGAAGAATGTGAAACGCAATACAGTTTTATCAAAAACACAAAACTTTTGCCGATGTACCCCGAAAATGATCAAGAAACACGACCCCGAACGACAATCGGCTAATAGTTCACTCGAGTATACTGGATCCTTTTAAGTCATACACGAAAATACAAGCATATATATCACAGTGTTATAATATAAAAATATCGTCCAAAACAGTTCTCCGGCGATAGGCGGAAAAATCCTTGAATAGACGTATCGCACTACGTTACCAAATCAACCGGTGGCTAGACTTTGCTAGAAAAAAAGATGGAAAATTATTAAATTTAATCGTATCGAGGAGGTTTTATGTGTTTGGAAATAATGGTGGACCTTATGTCAGACGTCCGCTGTTACAGGAACTGAACCCCATATGCACAAAAAAAAACCGTTAAACATGGTGGCTCATCCGTGATGGCATGGGGATGCTTCACCCCATCTGGGGTAGGTCCGATTGTACCAATTGAAGGGAAAACTACACTCGAAATACACGGAGATATTATAGCGGATCACTCAAAAGGAAATTACTCTGGAAATCTCTCGCTTTCTTTGATTTTCCAATAAGATAACGACCCTAAACAGTATTCTAGGGTTGTTAAGAGGGGACTTAGAACCAACAGTATTAAATTTTACGAGTATCCCGCGCAAAGTCCGGACTTAAACCCCATATAAAATCTTTGGGACATTATCGAAAGGCCAGTCGAGGGAAGAAGTCCCCGAAATAAGACTGATTTATGGGAAAACATAAAGAAAGAATGGGAAAAATTACTTCGGCCAAATGTAGCAGACTTGTGGCTACCATGAATAACCGCTGAAAGGAAGTAATCTTCAAAAATGGTTCTCCAACTAAGTATTAGTTGAAAGAAAGTATATTTTGAGAAAAAAAATCTACATTTTTTGGCATTAATCGGGTTTTTTCACAGATGGCTTAATTATATGAGCACAAAGTTCGTACCTACGAAGGTTAAATCTTTTTATGTTCCCACATTTTAATTTTAAGTACTGAAATAAGTAGACAAATTGAATAGAAATGTGTTTCCCTAAACATTAATTCGGGATTTCGAATAAAAATTGCGAAAAAAAAGAACTTGTATGCTTTGCCGATCATATGGCTTAATTATATGAGCACAAGTGTATGTGGCAAAGACAGAGCAGGTAGGGTTAGAGTGACTGCGACCCTTTGGTTACTTATTTATATTATATTTCTTATTTTCTTCATTAAAAAAACAAATAATCACAATCAAAAAAAAATTTTTTTTTCATTTTCTGCTTATTTTTATTTAGTTTCTTATTTTTTTGTATTTTTGTTTTTATTATTATTTTTATATTTATTATTTTATATTTGTTTGTTGTATTTTTTTATTATTATTTTTTTTTTGTTGCATTTTTTTCTTATTTTTTTATTGTATTTTTTATAATTTTTTTTTAAATTTTTTTTTATTACTTTTTTATTTTTTATAACTTTTTTTATTTTTTATTACTTTTTTTATTTTTTTATCATTTTTTTTATTTTTTATTACTTTTATTTTTTTTTATATTTTCTTTTTGTATAACGCTTTATGCATATAGTTTTTTCTTTTTTTATGTTTTTTTTTATTACTTTTTTTTCTCAATAATCGTACAAAATCATGATTTTTTACCTTTTTTTTTTCTAAGGGTAATGAATTATTAGCTGTTGGTTCCTGAAAAAATATATCATTGTTAATTAAAACAAGCATATGATCAATGTATTACTAATCCTAATTCTAATCTAACAAAAGGTATTTTTAAGTTAAGTTCTTGTTATTGGAGTACCCGTCTTGTAGGCAGCGGTGGCTCATTAAAGTAGTCAAGCCAAATTTTAAAATTAGCGGCAGACAGCGTTGGTATGGGATGCTTCATTATTTTCATTGCTTGGCGTTTGAGCGCCGATGAGCCGTACAGAATCTCTAGTTGATGCGGATCATCTCATAGGAGTTGATAATAGTATACATCTCCCCAAGAAATACTTAAAATAAAGCAAAGTACTAACATTATTGACTGCACACTGACTCAACTTATCACAAATTACCAAACCTGAAGGATGTCTCCGAACAAAATTTTCCAAGGGATGACGCAAAATCGTTCCAATACTCATACATCAGAAAAATATGCAGCTAGCCTAGTAGTTGAACACGATATTCATACTAGTTGAATAGTCGTTTAAGACTAGCTGGTTGGACTGCGAAGTATATAACACATTCGACTACAAATGAATGTAAGTCTGCACGCATGAAGGCAAAAATTTACGACTTGTACACACCCATCGCTTCTTTAAACCATACATACATACATATGTACATGGTTACTTTGATTGTTTTTTTGTTTTTGTTTTCTTTGCCAAAGTTCAATATTCAAAATGGTGTTTTGTACTTCTTCACATTTTCAGCTTTTCGATAGAAGCTAATCACGCAACACCTTTCGATATGGATTTGCAGGTCTTATTAACAGACATACATACATATTTACTATACAGTTAGTCAAATGTGTTTGTTTTTCTTTTCTCCTTTTGAATAAATAATAACATGGTGAGGTCATACGGCCTTAGCGCTCACGCTTTTCTAACACACATACATGTATGTACATTAGACAGGCAAATAAATTTCTTTTGTAATTTTACTAATCAGACCTGTTAAATTTTATTAGTAATTATTAAACAATTAATTAAACGGTATTTTTAATTGATAATGATTATATTAATTGTTTTTCAAGAAAACGCAATTATTAATTGATTACGATTGAAAAAAATCAAAAAAAAAAGTTGGTTTGATTACTTACAATTTTTTGAATATTTTGAATTTTTTTCTACTAAGCACATAAATATGCACATCAACAATACTGAAAAAATCAAACAAAAAATTTTTAAAT